>PVKB01000139.1:0-549756 GCA_004027205.1 Ctenodactylus gundi
GGAGCGGGACAGCACAGTCTGTGGCGGGTGGGCGTGTTTGGGGACGGCACCTCACAAACTTGGGCGCTGGGCGAACCCATTCCAGCAGTGGATGCCACCTCCAGCCAGGGTCTGTCGGGGTGGAGGGGGAGATACAGGAGAGCCACAGTCACTGCAGAGCCCCTGGAGTTCTAGAAAACCGGCACGTCCCTCTGTTTGAGGGACCCCACCGCACAGCACGAGGGGCTGCGGGCTGGTGGATTTTGCCCACAGGCTGCTACTTATATACCCAGGCCCACGTCATTTACTCCGCGGTGTGAGGAAGGATGTCCTGTCGAAGGCCCACTCCTGAGTTCCTTCGGCAGTACCGCACCCTCAGCGGGCCGTGGGGACGAGGAGGGCCCTGGCCAGCCTGTGCCACCCCCAGCCGCCATCCGGCCGCAGGTGCTTGATCTGCTTCCAGCGTTGTCCTTCAGCGGGTGGCGTGAGCTGCAAGATCAGTCACACAAATGACCCACCACATATATTTAAAAAAAGCTGCCAATATATCAAACGGGCCTTTAAACCAAGCGGCACTTAAAATAACTCCTAGCTCAGTGGCAGAGCGCAGGAGAGGCACCGGCCGGGCTGGAGGGGGCGTATGAAGCGTTCTGAACAGCAGAGGCGGGCGCGGGGTGATGAATTCCCCTCAGACATCACTCTTAGGCCATCTCCCCTGCGTGTCCCCGGGTGGAAGGAAGTGGCTGCCTCACGGGCTCTTCAGTGGGCACCTGTCGCGCCCTCCTCCTGGCCCTGGCACACACAGGCACTCCTCCCTTCGATGGCCGTGAGGTAGAGGGTTACTGACCCTCCTAGAGACCTCAGCTCGAGTCCCGTTTTACCTTTTAGCAAAAGGGGATGATGTGCAACGTTAGGCAAGCCGGCTGTCTGTTCTCTTGAGGCTCAGTTATTCTGTCTGGAAAATGGAGCCAGTGAACCTCGCGATGATATGGAAGTCTGGGTGAAAACTGAAGGTGCCAGGGAGCAGCCCGAGCGTATTCTCTTTCAGGTCTTGTCCCTGTAATCTCCCCCAGCCGGGACAAGCCCCAGGATCCTGCCCTTTCTCACCAAGCCCCGTCTCTTAACAGCACAGGGTTCTGTAGACCCTCCGCAACATTCAAATACACGAGGCCTCAATACACACCACAACAGAGCAAAACTCCTCAGAGGTGAAGTTGAAACTCAGTCCTCAACAAAGGGGAGAAAAGGACAGCAGGATAGTGAGGAGACATCTTACTCTAGAGAAGAACTGACTCATGTTAGCCCAGAAAGCCACCCTGGCCAGTAGTGCAATCGCTGCGTGCCAAGCCAGCCCTGTAGAGCCTGTACCCAGCACTCCGCCTGCATGTTGTGGTTATCTGCGCCTTACGGAGTGAGAAGCTGAGACTCAGAGGAATGAGTACAAACATGTGCTTGAAGCACACAGCTGGAGGAGGGAGGCAGGGCCACCTAGCAGGAGTTTCTCTTCCACTGAGGTTCTGTCTTCGCCCCGGGAAAATGGGAATTTCAGTTACATTTCTTGTTCTAGGGAGGTAGAAATGTCAGGGGAGCACAGCAGTGTCTCTAAGTCCCTTCCAGGGTCACGGTCCCTGTTGGGTCAGCTGGTCCCACCAGGTCTATTGGGCTTCTTCTACCTGGAATCGGCCATTCCTGTTTCTGTGTTGCGTGGCCCTTAGGAAGTTCCCCTTGCCAGCCCAACTTCCCAAGCCCCTAACCTGCAGTTTCTGACTCTGCTGGGCCAGAATGGGAAGCAGGACTGGCCCTTCCTGACCATCTCCAGGTAATACTGTGGAGCTAGCAGAAATATCACACTCAGGACCATGTTTTGAGGAGTCAGATTTTAAAGCAATTGTCTTCAATTTTAGCATAATGGGACAATGACCTGGAGAGATTTTAGTAACTACTGGACTCTCAGCCCCAGCATAATCACTTGAGGAGCTTTTGTTTATTTTTCACCATTTGTACTAATATGTGTATGTTTGTGTGTGTGTGTGTGTGTGTGATCCACAATGTTTACATCGAGCTTGAGAATTTTGTGTGCATGTGTATGTACATGTAGTGTCAACGTTACAGTCCTCTCCCCCTTTTTTGCCTTCCCACCCCTGCTTCATCCCCAGTATCTCACCCATTTGATTCCATAAGTTGCCTGTGTTCCGGGTTTCTCATGTTAGAGAAATCACGCGATATTTAACCTTCTGAGTTTGACTCATTTGACTAAGCATGATGATTTCAAGTTGCGTCCATTTACCTACCAATGCTACTGGATTCCTAGCCCCAGATAGACAAATTAGCACCTGTCTGGGGGATGGGCATTTGTGAACCGTCCCAGGATGTTCCAGTGTGCCACGAAGTGAAACGTATTCCAGAAGCAGGTCTGGCTCTCCAGCTGTCTGTGACCATGTGTGCATGGGTTCTGCTCCACAGACCCAGCTCTCTCTCTCTCTCTCTCTCCCTCCCTCTCTCCCTCTTTACCCAAGGCACTCCTGAGAACTTGCATCCACAACATGTAAGTTGCCCTTTAGTGGAAATTCTTCCCTCCAAGGGAACTATGGAAGTTTCAGATGTTGGAGGTGAGTTTCACATCTGGAAATGAAGCAGCCCTTGATTTTTTTTCCTGGACTCCTCCTCCTTCTCCATCTCCTCCCCCCTCATCCTTTTTCTTCTTTTGGAGGGAAAGGCACACTGGGAATTAACCCAGAAGCTTGGCATTGAGCTATAACTCCAGCCGTTTTTTTTTTAATTCCCTATTTTGGGCAGGGTCTTGCTAAGCCGCTCAAGCTGGGCTTGAACTCACAGTCCTCCTGTCTTAGCCTCCCAGAGAGCTGGGATTACATGCCACCATGCCTGGATGCCATCTTTTTTTGTGTGCCATCTTCATCACTCTGAGCCCTGGATGGCACAGGTGTGCAGGTATCCCAAACCCCCGAAAGGCTAGATGCCTGGTCTGTGGCTCTCTGAACCCCAAGTCTGCCCAGGGGCAAACTAAGGTTTCCTGCTACAGAAGGCTGAGGCCGCAGATTGATCACCCTGAAATTCGTCGGCTTCCTCACCTGTCCCCCAACCCACCAGCCTCCTCCGGGCTCTTAACAAGGTCTCAGTTCTAAGCCCAGTTCCCTGCCACTGTGCCTGTCACTGAGAGGGAGGGTAGGCTATAGCAGTGGTCTCCAGCCTTTCTGACACCAGGGATGGGTTTAGCTGAAGACCGTTCTCTTAAGGACGGGGTGGGAAGAAAGGATGGGAGTGTGGGGAGGGTGGGAAGGGTGGAATGGGGGTACTTGGTGTGCAGTAGGTTGTTGGACAATCCTGTGAGGAGTTGGTGAGGAGCAGCAGGAGGGTTCTGGGGCAGGAGTTTTGCTTGAGACTCACCTCCTGCTTGCATTCAGATGTCCAGGTGACCCGGTCCTTCCAAGGCCAAGATCAGTACCCGTCTGCAGCCCAGGTGTTAGGGACCCCTGGATTACAAGACAGACAGCCATGGAGGGACCTGCCATTCTCCTCCAGGGTCTCTGAATGGGGCTGAGCAGGGGCCAGCAGGTTCCAGATTACTGACCATGTTTGGAAGCTCTTGCAAGAGAGCGCCCTCCCCTGGAGGATGGGCTTCACTTGGCCCCCTGATGATGATGATAATGGTCAATGGAAAGGGAAAATAGCGAGCCATAGAAGGGTGGAACCTGAGATGCCACTGGGAGGGACTGGTCAAGGTACACGTCACAGGGCAGCTCAGTTGGCAAAGCTCTTGCCTAGCCCGTGTGAGACCCGAGGTTCCATCCCTAGCACCACAAGAGAATTTTCAAAAATCCACATCACTGGTGAATCCTGTTGGTACGATGCCCTGCTCGAAAGGACAGAGAAGGACAGTTCCGCTTTGTCTTTCTGAAAAACAGACTCAAGGTCCTCAAAACCATGGGCAGATACGAAACAGGAGTGATGCTCCTCACAACCTGGGCTGGATCCTGGAGTGGAGAAAACGGCGGAAATCCAAATACAGCCTGCAGCATATCTAATAGTAGCACTGGCGCTCCTTTCTCTGTTTTGATTGTTGTGCTATGTGAAATGTTAGGGGCAGGCTAAGCGTGTGAAGGGTTTTGAACTCTATTTATCTCTGAAACACTGCTATAAATTTTAAAATGTTGCAAAATTCAAAGTTTCTTTGAAATTATTGAGGAGAAAAGGAGGAGAAGGCTCTGGTTTTTTTTAACTCTCAAACACTGTCTGATATATGAGTAGACTCATGAAAGGGGAAAGGCTGGGCTGCTGGCTGGAGGTGAATTTACTGCCAGAAAAGCTCTGCTTCTCTCCCTGGGCTGTGATTTATGGCTGAGGACCCGAACCCCACCATCGATTCCTGCTCTGAGCCCCCAGTGCTGGCGCAGGGTCCTCTGGGCAAAATCGATGCCTGGAGGTGACTGTGCGTTTCACTCTGTCACAGGAATCCAGATTTATGTTGTGCACCAGGCAGATCCCAGAGCAATGGAAAGAGCTGACAGAGGTGCCCGGAGGCCCGGGTTCCAGGCTCAGTTCTGCCATTTAGATCTGTGTGATTTAGGACTATTTACATCCCCTCTCTGGACCTGGGTTTGGGGAAATGATCTCTGAGGTCACTTCCAGCTCACACCAACAAGGTTCCTTAATTGCAGACATCAGAATGTGACCATGGGCAGAAAGCCTTGACTATAGAGAAATTGATTGGGAGGAATTTGCAGGAAGGCCATAGGCTTAGAAACAGGTGCAAGTGGAATTAACCTAAGTAGTTTCTGCAGCGAGAACCCAACATTTCAGTGGTGTAACACAGTACGGAGCATCATAGCCTCATCAGATGAGTGGTGGTGGGTCTTTCCTAGACCCAGTCACTCAGCAGCCCAGGCCCCTTCTGTCTTGTGGCTCCTCCCTGCTCTCCGTCCTCAGAACCCTTTCTCCTCAGCAATGGATAGTAAAAGAGAGTGAGGTCCCCATCTTGGAGTTCTGTGTCAGGTTACGTCCAGAAATGCCCAGCTCTATTCAGTTCATGTCCTGCTGGCCAGACCCAAGTGTGAGGGCACCTAGAAATGCAGCCTGAGCTTGACCCCAGGAAGCAGCAGAGGGGAACTTGGGTCAGCACCAGGCTCCTCTCATTAACCCTACTGAAGAATTTTGCTAAGGTTTGATAACGATGATGAATGAGTTCCCGTTGTTCAGCCAATTTTTATCCTTGCCTTGTTCTGCCTTATCTGTAGAGCCCTGGACAAGCAGCTTCTCATTGGCCGGCTTGGTCCTAGGCTCACCCTTTGACATAGGGAAGATGGGGCTTCTACCTGGGTAGTTCCCAGGGGAGAGGAAGTACCCAAAAAGGAGAGGATGATGTGCCGGGTGTAGTTTCCACATCCACCATGTGGCTCTGTCCCCGACTCCTCCCCATCAAAGCACCCTTCATTTCCTCATGTCCCCTAACCAGGCACTCGGGCTCTGCTCCACTTCCCTGACCCTCTGACTTCACCCTGAGCACGCCGTCCTCCCTGAGTACACCCTCCTGCAGGGTTGCTGTTCCTGCAGCTCCCCATGAAGATTAATGTGGGTGACCTCAGGTTCCTCTCGGGTGTGGAGTGTCCAGCCTCCCACTCCTATACTTATACACATAGATACACAATACACATATAGTATGTGTAGGTATACATGCTTATTTGTGTTGTGTATATTTGATATAGCGTGTCTTTTTTTTTTTTTATGAAAACCCAAAACCTTCACAACAAGCTACCTCCCCTGCTCAGTTTTTATTTTTGGAGTTGAGACGGAGCCTTGTTAAGTTGTTCAGCACCCCCAGCTCAAACTTGCAATCCTCCTGCCTCAGCTTCCCGAAGAGCTGGGATTATAGGCCTGAGCATGCTGGGCATGACTGATGCAATGTGTCTACACGTGTCTTTCTTTCAATTCTCTCTCTCTCTCTCTCTCTCTCTCTCTCTCATTCGTATGTGATCCTTCCTCATCTCCTACTCTTCAGCTCACTTTCCTTCTCCTCCCTCCCCTCACTATCCCTTGTCTCCCTCTTTTCTGCCCTCAGAGCCCCCTGCGCGTCTCATGGTGAGGCGCATCCTACCCTGCGGCTGCCTGGTGTCTGGCCTTCCTGCAGAACTGCAACGACTTGGGGGGAGGAAGGTGTCTTAGGCGTCATCAAGAGTGATTAGGAGAAGGAATGCCGCTTTGCAGGAGCAGGACGGGGGCCCTCTCCCTTCTAGGGGCTCAGTGACCTGACAGCCCCCCACCCACTGGCCCCCTGTCCCAGGCTTTGCATAGGACGTTCCTTGTCCTCCCAGCGCCCTAAAAAGCAGGCGCCATCCTAAGTCCACTTACAGAAGAGAAAACTAAGGCTCAAGGGCCTAATGGTGTCAGGTTACACACGGAAGATCCAGCATGCACATTTCAGCTTTAACCTGGGCGACTCTGAAGTCTGCTTCCTGTTCTGCACTTTGCCAGAGTAGCTGAGGAAAGTAGGTTTTTTTTTTTAATCAGTGATTGGTTAGTGATCTGTGTTGACAGTTTGTTGTCTATGTGTATTTGCACACGTGTAAGGCATGTCCAGAGGCACCCCAGTTGGAGCATAGGCATCTCCTACTTTTTCTGGGCCCATGGGCAAACCACTTTGGAGCCCATACAGTGGAACTCAGCAGTGTCATATCACCAGGTTTGGAATACAGGAGCCCGTGTTTGGATCTGGAGAATAATTGGTACCAGCATGCACAGGGGCTTCCCAGCGGCATCCTTCAGGGCCTGTGCCAGTAAGGAAGACATCTTGGAAAACATTCACTACCACTGTTTGAGACTGGGTTCAGCCTCTCCTGCCCCCGGGGTCTGATCTGGCATGACCTTGCATGAGAGTCAGAGGCCAGGGTATTGGGTCTCTCCGTCTCTTTCCCAAGGTTCCTGCCTACAGTCTTGAGAGCTGCCAGTCTCTGGGCCTCTGCCGCCCCTGAGATGGCCACTGGGTGGAGCCCGTGAGCCGCCAGCTAGGAACAGCACTGCCTGAATGCAGGGACCTGTAGCAAAGACGAAGTTGGTGGCCACTGAAGAAACCAGTACCTTAGTATATATTGGTGTGTGTTTTTCTTGTATCCCACAGCAACTGAGACATTGTCACTGTTCTTCAAACCTGCCGTGGGTCCTCATGTATGACCTTGAGTTAGGGTGTGGCGGGTGACCCGGAAGAACGCCCCAGCCCATCTGGTCCCAGGTGATGGACCAGAGTGGCCGACCTGTGCAAGAGGCTCAACTCCGCCACAGAGCTGCCGTGTGGCCCCAGGCAAGACGCTTCCCCGCCTCCTCTGCCAATTAGCAAAAGTATAGGAGTGATAGATCTGGCTCTGGCCAACCTAAGCTGCTAGATTGCTCACAGAAGTCCTGGTTGGCGTGGAGAGGGGAGAGAGAGCCAATCAGAAGAGGAAACACCGACTGTGATGTAACCGGATGCAGAAAAAGAAAAAGGAAACATGAAAAGAGGGGAGGTAACTTAGTACCAGCCTGCCATAGAGAGATTTTGAGTCATTTTGGGAAAATGGGTGCACCTTGAGACTGTTACGCTATGGATTTTTGCATCTCTATTCATTAAGGAAATTGGTCTGTAGTTTTCTTTCCTTATTGTCTTTGTTTTGTTTGGGGACCAAGATAATCCCTGCTTCCAGGAAGGAGGTGGGCAGTGTTCCCTCTCTTTCAGCTTCATGGAAGAGTTTAAGAAGCACTGGCACTGATGTTCCCTAAAGTGCCGATAAAATTCCGCACTTTCGAATCCGTGAGGCTGTGGGCCTGTTTTGTTGGTGAATCCTTTAATACTACCTCAGTTTCATCTCTGTCAATGTAGGTGGACCCTTGGTTTCTTTTAAATCTTGAAAGATCTTGCTCCAGGCTCTCCTGACCTTCCTTTAAGGTGTGTGTTGAGAAATCTGCAGTGATTCAAATGGGTTTACTTTGGTAAAATTATGTTTTTCTCTTACTGCTATTAATATTCTCTATTCATGTTGAATTTCTGAGGTTTTGATTATGATACGACACAGCAAGTTTCTTTTCTGGTTTCTCTGTCTTCTTGGCCATATTATCTGTGTCAAATTTATCCGTTTCTTCTGTGTTCATGAATTTGTTGGAATATATTTTTGAAATAGTTTCTTGTAATTTTCTGGGTTTCAACAATATGTCTGTTGTGATTTCTGCTTGTTTCCAGCCTCCAAGAGCATGTACTATTAGTTTCTAGCCTTTTACCTTCAGTCGGTGTGCATTTTTGTGGATGAAGAGTATTTCTTACAGACAACTAATAGTTGAGGTTTTTCTTTTGGACCCATTCTGCCAATCTTTATCTTTTGATTGGTGAGTTAAGACCATCGGCGTTGAGAGTAATTATTGTAGGATTTTTACTGACTCCTGCTATTGTCCCGTTGGTGAGCATATATAAGGCATAAATAAAAAATTGGCTGAGGTAGATATGGAAATGCAAGATATGAAGGAACACTTTGATAGACTTTTTTGTTACACTTCCTCTTTAGATGTTCCCCTTCGTATATGTTCTTTGGTGCTATTTGTCTCTGTCTGTCTCTAACATTCCTTCAAGTATTTTCTGCAACGCTGGACTAGTGATCACAGATTTCTTTGGGATTTCTTGGTTATGACAATTTTTTACTTCTCTTTCAATTTCAGAGATGATTTTTCTGGATACAATTGCCTCTTATTGAGAAAATAAGGAAAAAGACCATACATTTTCTTTCAAATGCTTGTCATGGACTTTCTGTCGAGCTGTCCTCCGTTGTGCTCAGACGGGAAGTCAGTTTCTCTGCACGCAACTGACCACCAGATGGCGGACCAAGCCTCTAGGAGATCCTGTCAAGTTTAGACTTAGATACCAGTCTCCAGGCTGCTTTTACTTTTTTCCAGAGCAGGCTATTTGCAAGTTGCCAGGAGGTGTAGCCCAAGGGACGAGAATTGTATTTTTATCTGCTGCTCATTTTTAGAGATGTGGCAGAAGCTTGTCTTTAGCCCATAAAGGATGCGGCTGCCTCCTTTAGAGCGTGAGTCACTCTGTTGGGGAGCGGCGGCCTCTTTTGATGACCCCTTGCCTCAAAGTGTGGCTGCCTGCTCTGTGCCCCCAGAGGAATTTATTTCTGTCCTCCTCGTCCTCCTCCTCCTAGGTGTGGCTCCAGGTTTGCCTCTGGGCAGGATCCAGTGTCTCTTTTGGCTCTTCAGCGTGTCCAGAGAGCTTCGAGCTTGCGACAGAGCAGCTCTGGCCAGATGGGCGCCTACACCCTGCATTTGCTGCGTCCCTCCAGTGGACTTCTGGCTCAGTGATGACTCACCTGAGCACGCTTCCTGAGGCCATGATAACACACCTCAGGTGAAGTAGGCAAGGTATGAGAGTTGGAGGAAGGGCTGGGTGGCTCTGGAGGGGCTTTGGGAAGACCTGTCCTCTGTCTCAGGCACTCGCCAGCTGCTTGTCCCCACCCAGAATCTGCCCTGGGAGGAGTGGGATCTCACAGAAGCAGCTCACCACCTCCTGCCTCCCTCCCTTCCCAGCTTAGAGCCTGATGGCTGTGATCTCTCAGTCACCAGTGACTCAGGGCCCACTCAGGACCACAGCACAGCAGGGTGCCATGCGCCAGCCAGGAGTGGGTGCCTAGCTCCCACGTATCATCTTTTAGTCTTACCTGTAACCTGGGCTTCGTGTGCTCTGTTGGAGCAGTCCGCTCCTCCAGGAAGCCTGCCCTGACTCCCTTGCTCTTTGCCACACATCACCCGCCCCCCGACCCCGTCACAGCTTGACACACTCAGCTGTGGACGTTTGTACCAAGGTCTCCAAGGAAACTGCCTTTGCTAAGGTTAGCAAGCATGCCTGAGTCCTCTGGGCCCCAGATTGGCTCAAGCCCAGAAGGGACACCAAGAATCAGAAGTGAGGGGATGAGGGCTGTGTGTCTTCACCCATCTGCCCTTATCTGTGCGTGCACATGCACACACACACACACACACACGTGTGTGTGTGCAGATGCAAGCACACATCTTTTACATGCACCTTTCTACATACACATTGGGTTATGTCGCCTGTCTCATTCTACCACTTGCTTTCTTATTTAAGCCCCTGCAGTAGCCTCCTAATCTGGCCCATCCCCAACCTTCAGCCTCTCCCCAGAAAAGCCAGTTCCTGTGGACAGGCAGAGAGGACTTGCTGTCTGACCCTTTGATGACCCTATAGGAATTCCATGGGTGGCTCCGGCCTGGCTTCCGTCTGCCACTTGGTCCCACGTACAAGTTCCCACAGCCCAGCCACGCGGGACTCTGCCTGGTCCACATACCCCTGCTGTCAGCTCCTGTTGGCCCTTCTTCCTTCAAATTCTGGGGAGTCCCAGCCACCTCCGATTGGAAGACTTCCTGGGTCTTCAGGGATAGATGCTGGTAGGAGGCTCCTAGCAATGCCTGCACTGTCCTAAGACCCCTAAGCCTCCTGACCTGGCTGAACAGGCTGGCTTCATACGCTACAAGCCTTGGAATCAACTACCAAGATATCTGGGTATCCTCAACTCTCTGCAGAGAATCCGTGGAACCTGGCTCATTATCGATGGAAAAGACCACAAACTCTGATTCACAGACTCAAACATACAGGGCATTTAGCACTGGGCAAGATCAGATGTTTACAGCAGAGCTATTGTGGGCTACTCTGCGATGCTGAGCCCTGGGGAAACAGCAGGGAGCACAGACTGACCTTGGCAAAGCAGCCGCCCTGCACAGCCATGCATCACGGATGATGGGATACATTCTAAGAACTGCATGGCTAAGCAATTCCATGGCTGTGCCAGCATCACAGACAGACCAGCTCTTCCCCACACCTGGACGCTGTGGGCCAGTCTCTGCATGGGCTCTTGTTGCACCCAGAAACACAGCGAACCTGAGATGCTGAGGCTGTTGATGGTGTGGCATAGTGTGCTGCTTACCATCAACTTTTTTCCCCCTGATATTAAGGTCCCACTAGGTAATAAATTTTTCTGAGACAGCATCTCACTCTGTAGTCCAGGCTGGTCCTGAACTCACTGTATAGCCCTGCTGGTCTAGAACTCACAGCAGTCTTCCTGCTTCAGCCTCTTGTGTAATAAATTTTTGAATTTATTGAAAGTAATACATTATTAATTTATTAAAGTAATAATTAAATTTTGAATTTGTTGAAGTAATCAATTTTTTAAAGTAAGTGCACTATAAGCGCATAGCCCAGTAAAACCATCACCAAGTGTGTAAACTACACTTCATGGTACATGACCTACTTCCATAACACAAGTTTGTTTGCACCACCACAGATACGTGAGCAGTGTTCTGTGTATGGTGTTACCATGGCTACAGTGTCACTAAGAGAATTTTTCCAGCTCCATTTTGATTTTACAGGACCACTGGCCTATGTGCTGTCCATAACTGGCTGAATTTGCTGTTATGTGGCACAGGACTATTAACGCATCATGTTGTCTGAGGAGCCGGGACGGAGAAGATGAAAAAATGGGATCTCAGAGATGCTGACTGCCTGCCCCAGGTCCCACAG
The DNA here is from genome assembly GCA_004027205.1 of Ctenodactylus gundi. Lineage (NCBI taxonomy): Eukaryota > Metazoa > Chordata > Mammalia > Rodentia > Ctenodactylidae > Ctenodactylus > Ctenodactylus gundi. The sequence continues at coordinate 11,543 of PVKB01000139.1, forward strand.
CAGTGAGTGGCCGGGTCAGATTCCTTGTCACCCCGAATTCCCACTTTATACCTCAGTCACTGTGTCTTGGACACACTAGGGAAGCAATGTCCTGTGACCTACTCCTAAAAACGAGCCACAGTGCGCAACACCTACCCTGCCCGGGAGCTGAGACAACCAGCAGGCACAGCTGCTGGGCTTATGCAGTGGCTGGAGCCGCAAAGTCCTAGTAAAGGAACTTTAAAAAAGAGTGATATTTTAAATCCTCCAGTAAATTTTCCCATTTGAAAGAAGCACACTGCAAATTCTTTTGTAGTACAAAGGTGTGTCCTAATTTAGTTGTTAGGTTAGATTTTCGTGGCTTGATTTGGAGAGCTCCCTTGCCTATCAACATAGCAATAAACACTTCTGTGCAGGCGGCTGCTCTCCATTAGGGCGTCTTGCACAGAAGTTCCCCCTTATCGTGGAGGGGAATTTGCCAGCCCTTTCCTCGGCGATTTCTTCCAGAGCCTCACAGCTTAGGGGGGAGCAACCCATTCCTGTAAAGAAGTCTAAAGAACTGGATTTTGGCTACTTTTCCTATGATTCTGTTTTGTTTCTACATTTCTCTTCAGCTTTGGAAAATCGTGTTGGAGCAGGGAATGTAGATACTTTCTTGCTTTCCTTACCGCCCAGCTCGATGCTCCCACTGTTTCGTGTCAGACCTTCCTTTACTGTTGGCTGGTGGTATGTCGTGTTTCCTCTCCCTCCACTTTCACCCCCGTCCTGAGGGCCACATGCACATCCTGTGCGCAGTTGCTCCTTTGTTCACATGCACACACGCATGCATATACAGCCTCCCTTTTCCTCATAGAAACTGACGTATATTACATGCATTGTTCTGTGACTCGCTTGCTTCACTTCCTGTGTCCTGGAGACCTTCCCAGAAGTGCACGTGGATCCACTTTACTCACTAATAGCCACCTGGCACTTCTTGGGACAGATGCAATGCATTTTACTTAGCCAACCTCCTGGCTGTTTCTAATTTCCCAGGGCTTGAAGCAATAAATATTCTATCTCTGAAGACCCGTGAAGAATTTCTTTCAGATAGATTATTCAAAGTGGAATTGTGAAAATCCAGATTTTTGATGCATGTGCCATCGAATAATCTTGTAAAACGCATGATGCATGTAAGCACCATGACCACACACAAGAATGCTAATACCTCAGTGTGTGTGAAGACACCTGATACGATCTCTTTTTCTAATGCTTAATTATGTCATGGGTCAAAATAATCTCCCATTGTTATTTTATTTTTGTGCAGATTGATCCCAGGGTCTTCGCATTGAGCTACATCTCCAACCTATTTTTATTTTTGAGTTTTAAGTTTCTAAGCTCCCCGCGCTGGGCTCAGACGTGCAGATTACCTGCCTCAGTCTCCCTGAATATTGGGGTCACAGTCCTGAGCCACAAGGCCTGGTTTGCCTGTTGCTTGTCAAAATTGACCATATGCTTTTTCTCCTTACTAAATGAACAGACAAAAATGAATGGAAAGAAATCAAGTTTTCTGTGGCCTGGTGGCTTGGTGAGAAGGACAAGCGAGAAATAGAACAGACTTGCCTCGGTGGGGGAGGAGCTAGTGAGGAAGCCAGGGTGCCTCACAGAGGAAACCCCTAGACAGTGTTCCCAGGAAACAGACTTTCGTAATCATCTGCCTGCAGTGGGCACCCAAAGCCTCCCCAGCTGAGGGCTCTTAGACTTCAGCAGGTGCGTGCATCCCGGGGGTTTGCCTCTGAAATCATTGGTAGCTTAGCCACATCTGCCTTTGGAGGTCCACACGGCCAGGGAGCAGATGCAGACGAGGGCCACAGAGCAAGAGGACCTTTGAGGTTGCCCCTCACCTCTGCCACAGACCTTCAGGAGGCTCTTGAGGTGCCTGCGTTCCAATTGCAAACTCCCTGTCCAGACCTGAGATGTAGGATGACCTGACAAATATCCTCTCAAATGTCAGAACCCCATGGCTCACACCACAGAGGGAAGCTTAGGCTGTGTTGCGGAACACAAGCTGGGGCAGCGGAGGTCCTCCGTCCAACGTGCATCAGGTGGGCTGAAACTGAGCTCTGGCCTGGCTGTGGGCTTCGAAAGTTCTTTTTGTGTCTGTACCCAGTGTTTTTTTTTTTTTTTTTTTTTTTTTTTCCAATACTGGGAACCGAACTCGGAGCCTTCACACTGAACTACATTCCCAGCCCATTTCATCTCTGATTTTGACCCCGGAGCCTCACCAAGTTGCCCAGGCTGGGCTCGGACTCACAGTCCTCCTTGCCTTCCCAGAGTGCTGGAGTTACAGGCGTGTACCACTGCTGTACCCAATTTTGACTGCATTGGTTTTTCCAGTTTGCAACTCCATTGTTTCTCAAAGAGGAGAACACTGTCAAGGGATTCTATTCGGCAGAGATGGCAATATTTTATCTCCTTGGCATTTATTTATTTTCTAGAATATAGGAACTAAAATAAGAACAAGTCAAGTTCCTATGAGAATAAAGAAGCAGCTTCCTGAAGACGTTGGGACACTCAGATTGTTAGTGCTTTGGGGCCACATTGAAAGAAGGCGTGCAAGAGATAGGGCATTATGACATTTAATCAATTCCATTGTTTTGTGGTGGAAAAAATAAATAATTTGGTTCCTATGAGCTTGAGGAATGGAATGTTAAGAGCATGTTGTTGTCCAACATTTATGACATGACTTTATCCAGGCATTCAAGGGCTGAACGGAAAATATTTTGGGAAGTATTTAGCTGGTAATAGAGTTGGCATCACAGAGCCTGGGGCAGCATCTGTCACAGATGCCCTGGTGAATTTGTGCCTAAGAGGCATTCCTTCTCCAGATCCCAGCCTTCCTGTTCATGAAATGGAGACATACGTTTCTCAACGTGATGCAGTAACAGCACCAGATTTTTTGCTCCCATCTTAAATGCATGGAAAGCTGAATACATACATGCAACAACAGGCAATGCTAGACATCAGTGCCCAAAAAGAAAAAGAAAAGAAACAACTCAGTGACTGCTTGTGATTAGCATCCAACATGTAGGAATGGGAGGGGCAACGCAAGCAGAGGGTAGTAGTCCAACAAGAGATCGGAAGCAGCGCTCAGAGTCCACGGGAGCCCCAGATACTGGAGTTTGTGAAACAAATACTGAAGAAGGAGACGCAGCTCAAAGCACAGACCAGGGAGGTGAAAGGGATTCTATCGAGTGAGCCTTTGGCTGGATGTTGATTTGGGAGTGTATGAAACACAGCCAGGACAGAGCACCTGGATGGTTAGGAGTAGGCGCGGTGAACCCAGGCCTCACTCAGGGCTGGGTGACTTCACAGGTTTCATGTAAAATATAGTCAGAAAAGGAGGCTGCAGGGGTGGACACGTTTGGCCCTAAACTGGAGGCTCTGCCTTCTGCTCTCATAAAGCTTGAAATAAGTCCGAAGAGGAAAGGTGACTTCTAAGCAACTTAACTGTGCTCCAGAACAAAGCCCAACACAGCATGAGGGAGCACACAAGACCTAGTAACCGAAGGTGCTAAAATACCGCCAGGTTTCCAAAGAAGCAGGAAAACAAGACCCGTCATCGGAAGGAAGAATCAGTCAACAGAAGATAAACTCAGAAAGGACAGGATGAGTAGTCAGAATGTTTGAAAAGATTGATAAATATATTCCCTCTGGTTAGGAAAACAGCAAAGTATAGATATAATAAGAAGGGAAGGAAGGTATCTTTTTAAAAGCCACATTAAATCTCTAGAGATAAAAATACACTAAGTGAAAGAAAACGAATATTAGAAAGGTAATAGAAAACCTTTAAAATATTATAAACAAAATCAGCTTGATTTCCATTTATAGGACATTTTCCTAAACAGGGGCAGAATATTCATTCATTTTCAAGTGCAAGTGGAAGACAGGACATACTCAGCTAGATTAAAGATGTCTTCTCAATACATTTAAAAGAACTCAGCTGATAGAGTATATTTCAGACCATAAAATAATAAATAATAGGAAAAACTCCATTTTATGTCAATATATACTTCTGTCTGGTATCATTTTTCTTCCACTAGAAGGCTGTGTTTTAGCGTTTCTGAGAGCGGCCTGTAAGCCCAGCACTTGAGAGGCGGAGTGAAGAGGATTGCCATGAGTTCAAGGTCAGTCTGTTCAGGGAGTTCAGGACTAGTGTGGACTACAGAGGGAGCCCATGTCTCAAGAAAAAAAAAAGATATAATATATATATATATACACATATATAATGTATATATATGTATATATATATGTATATATATGTATATATTAGAGAGAGAGAGGGAGAGAGAGAAAAATTGTCAGCAATGATTTTTTTAAACTTTTGAATGTCAGAAAAATAATTTTAGTCTTTTTGCAAAGATATTTTAGTTGAGTAAGTAATTCTAAGCCAACAGACGTTTTTGTTGTTGTCGGATGGTGGGTGGTTGGTTGAACTCATGGCAATCCTCTTCACGCCGCCTCTCAAGTGCTGGGCTTACAGGCCGCTCTCAGAAATGCTAAAACGTATCTTTCTGTGGAACAAAAATGATACCAGACAGAAGTATATATTTACTCGTTGTTTTCTTCTTATTTTTCTTATTTTAACACTCCGTTTTTTTCACTACATTTGGGAAATTTTATTATAATCTTAGTATCTTTTTTATGTTTCTTGTGATTCAGGATTACTGAGCTTCTTATCATTTTCATCAAATTTGAACATTTTTCAGCCATTATTTTAAGAAATATTTCTCTAGGAAATCTTTACTTTAGGAACTTCTTTAGAAAATCCCAATCTATACACCCATCTACTGTCTATCGAGTTTCTTTAAGTTGTTCTAGATCTCACAAATGTTCTGTTTACTTCAAAAATCCCTTTCACCTCTTTCATTTTGAGTAGTTTCCATCCTCTGTTTTTACACTCACTAATATTTTCTCCTTGGCATCTCACTGGCACTCATCCTGAATAACCTACATTTTTATCTCAGGCTTTATAACTTTCATCTTCCGAAGTTCAATTTAAAAGAAAACAACAAAACTTTCGTATCATTACTTAACAAGTTCAGTCTTTTTGTTTTTGAGACAGGGTCTAACTCTGTAGTCCAGCTTGCCTTGAACTCATGATAATCCTCCTGCCTCCACCTCCTGAGTGCTGGAATTACAGGCATGAGCAACCCACCTGGCTCATGTGGTAGCAAGAAATTGCACTCAGGGCCTTGCACTTTCTAAGCAAGTGCTCTAACCGCTGTGCTATTCCTACATCCCCCAACATGTTCAGTATTTCCCCTACCCTTTTGAGCATATGGAACGTAGCTACGATGACTTATGATATCCTCATCCTCAAATCCTAACATTTGTGCCATTTCTTAGTTGTTTTATATTGATTATATTTTTTTCCTCTATTCTAGTTTGTATTTTCTTTCACCTTTGTGTGTCTGATAATTTTTGATTGGATGTCAGACACTGAATTTTAATGCTGTATTAAAAATTTTACAAATAACATGTGGTTTGCTTTGGGAGGAGTTAAGTTACTTAGAATCAATTTGATCCCTTTGAGTTTTAATTTTAAGATTTATTAGGTAAGTCCAGAGAAGTATTTAGACTAAGACTTTTTACTACAGAGGCAAGACCCCATAGAATGTTCCGCTCAATGGTATATGCATTATGGTGTCCTTCCACTTTGGTTAGTAAGAACAAGCACTATTCTCTACTCTCTGGGCTCTGAGTTCTGTTCCCTGTACTCATTCAAGGTGGTTTATTCCCAGGCCTCAGGGAGTTTCTGTTGGCCAGCTGCCTTCCCATCTGGGATTCAGGGGCTTCTTCAGATCCACCTGGCCGGCAAGCAGACTGCAGTGACTCTGGAACAGCATCTCATGAACAAAAGAATCCCTCCTTTGTTTTAAGTCACCATCGTCACGTCTTGCATTCCTCTCATCTGAGCTCATCACTACTGACTCCCGGGCTCAGTTACTGACCCTGCTATGCACTGTCAGGCTCCGGCACTGGCAGAACCTCCACGTGGAGTTGAATTCAGCACGATGGGTAGAGCTCTCCATGGCCTGCCCGGATACTTTTGTAAGGTATTGCTTTCCTGGCTCCTCACAGCTCCTCCTTAGAGTTTAAAAATCTGTCCTCTTATTTTTGCAGAAAGAGAAACTGAGGCTCAAAGAGATGATGTGAATTTCTCAAGAAACTTGAACCTTATCTGGATCTGTGCTGTCCTGTCCACCTCCAGCCTCACTCTGGCCTCCAGCCCAGCACTGGTGTTAGCTGCCCATCATCCCACGTCATCACCCATGACCTGCAGATGGAGAAGGCTGGTGTGCCCTTGAGTGGAGGGCAGATCCCACACACATATCCCTTGCTCTGCAGAGGCAGCACATACATCCCCATGGATATGGAGCAGAAAGGTCCAGGTGAGCCAGGACTTCAGTAAGAGGACAGGGCACTCGTGTTCCCAGAACCTCGAAGCAGAGCCCCCTGCTGGGGTCCACAGGGCCCTTTTCCTAGCATGACCATTTCTTTGATGTTCCCTATCAGCACTTCCAGGAGCAGCTCTGTCTAAATACATAGTATATTAAAATTCGGGAGCGGGGAGTTGGGGGACCAGCTGTTACCCAAATGCCTGGGCTAATTTTAAATTGATTTATTATGCATGGCTAATCCCAAAGCCCTGAGAGAGGAAAGAGAACCTAGCTCCCCCTTGCACAGGTTGCAGGGAAGCCAGAACCAGGAGTGTGTTTCCTGAGCTGCCCCTCTCCTCCTGCCATTGTTTAACTAACACTTTTAATCTCAGAATGAATTTAGATTTACACAAAACTCAAGAAGTTAGTGTTGTTTTCACGTATTTCTTCAAACCCAACCTTCCCCGTGGTTCACAAGTGCAGTAAACTTGTCACACTTAGTGAACCAGTGTCATTGAGCGAAGTCCGTATTTTATTCAGATTTTCTTACTTCCGGAGTCAGTGTCCTTTCTCCACTCTGCAACCCGCCCACATTCCTCCATCTGGGATCTACATGACATTTGTTGTGTCTCCTTAGGCTCCTCCTGATTATGACGGAGTCTCAAACACTTTCCTTCTTCTCGATGACCTTAACAACGGTGGGGAGTACTGGTCAGGTAGTTGTAGATTTTCCCTCTGCTGGAAATTGGTGATGTTTTCCTCATGAGTAGATTGCTGATGGTATGGACTTGCAGAGCAAGACCACTGATGTCATTTCCATCACATTGTAGGGAGCGAGCACACTGTCACCATGACCCATCACTGCTGGTGTCAGCCACCTGGCCAAGGCAGTGCCGGCCACATGCCTCCGGTGCGAAGTTACTTTCATGATTTCCTTTTGGTACTGTATTCTTCAAAACAAAGTCACTACTAAACAGTGAAAAGTTATGGTGCACTTTTTCTTTCCTTTTTTGTTTGTTTGTTTGTTTGTTTCTGGGATCAGCCTTCATACTGAGCAACATCCTCAGGCCAGTTTTTATTTTTGATTTTGAGAGAGGGTCTCACTAAGTTGCTATGTTGTCCAGGCTGGGCTCAAACTTGCCATCCTCTAGCCTTGACCTTTCAGAGTGATTAGGGGCCTGAACCACCAGGGCCAGTTGGCTCATTTTTTTTTTTTGAGAATGGAATATCTACATGAATTATTTGGAATTCTGATTCTCCTTTACTTATTTATTGGCTCATTTGCAGCATAAGTATGGAACCATGAATATTTATTGCATATTCTGTATTATAATACAACGCTACCAGTTCATTTTGGGAGCTCTTTCAGCTAGTCCCTGTGTCCCCTGACAGCCTCTCATGTTGCGTGGCGAGCAGGCATGTGTCACTCCTCTCTGATGCTCCAACATGCTCAGGTCTATTTCCTGCCTCAGTACTGGAATCAACTATTTCTCCTAGAAACCTTGTTGTTTATTCACTGTGACATTAGAAACCAAGACCTGGGTGCTGGGAGCAGGCGGGTTCTGCTGCTATAGGGCACCATTGCTTCTAGGCCACCTCTGCTGGCAGGGCAAGGAGATGATGAGTCGGATTAACCTGCATACGTGCACACATCTATGTCTCTCTTGGCATACGTCAGCCCACAGGCATATCAAGCTAGAACAGATGCATGTCGGTGTCTCCAATTTTCATCTGCTGCCACACAGATCACTTCAGCCTCTCCTTGCTAATTGATAACTTTTTATTTCAATGAAAAGAAATGACTCAATCGCTCAGATACAGGATTCCTGTGTAGTGGCTTTGGGATTGCTAAAATGTACCCAGTACATTATGCATGGTTAATCTCAAAGCCCTTCCTGCTGGGAAGCAACTTTTAGAGGATGGTGTTCCGTCCCATTCCTTTTGTTTTCAGTCTTACAGTCTCCCATTTCCTAAGTTACACAGGGTCAGCATCTTTTCCCTTCACTATCTGTTGTGGTTTGGATCTGGAATGTCCCCCAAAAGTCTCATGTACTTGAACGTTATAGATTGTCTATGGAATCATGTGCTATTGGGAGATTGGGGGCCTAGTCTGGAGGGGTGGATTACGGGCATGGAAGTTGGATTATCGGCGTGTAATGGGGGCTTACCACACCTTCCACCCCCGGATGCAGGAGAGGGGCTGATCACTGGGATGAGACCTGGAAGGATTTATAAGCTGCTTCCTGCCTTCCTTCAGGACTAGTCTCAACTTGCCTTGACTCAGCTTCCTGTCTGTGATGTTGGGAGAAGCCGCCTCCACCTCTGCCTCTGTCCTGTACTTCCATGGCTGCCCCTGAATGGACTGTGACCTTCTGAAACTGTGAGCTAAAATAAACCTTTCCTCTCCCAAGTTTGTGGATGTTGCGTATTGAGCCACAGCAATGAAAAAATACCTAAGACACCTTCTCAGTAAGGTTTTCACACATTGGCAATACAATTAGCATTCAGAAGGCTGTACTAGAATCTTCCTAGTGATTTTCTTTTTAAATTTGAGTAGAGAGAACCTGCAGTGGGGAAGGCTGCACTCCGGAGGGAACTCAGTCACTTGCCGGCATACACCAGCCTAAGACAGAAGACAAAGGAAAGTGAGTCGGTGGTCACCTCTCAGTCACATCACGAATGACGCTCTGGTTGCCTGATGTTGCCTGGCAGGGAGGAAACGCCAGCCCAGGAGTCCCCTCTGGAGCCCGGCCGTCCCCACAGCAGTTTCTTCCTACCCCGAGCTCATTTCTCAGAAGGCTAGAGATGGAGGCAGTTACGTGGGGAGCACTGAGCTTGCTGATTTAAGAACACTACTTGGAGAATTTCTTCTCTCTCATCAACTATCCTTCTCTCAGAGTCTGAGCCGCCCCAACCCCAGCTGGCATAACATCTTGGCAGAGGTGGCTCCCTGTGGTGGGGAGGGGCTCAGAGAGGACCCCACCATCCTCTCCCTACCCCACCTTAACTCCTCCTCCTCTCCTCCCCCCACCCTCAGGTTTAGCTCAGTGACCTCTAATCAGAAGCCAGGAGCCCATCCACCTCAAGCTGCCTCCGCCTCCCAACAGACCTCTCCTCCTAGAACAGAAGCCAGCTCTTTTCTGTCCGCTTTCCTCAAGGGAAAATTCTTTCCCCTTGTCTTTTCATTCCCGTGCCAACCTCCACTGCTGGAGGGGTTTCCTGGGTGCCCCCTCCTTTCACCTGAAGCATTGTCACCACATGGCAGGACCTGGCCCCTCAGGGGGGCCCTTCCCACCCCCACTGCCCACGTCACTGACTGGAAGCAAGGGCTCAGGATCCCACCGCTAACTCAGCTCGTTTGTTTTAAAGATAACCAATGCTAGGCTCGGGGCGGAAACGAGACTCATCACATCGAGACCCCAGGCTCCGCGGAGACGAACCAGAGTTGTCTAGGCCACCGGCTCCATCACCAAATCTCCCCTCCAGGGACCTGCCACCTGCCACCATGGCAGGCTCCTTTGAGAGCAGAGGCAGTGCTCTGTTAGCCCTTTTGAGATTGACGGAGTCCCTGTCCTCAGGGTGCAGGGTCCCCCTGGAACCAGAAAAGAAGAGAGCTTTCCTCAGGTGCCCCTGCCACCAGAAGCCTTCTGCATCTTCTCTGGTTTCATAGTCAGATGGAAACACATTCCTGTCCTGGAAGCCACTGCAATTTCCGGTGACCACTCTGCAGTGGACAGCCAGAAGAAAGAGGACCCTTGGTTTCCCTACATTTACCAAGAGGAGCCTGCAGAAAGTTACCCTGAGGACATCCTGCAGAAGCCACTTGACAGATCTCTTAAAAATCCAGTTCATGCCTTCAGCTCTGCTTTAGTAGATTTAAAATGGAATACATCCATGCTATTTCTGCTGAAAACTCCGGGGCTTTCAAAGGCCCAGCGCATTTGAGAAGCACCGCGATAGGCCATTTTTTGACAGCGGGAGAATCTGTCAGGGACGATGTGAAATGTGAAAATGAGGGCTAATAGAACATTTTAGTTCCCCAGTGGGCAGGGCCTGGGGCACCGTGTGGCCCTTGGCTTCTGCCATTAGTGCCCCTGGATCACCAGAAACCGGTCCTCGCTCCTGTGCCCCTGGAGCCAATATACACAAAGTGCTTCCGGGAATAGAGATTGCCCCAAGCCATTTTTATATCATTGTGCTGCTAAAAGCACTTGCTGCTGAGAATTAGCTAATGTAAGACTAATGGCCAGAAAAGTCTCTGCAGAAAGTGAAAGTACTTGAACGTGAGAAGCTACCTCGTTTCGTATTTCCTTTTTATAAATTCATTTTCTCCCTTCTCCTCCTCTCTCCCTCCTTCTCTTTCTTCCTTTCACTTGCATATCTCAGAACACTTCTGGAGAAGCTGCTCTGTGAGCCTCAGTCTGCCCTGCGCGAGAGCAGGAGTGGGGAGGGAGGATGGCTGGGAAGTCAGCATTGTAGAAGCTTCTGGAAAGCCAGCAAGCATTAGCAAGCAGTCATCCTACACACGTCCTGAGGAGCGGTGGATTGCTGAGAGGAGCAGGGCCTCAGCCAGACACCAGGGGCCAGGAAGCCTCAGGCCGTGCCAGGGCGTGGAGTCCACCTGGCCTTCTCTAGTGCCACCCAAGCACGTGCTGCTGTGCCACCTATCCTTTCACTCTTGGCCAAAACTTTCAGAACACGTGACAGGTAACTCTTAAGCTGAGTATTTGATTGCACGAGGAAAGTCAGATGCTAGCCAGGGGCTGAGTTACTCCCACTTAGCTCCTGCGATGGTAGTTTGTGGCTGCTTAACCAAAGGCTGCACTGTAAAGCAGTGACAGTATGGAGACACATCAGGCAGGATCTTTTTAAAAAGAGAAAAACGGCTGTTGGTGCACTGGAGCAGTTGGCCAACAAAAGTCAGCTGAAGAGATCATTGTTCCATCTGAGATTTCCCACGAGACAAAGCGTGTGGTGCCTTTTGCAGGGAGGTCTGAGAGCCACTCTGCCCCGCTGCGCCCTGGTGGAGCAGAGTGGCTCCCGGAACCAGCTGTGCTTGCTGTTGCAATTAAACAGTTTTTTAAAAACTGGTGAAATAAGAGTGCCAAAAGAGTCAGAGTTGTTTCTGTGAAAATTAAGTTTGGCTCTTTGGGAAGGCTTTTTCTGTTAATGGAAGTGATTGAAAATAAGCATGATTGAATTAGGCGTGGGCGAGATGGTTTTAGAAGACTGAGGAGTTGTATACATTTTAAAATACCTGCCTCTTCTCAGGTAGAGAGAAGGGAGAGGAAGGGGCCACTTTTAAAGAGGACAGAATTGGAGATTACAGATCACGTGTTTGGGGCAGGGTTTATGTAAGACTGGAAATTTCAAACAAAGGCCTCATCCTTAAAGGAAAGGTCTCGATGCTCTATGAAACCACTGGTGAGGAAATGAGGTAAGTTTTAAGTTCAAATATATGTTGTTTTACAATTAAAGGGAATGATAAACATCATGGTGGATCATAAATGGTTCACAAAACGGGCCTACCTTTTTCCTAAAGCACGTAGAAGCCACTGAGAATTTCCAGAGAGGCAGAGGAGTCTGGCTTCTCAGGTGGCCAGGACTGTGTACTGAGGCTGCCTGGTCAGGGTAAGGTGTGAATCAAGGCAGGAGATCAGTAAAGATACTCTGTAGTCGGGGTGAGTGGGAAGAGGCTTGAATAAAGAAAATAGAAATGGAAAAAAGGGGATAGAAGCAAGAGATCTTTAGAAGGCAGAATGGACGTGTTGAGACAAGATGACTTGGACAGGCGTCTCTGCTAATGATAATTTTTCATCAAAAAATTATTAGTTCTATCTTACCTACCTTCAGACAGAATATGGTGCCATGTACTAATAAAGGTATTAAGTATACAGGTATAACAGAGATTTTTTTAAAAAGCAAATTTATCAGGATCCAGGATTATATATAATTTAGCTTTAAATTTATTCCCAAGATTCTTGACTCTCCAATGTTTAGGGGAGATTATTTGAGTTACTCTATAAGCAGCATTTTTCAAAAGTATGTTTTGCAAAACAGTACCATCAGACATTAACAAGGAGTGGATGAGAAGATGCTGGTGGTTGTATTCTGAAACTAGCTTAAAATGCAGGTGAAGGTCCCTGTGGGACAACATCCTGAGGCGTGAAAGTGTTACACAGGAATCCTGAATCTCTAAGTGGGTTCCAATCCTCACTCCCGAGGCTCCCAATAACTCCCTATTCTTTTGCACTGTTTCTAACCTCCTGGGATGTGTAAGATCACAGCCTGAGCAATATCAGTTCAATATAGTCAGGGACGCTACAGTGTCAGGAGAAACAGATTCATTTCAGAGTAACATCCGCACTGACTTTTGCAGGTGCATCTTCCTACAAAAGACAGAGGCTGTGGGTGGGAGGATTCTGGGAGAAGTTTCTGTAGCCTCACTGCTACCTGCTTTCAGGAAGAAAAACTAATGCTGACATCTATGGGCTAGTGATTTTTTTCATTGTATTCTATGTCATTTTTTCATTTTATTTTACGGTATGATTTACACATACTAGACTTCTCCTTTTAGTATTCATTTCTGCCAGTGTGCTAAACACATGCACTTGTGTGACTGCCATCACAGCCAGGCCGTAAAACAGTATGTTCAACCCCTAAGTTCTCTTGTATCCTCTGTAGTCAGTCTTTCCCACCTCTTGTCCCTAGCAACTACTGATCTGCTGCCTGTTTAGTTAGTCAGCTTTCCATTGCCATGACGAAATACCTGACATAAATCAACCTGGAATAGGAAAGATTTATTTTGGCTCAGAGTTAGAGGTTTCTGTCTGTGATGACTTGGTCCTATCACTTTGGGTCTGTGAGCCTGTAGTGGAGCAAAGCTGCTCTGATACTTCCTGTTAGTCAGGAAGCAAAAGTGATAGGGGGAGTCCTAATATCCCCTTCAAGGGCACATCCCTAGTGACATCACTTCCTTCCACAAGGCCCCGCCTCCTAAATGTTCCATGCTTCCCACAGTGCCACCCACATGTTTTGATCCAGCTTTCAGCTGTTGGGGGATATTTAAGGTCTAGACTGTGACACCTATCCCCACAGGGACATGTGAACATCTGAAAATTTTCTTTTTAGAATATTCTGTCAAGACATGGTGTGGTGCATAGCCTTTTGAATCTGGCCCCTTCCATGATTATGAGATTCATTCATGCTGTTCCCTGTGCTGGTGGCTCACTGTTCTTATCAGTGAACCATATTCCTTTGTATTTGTATAGCTATTGTTTATCCACTTGTTAGTGAAACATCTGTGAATTGTTTTCAGTTTTTGGTGACTACCAAGAAAACTCTTATGAACATTAGGGTATAGATTTTTACGAGAATGTAAGTTTGCAATTACTTGATAATGCTTGGGAATAGAAATGCTGAGTCATGGTGAGTGCCCGTTTAACTTTAAAGGAACAGGCTATAAAATCATCCTAGGGCCTAAGGCTTTTGCTGCACGAGAGACTTGGGGAGAAGGGGTCAGTGGGATCTCCTGTCCCTCCCATGGTAGCTGCTGTGCCCTGGTTTAGTCCCAATCTTTGATGTGAACACCTGTCCCTCTCAGGGGAGAGGACCCAGTGGGTGCAAAATCTCCTCCTATTTGCTGTCTGAGAGCTTTAATAGTTTCTCATTTGCCCATTCTCTTCCCTACTAATTCGTTGACTTTTTAGCTGAATTCTTCTTACTGGCATCTAGTGCCTGACTGGCTACACAAACATTTGTGGGTTTTCTGTACTTGAAACTTTCAGTCTTCCCTTGATCTTCCGGTTAGTTGGTTACTCTGTGACCTCAGTTCTCTGATGCATCAAGGAAAGGAAAATTTACAGATCACCTGCCTTGCTTGCTATGTTGTTACAAGCGCAAAAGGAATGCTCTTTCTAGGCCTTCTCATCCTATGTGAAAACAGAGTCCTGCAAAGAAATTTTAAGCATCTGGACCTGAGCCTTGAATCATTACACAGAATTAACAGTGATTACCTGGCATGGACAACGAACAGCAGATTGTTCATTCTGTCTGTTGAACCCTACTTTGAGCTAGAGTTGAGGTGCTGAACACTGAAGAGAGAATCACAAAAACTTGCTAGACATCTGGAGTCCCAGTGTTAGGGCACAAGGGGCCGGAAAAACGTAGCCTGATTGGTGGGAAGGGAGGAATAGAGGACAGCTTCCTAGCGAAAATGACACCTGTGGTCTGTGTGAACTGACCTGGGAGGCGGGTGAGTTGTGCAGGCAGGAAGGACATTGGTGGAACTGAAGTACTGAGCATGCCCGAAGGGCGGAGAAAGGGAAATTACTGTGCCAGGGGTCAGTTCATGGAGGGTCAATTGCATGGTATCTTGGACCACCGAGCCTGCACTTAGCTTCTGGGGGACCCTGAATTAGTCACATAGTTTGTCTGTTCTTCAGTCTTTTCATCTATGAGGTAAAGATGTGGTAGTGCCAGCCTCACCCGTGTATGAGGAATACAGACAGAAGGCATCTCTCGTGGGGCTGTTCATGGTGAGCGATTTTAGGGATGAGGTGTGTTAAGCAGGCAGCTGTCTGTGAGGGGTCCTGAGAGTGACCATAATGACCTAGGCAGGGTCCTTAAAAAGACGGGAAGCACCCGGAAGGCTTTAAGCAGGGGACTGACTGATATGATTTGATTTGTTTTTGGATGATAACTCTGCAGAACAGGTGGGAGTTGCAGTATGACAATATCAGAGATGAAGGAGAGGCCTGAATCAAGGTCGTGGATAAGTGTCTCTGCTTATGTTGCTATTGCCACATACCTGAGAAGGAGTAATCTATGAGAAAATGAAATTTGTTTCTCACAGCCCTAGAAGCTGGAGATGGAGGTACCGGCAGATTCAGTGTTTGTTGGGGGCTATTCCCTGCTTCCAAGATAGGGCCTCCTGCTTTGTCCTACAGAATGGACAAACGTTTGTATCTTCATGTGTGGAAGGGATAAAAGGGCGAGAAGGGCCTACTAGTTCCTTCTAGCTCATCTGTTTTGGTTTGGATCTGGAGTGTCCCCCAGAAAGCTCATGCACCTGTGGATATGGAATGCTATTGGGAGGTAGGGACTGGCTGGAAGGAGAAGACGGTTGGGGCTTGACGTGGAGGGGTGTGTGCTCGTTCCGCCCTGCCTCAGAGATTGGACTTTGTCTCAGCATGCTGTGAGGATCTCTGTCTCTGGAGCACTAGCTCCAGCCCCACCATATGATTCCAACATTTTCCAGCTACCCACCCTTGAACAGACTGAGACTTTCTGAAATTGTGAGCTTAAAAACAAATCTTTTCTACCGAAGTCGTGGATGTCAGGTATTCTGTCCCAGAAATGAAAAAGTAACTAAGACACCATCCTTCTTCCTACTAATGAGGACTCAGCACTCATGACATAACTACCCCCAAAGGCCTCGCCCCTCAGTACTACTGCATTAGCAATGAAGTTTCATCTTCTGCATGTTGAGGGACACAGACACATCACAGGACAAGGACTGTAGAGCACAGTAGATGAATTGGGAAATGTCTCAGAGTCAGAAAGGACACACTCGGTGAATGAGTGAAGTGGATCAGAATGGAAGAAAGAACAGGCGCTGATGCAGCCCACCTTCCTGTCTGGTGAGGAAGCTGAGTGGTTACTGCAAGGCACACAAATACTCTTGGCCCTCGTCAGCAGGAATCTTGCCTTCTGAGTGTTTGCGTTCTATCCCAATGTAGTAGGAGCCATAAAGAATGTATTCAAGAATTATCTGTTGTGGAGCGACTGACGTTCCCACCTGGGAGAGTCATCAAGATAAATCTCAGTGGAGATTTTTGATCTGCCTGGGTCCTCATTAGCCCAGAAGGTAAAGGTGCTTTAAATAAAAGGATCCAAAAAGTACAAAATGGTAATAGGCCCACTTCTTGGAGAAATACCAGCGCCTACTCACCAAAATGCAGTCATTTTCTGTAACTGTGTCTCAGTCATGACTACAAGACGATCTTCTAGTTCAAGCTGTGGAAAAGATTTGTAAGGCTGGAGAAACCAACAAGAGCTTCACATCTTTGGGAGTTTGATCAGGAGTATCATCTCTCACTCTCCCCTTGAACTTAGTCAAAGAGGCCCTGAGGCACAAAAGACATTCTGTCCTCTCCCCCTGCCCCTCTCCTGCACCATTGTTCCCAGTCTGCTAGGTTCTCCATTCCAACATTTTAGCTGTAAAATTGGTATGATTTCATGGGCAGAAAGGTCCCATTTTCCCTCTGGTGAAAAGTCACACAAGCTCATTCAATTTATAAGAGGTGATTATGATGCTTTGTCCTTCAAAAAGCCTCTTTGACTTATAGTAGCACCAGGAAACAAATTCCTGAACAACTTCTCTTTGAAATGCACTGTGGATGGAGAGGGATCAGGTTCAGCTTTTTTCAGGAAGACATTTCCTCTGTGTGTTTCTTGTGTTCAACTTGGAACAGCCTGGGTGAGAGCAGGCAGGGGTGAAGGGAGGGGTAATACATGAACCGAAAAAATCATTTTGTGTGTTCTGGTCTGGCTTTTCACCTACATTTCAGGGCCCCTGACAGCTTGTTTTGAGAGTTAATTTTGTGTGTGCCAGGTGCTACAAAGACACAGGAATGAAGGGCTGCAGGGTCCAATCAAGGCATCCCGGAAGTGCTGGGAGTAGGATCAGACTTGACTGAGGATCAAAGGTGGCAACAATAAAATATGATCTGCATGGAGGATCATGGGGAGGAGAGGATGTGTGTTCTCTTTGTCACTTTTTCATGTCTGGACACAACACTCACGATGTAAAGAGGAAGAGGGTTATTTTAGTACACAGTTCTGAAGGTGGCAGTCTATGTACAGTTGACCAGTAGCGGTGGGAGGGCACCATGTGGAGAAAAGCAGCCCAAAGAATGGTGGCCAGGAAGCAGAGTGAAACGAGGCTCCAGAGAGGGGGACACACTCTTCCAGGTCCTGCCCCGGTGATTCCACCAGGAGCCACATTACAGCCGTACGTGAGATTGTTGATGATGAGTATAGCACCCCCACGAGTCGGTCTTTCTAAACACATGAGACTTTTGGGGGATATTTTAGATTTAACAGTGGTTGTCCAGAAAAGCGAGGGAAAGTAACAGGGAGTTCATGCTAGAGAAGCAAAACTATGCCAGAAATTGGCAGATGGGCTCCTGTTCCAACATTCTACCCATCCCTAAATACATTTGCAAAGTGGACATTGTTACTGAGCTTGACGGCAGGAGAAGGGCAGGTTCAGAATTGGTGGCAGCATGCCCAAGTACAGAGACAACGTGAAGTCTGCTGTTGCACAGTTACTAACACGGTTGGCTGGATAATGGCCACCTAGGATGCCCGCGTCTGACTCCCTGGAATCCGTATGTTAAGTTGAATGGCAACAGGGAATTAAGGTTGTAGGTGGAATTAAGTTTGCTCATGATCAGATTTTGAGGTAGTAAGATTACCCTCATGTAGATCAGCTGACTGAGTCCAATGTGAGAACAAAGGTTTTTTAAGGGAAGGGAAGGAAGAGATAACTTTACAGAGGTTACAACTTGAGAGAGACTTAACCTCCCCTTGCTAGCTTTAAAGATGGAGGAAGAAGGCCATAGTAAGGCATGTGGCAGCATCTAGAAGCTGGAAAACGCGGGACACAGATTCTCCCTCCCCTCTGAAAGGAACGCAGCCTGCTGATATTTTGTCTTAGTCCAATGAGATCTGTTGTTAAAGTTCTGACCTTAGTAATATCATAAATTCGTACTCTTGAGCCAATAGATTTGTGACTTTTCACAGCATCAATAGGAAATTACTAGAAAACTCATTGTCTTAGTTCCTTACTCATTGCTGGGATAGGACACCCAACACCCACAACTTAAGGGAGGAAAGAATTATTGTAGCTCACAGTTTCAGAAGTCTCACACAGTCCATTCATGGGCAGCTGGCAACTGTGGAAGCACGTGATGGAGGTCTAGCCAGAGAAAAGCTCATGATGGCATTTCAGACAGAAAGCCGAGTGAAGCAAGAGCCGCAGGTGCCCAGGGACTAAGGGAAGGCCGGAGCTTTCCAAGGAAAAGCTGTAACAATATATTTTTTTTCCTTTCTTATTTCAAGATGCCAGCTGGGCCCTCCACATCCAGAGTGAGGATCCCTCCGTCACTTCCTGACTCACAAGTCAGTAATACACACCTGAAAGCTCTGCCTCGGGAACCACCCAATCTCAACAAGTTGACACAATCCCTCCAGGACAACCCCCAAGCATCCAGCCCTGCCAGCAGGCCCTGTCTCCCAACAGCACATGTTTCCATAGGCATCCCACTATATCCAAATGCATGAGGTTTTTGGAGGACATTCCAGATTTAAGCCACACTATTCCACTTCTGGCCCCTAAAAGACTCATGCTCACCTTCTTATGCAAAATGCATTTAGTTCTTCTCTAAGACTTGCTAAAGTCTTAGTGCTTTAGGTTGGATTTTTAAATCCAATTACAGGCTTTTCATGCTTAGGGATTTAAATAAGCTAAGAAAAATCGAACGGGTAGTTTCAACAGCCCAATCCAAGTCCTGTTCTATCTTCTACTGGATGGCTATATTACTTTGAGCCAATTATTTAAAATACATATAATCTGTTTCCTTCTCTGCAGACTAGGGATAGTAAAAACTTTCTCACAATAGTGTTGGGAGGATCAAATGAAATAAAGTATAAAAGGGAGGGTAGGGGGCGGGACAAAAGGAGAGAGGGAAAGCTGCCCTTGTCACTTTGACAAGATACGTATGTGCATCAAATGCTCAACTCCATTGTAAACCTTAAATTTTGCACATATACATATCGATAAAATGGGGAAAAAGGGATTTTGATGATGCTTGTTGCAGAGCAAGTGCTTAATACTTTATACTTATTACCACTGCTGTCACCATAGTATCACCATCATCACTACTATGATAACATTATTATTATCACGTCACTTTCATTATCACTACCATCGTCGTTACCACCATCACGATTGTCATTAAAGAGTCTCCAGGTGGAGGACGGTGCAGAGAGGGGTGAGGGTAGATGGGAAGAAAAAAGAAAAGGAAGAACTTTGACCTTGGTGGCCATGTCTCCTCCACTTCCTCCCCTCTCCTCATCAGGTGTCTCTACGCGGCACACACGGGCTATGGCTGGGACCTCCCTGCACCTCTGATCTGCACTTCTGAACCCAGAGTGGGCTCTGGGATGAAGGCTGGTCACCGTTTGGCATGCAGTTTGTGACATACGTGGCCTGGCACTTAGCATCTGCAGCCTGTCCCCTGTACCCGCCCAGCTCCAGGGCTCCAGGGACTTAGGTTTTGCTCAGCAGGAGCTCAGGAAAGGACTGGAAAGAAGCAGATGCCCCTTCTCATAAAGGGTAACTGAAGTTCAAATTCTCAGAGATACTCTGTCATTGGGATTTTGCCAGCTTCCTCAGAGGTCACACAATTGGAAGCAAACGCCCTGAGTCCCTAGGCACACAGCATCTGTGCCAGCTCTTCCCAACCTCAGGGCCCACCCCACACTTTTGTGGCTTGGGGCCTCCGGCCAGCAGAACTCCTGGTGCTGTTTCAGACAACTGCAGCAGGAAAGGTGATTGGTTCAGTAAAGCCTTTTTTGTGCCACTGAGGGCCCTTAAATGACAAGGAATAGGACATACAAGCTCACGCTAAAAGAAGGAAAGATGACAGGGAGGATTACAGGTATGACACTACCATATAAAGGGCAAAATCATAATAAATAAAAATAATGCAGCCAGATTTTTCACAACTACAGCAAAAAAGGAAGCTACTGCGGGTCCATCTTGTCTCCTCTGATTCAAAGCCTGCTACCACAGAGCCCTGTCACCTTCCCCTTCCCACCTCTGATTCTCTTTCCTCCTGCACCAAGAATGCCAGCTTTTAGTAACCCCAATATTTGCTCATTTCCTCTAAGCCATAGCACATTTGAGGGAGTTTTGGAATGACTGCATCATTACTACTAGAAGAGTAAACAAGCAGAATCTGCGGGCCTTGTATTCTGAGGGCTTTTGTCAAAGACAAATGGTCAAAGACAGTAACTACTGCCGCTGACAGGGCCCTCAGAAAGTGAGATACTCTGTGGTTTGTCTGTGCCCGAGACACAGGCCACACCTCTGAAGCCCACACCGCCCTGGGTGGGGTCATCACATGCATAGTGACACAAGCACAGGGAACCAGACTCTCAGCAAACCAGTTACCAGGCAACTCTATCTGATGAAGCCAAATAGAGCTTCTGGGAAGGTCAGGTGCTCACTCCAAGGTCGAGCGGGGGTCCGAGAGCTCTGGAGGCAAAGCAAATGAGCCCACAACAGGTGGAACACTGTGTCCCTATGGCAACAGCCATGGCTTTGAAGTGGGCTTCTAGGCACTTCTTGCCCATCTACAGATATCCATCAGGCAGCCACTGTGTGGGCAGCACAGCTTGTGGCCCGTGATGGCCTGCAGATCTGCATAAGGCATTTCTCGTGCTTTCCACACATCACATCATGTGGTAGAAGAGTTAAAGCATTATCACAGGGCAGCTTCAGGTACGACATGATGACCAACTCACGTCAAGGTGTTCTTGCTGTGAGCACTGCAAGACCCGCATCCCAAGAAAGCCCCAGTCCGAGGCACACCGGGGTGGCCCATTGTCCTAATACACCCTGGATCACTCTTTACCTCTTTGTAAGCTGAACCTTGGGTCTACAGGGACCTATTGTCTACCTGTCTAGGCCTCATGATGGACCTGGCCTTCTTCCACTGTGGTTTCTCATTCTGCTATTCTTCTTTAGAGACAGAAGTTCCTGAACCCTCCATAGGCAGACTCCACCATCTTGGCAGCTCTTACTGTGAGCAGGGCAGTGGGAGGGAGTTCAGAAGGAAGGACCCCTCAGAGAGCCTGGCCCTGGCACCCATCTTTAGATTGGGGTTCACCAGCTGAGTGGCTCTGGCTCAGTTTATGTATCATGCACAAACAAGCACACAGGACACAGATTCCTGCAGCCCCTCTTCCTGCCCACACAGGTCCCAATGTTGCAGCTGAGATTCCAGGGCTCTCACTGAGTCTTACGCACTGAGAAGCTCGGGAAAAGTAGATTATGTTGGTCTCGGCATAGTTTCCCATTTCCACTTTTCTGTCACTGTTGCCCCTCCCAGAGCCAAAGTCGTAGTGAGAAGAGACGGGACCCATAGCTACAAAGCAGTCATCCCCAGGAAGACGCGTTGCTGATGTCCAGAGAGCCCAGCCGGTGCCGCTGTTACCAGATTCGGAAGGCTCCTGGTCAGAGAGATTTCTGTCAGCAGCTTCACCTCAGGCAGAAAGCTCGGTGTGTGGAGCAGTGAAGAAAAGCTGGCAACGTGGCCAAATTTGGCCCAGAGCAGTTCCTCAAATTGACTGTGGGTCACTTCTTGCATCTCCTCCCACACATCGCCTGCTCTGTGCCTGGCTTCAGAAGGATGACTCAGCGGCCAGCCAAGGCCATGTACCCTGTGAATCAAGTCTCAGGAGGGGGCCTGGGTCAGGAAGTCTGCAGAAGGGCTCATCCGCTATCATCCTGGGCTTTGCATGGAAGGCAGTCCTCTTTTTCTCCTACCTACCTCCAACCGTGAGATTATTAGTAACACAGAATATTGTCGGTGGCTAGCTGTGGACCTTTGGCAACAAGATCAGGGAAACAGAACCTCACCATATCCTCTAATTGTCTTTAAATGTTTAGAAAATAGGATCTACTCGTGAGCATTTCAAGTCCTGCTCCATTTAATGAGAATATGAATCTTGGAAGAGATATTTAAGTCAGTTGTGAAGTTCTGCTAGTTTGCTGCTAAGCTGTATACTACATTAAAAAAATAAAACTAGGAAACTCATAACAACCTTATAGCTCATTGAAGCAACTAGAGAGTCTTTCTAACCTGAGTGATACTTTACTGCTGGAGTCAAGCAAAGTTTGCTTGAGTAGTTTTCACCAAGTTTATTAGAAGTGGAAGATTTTTTAAAATCTAAGAGATTGTCGGTTTGCTGCATTGTTAAATGAGATCAGTCCAGCAGTTTGCCATACCCCACTGACTTGCCCTCCTGGGCTGAGGTCTGTCAGGCCGGGGTGTTCTCTACCAGGTCCTTCACCTGCGCAGAGGTAGTATTCTATTGGCCCTTGCAGGCCGGTTGTCTCGCAGAAGGCTAGGAGGCAACCCAGGGCCCTGGTGAGGTGGGGAATGGCCATTTGGTCGTAGTTGGAGCCTAGGTAGACTGAGCTGAAGGGCAGACAGGAAGTTTTCTCTCTTTTTAGCTCCCTCTTGAGGGATATCAACAGCCTAAAGGCTTGGGAAGGGGCAGCTGGACTACTTTAATGAAGTAAAATGTGGATCTAAGCAAAACAATGAAATTCTCCAAATCAACCTTTGTGGGATACACAAAGAATCAGCCTCACTTGCTCCCCAAGGCCCTCTTACTATGGGACAACCTCACTATCAGGCCTCCCAGACTCTCATCTGCCCTTTGGAACTTTGTTCCTGCTTCCTGCACCAGGCTTGTAGCCTGTCCTTGGCTCATGGTGCTTCCTCACCTGGTGTATTTTGGAAAGATTCTCTCCCCAGATACACATGATTCCAGGCCTGTTTGGATGTGGCTTCTTTTAGAAAGTTTAACATAATTTACCTAGAGAGAAATTTTATCTCTTTCAAATTTTCATAGTCAATCATCAATCATCTGTACACTCAGCTCTGTAAAATTTATATTTAACTGTTTTTTTCTTTATTTTCATTTTTAGACCTGGCAATTACATCACATTTAATATGTGTATAGCTTATATGTTCCCTACTAGCATCAAAGATTAGCATACTATTTCAAAATCTGTGGTAACTTTGCAGTTGGATAGAACTGGGCTAAAATACTGGTTCTACTACTTAGTGACTGTCAACTTGGGGTATGGTATGTGTGTGTGTGTGTGTGTGTGTGTGTGTGTGTGTGTGTGCGTGTGCATGTTGAAAATGATCTCATTTGCTTTTTTGTGCATAAATGTAAGAGTACCGATTCTCTGCCTATGTTCATTGTGGAGATTTAATGAAATAAATATGCTTGTGAAGACAGAAGGGCACAGAGTAGATGGTCAGAATATGCTAGGCATCACTACTGGGTTGTTACCTCCTTAAGGCACGGGCTAAAGTTTATTAATTCTCCCCACACCCACAATACAATGCCTGTCATGTGCCTTTCTCTCAGTAGACACTCAGCAGCAGTTTGCTAAATCAAAGAGTGAACTGTCAATTGATAATGAACATAAGATGCTCTCTACGCTCTTCAGCACAGCAAGTGTGCTGTCTTCACAGAAATTCCACGGTTGATCTTAAATTCTTTCCTACAGTTGTAAGCACATCTTGATATGCCTCAAAAAAGAAAGTCAGAAAGAGAGAACAGAAAGAAAGAAAAAGAAGGAAGGAAAGAAGAAAGGAAGGGAAGAAAGTGAAAAAAATACCTCTCAAAGGGGCTTCCTCAGGGAAATGACCCACTTCCTTGGGCAGTGGCCCAAGATAATTCTTCACAGTTTGGAAAAAAAAAGAGAAAAAAAGGAATCAAGTCTATATTGTACTCTAATGAACATTTCATGTGCCAGGTTCTTTCTCATTGATTTTCTCATTTTGGCCTTCAAAACCATAATATTATGCCCATTTTTCCGATAAAGACAGACCTTCAGAAATCTAAGCTGTTTTCAGTTTGCTGCATGGCTCTTCCAAGCCCTCACGGAAAGTGGCAGACTAACACTTGATAATCATCAAAGGTGACCCAGTACAACTTGCTGTACCTCTAGCTTGGGATCCATGTGAACAATGAGATTAGCATTGGCCACCTGAACAGATGGCCCATGGGCCAGAGCAGCAATGGGCCAGACAGACACAGATGAGAAGAGAAACGTGGACCACGGCTTCCTCACACACCAGGCAGCGTGCATGGTAAGCAATGAGCATTCCCCAGAAACGTTTAAGCAGTAATGGAGTGGAGTAGCAGTCAGGACCATGGACAGCTTCCTTGGCACCTTCCCTTGAGCTCCCTACAGGCTCTCCAGAAACTCAGCTCCAGGCTCTTTGGCGGTTGGCCATGTCTGTAGTCAAGGACTGATACAGGCATGGAGCCTGGAAGGGCTCCTCCAAGTGAGGGACACGTTTTCTCAGTGGTGCTCGCTTTCTGCAGGGCGCAGGCACTCTGGGGTCCAGGCAGAGCTCCGTCTGAGAGTCACTCAGCCAAGATCTTGGCACCCACAGTGTCATGTGCTCTCAGAAAATGGTGAAAACACGAGATGAGTAACAGGAGAACCTTTTCAATTCCCCAAGTTGAAAATGGCACCTGACTCCAGCTTCTTAAAGAGCATTTCCCAACGTGAGCCTCAAATGCTCACAAAGTCGAGCAGAAGACAAGCATTGAAAACTAATATTGATTGTATGAATTGATGTACAAGGAAGGCGGAGTTTAAATAGCAAAATCTAACCCATCTCTGCCCAGGCGGAAGCAAACCTCTGCCATCTCCCAGATCCACGTGGAAGGAGGCTGCTGGTTCCATGTGCAGCGCCCAGTAGCTTTTATTTCTAGGAAGCTTCCTGTCCTCAGTTACTTTTGTCCCAGGTTACAGAACTAGGGAAGAAAGCCTCACAGCTAGTAGAACTGATGCCCCTTCACCTCTGTCTTGTGAAACGCATTTCTACCCATCTGTGCCCAAAGACACACTGGAGCACACGCAGCAGTGCCAGAACTGCATAGCGGAGAGAATGTACTTGTGCCATACGGCTGCACACTTAGGAATGGCTAACATAGTGGTGTAGTCTAAATGGTTGGTTCTCCCAAATCCACCAGTGTGACCTTGTTAAGAGGTGATGACTTTAGGAGGTGATTATATCGTCAAGGCTTAGGGTACTCACGAGAGATGCCGCACGTGGCTGCCTTGCTTTTCCCACCATGTGAAAATGCAGCAAGAGAGGATGATGAACCAGGAAGAGGGTCCTTGCCGGCCTTGGATGGTGACTTAATTTTGGACTTAGCCTGTAAAACCATGAGAAATAAATTCCTGTTGTTTGGAAGACACCTAGTTTATGAGATTTTTCTTAAAACAGCCTGAATAAATTAAGACAGACAGTAAATATAATGTGTTTACCACAAATTAATATTTAAAAAATTAAAGAATGCTTCAATTAGTTATTACAACATGATGTGTCACTGCAAATCTTTTTTTAAATAGCACTGGGGATTTATATTTACCACTAAGCTGCACACCCAGCCCTTTTTATTTCATATAAATCCTCACCAAGATGTTACCAAGTTTCCCAAGCGAGGCTCGAACTTAAGATCCTCCTATTTCAGTCTCCCAAGTGGCAGGAATTACAGGCATGTACCGCCATTCCTGGCTTATTACAAATCTCAATGGCTTAAGTCAACAGCCATTACCCTGTTCATGACTCTGGTTGGGCAAGGATAGGTGGGAAAGTTTCCTCTCTCTTGCCTTCGGACAGAAACAGGCAGCTCACTAACGACTACAGGATCCAGGTAGACCTCATATATGTCCCCCCTTTGCCTGGGTCTCTGTCAGGAGGCAGTGGCTCTCCTCCATGTGGCTTCTCTCTATTCATGCACACCCATCATTCACTAGTCTGAACGGAACTTTTTCGGTATAGGAACTGGCTTCGGGAGGGCAAGAGCAGAAGCTGCCAAGCCTCTCAAGAGTCTGGGACTGGCACTTCTGTGTTGCTTCTCCTTCCATCTCCTTGCAGTGAAACAAGGCGTAGTAAGAGCTCAGAGTCAAGGAGAGGAGGAGACAAACACAGCGCACCTCCCGTTGGGAGGAACCACTTGGACGTGAGGGACGTGAGGAGAATGGCTGGTGGTCATCTTTACAGACAGTCCCCATGGTGAATCTTGACACATTCCCTTCCAGTCCTGCACAGAGCTGGCCAGTAAGTAAGGTCCTTATGTCAACTTTGAAATCTCATATGCGGCATAGTGGAACTCATGGAAGCAATTTCCATTTGCTGCCTCAGACATGAGCCTGCAAATGCCCATATGTGAGTATATACTCTAGGGGCTAGGAGGACCAAGTGTCTTAAAGCTTATCTGTCCTTTGACATAAGGAAAAAAAGGCCCATTTTTTTCACAAGAGTCAAAGATATTTAATAAGAGACTAAGGGCAAAACTAGGTTGGCTGCTGCGTTTCCCCGAACGCACACAGAGGCACAGACACACATGCACGCACACATGTGTGCACACACACACAATAAAGGGAAGGTATCAGAGACGTATATTTAGGTCATGGCATCATTTATGATTATTACAGAGAAAATTAATTCAATTTAAAAGCTTAAAGTAGCAAGCTAATTTACCACTTAGTGTTTCGCTAGAACTCCAGCTGGAAGCAATGAGTTCACCCCATAATTTCTCTTGTTGATTGAGCTGCATAGTGACAGGTGCTTTGAGCGTACAGATTAAAGTTGGATGAAATTGGCTTCTGAGGCTGAGCATTTCCAGACAGACCTAAATGACAGCAAAGACCAGCTTTTTGGATTTTTTCCATTGCATTAACCAGCTCTTTGAGCTTCCAGAAGGAAATAGAGAGCAAGATGATCTTTGAAGATATTGATAATGAAGAGGAAGATGTGCCCGTAACAGGATGCCTTGAAAAGGCCTGGATGTGCTGTCTCTGAACTTGGAAGTGAATCTGTGAAACGAGGCTGAGTGTGGAGCGCACACTGGGAGGGCATCATGATGCCCCTGACATTGTTCAAGAACCTAGCGTGCAATGGGGGCCACTTTGGTCTACATCCCACATAGAACATGACATCTAAGAAAGATCATGGGTCACAGACACACTGACCTAGACCTTCCAGAGGGAACCTTTCCTCACCACCTTGACTCCGGGAGACTTCTTCCAAGTATTAATAAATAACATCACCCTCTTCGTAACCCTCCTATGCTGATCACGGTCTGCAACCATTTTGTTTCTTTCTTTCCTCTTTGGAGTAAAGTTCACCCCATGGACAGTGGCTAATTTGCTCCTGGCTGTGTCCCTAAGCCTGGAATGTGGTGGGTGTCAATTATTTGTTGAACAGACAAATTAAACAAATTGGAATCACACGAACCTGTAATTAGGGCACAGGGGTTTTGTTTTGAAGGGATAATTTGGAAATGGGAGAAATGGAGTCAAGCTCAGCTCTGCTATTATAATGTCTGTGTCTCTTCACCCCGGCAGGCGGCCGAGACACAAGTAGCAGACAAAGGAATGAGACTGATGGGGGTTTATTGAATGGACATGTGGAATCTTCCAGAGTTGGGAGCTAGAGAAGTGGCTTCTCAGCGCAGTGGTGAGAATGACATTACAGAACTGACTTGATGGGAACCCATGCCTTCCACTAACTCTCTTGCTGCTCCTAATCCCAAGGCATTGCCTAGTCCACGTAGCCCCTTCCCTAAGCCAGATTCCTCTGTCGTCTCCCCGCTTACATAGTCAGTTTGTATTGAGATGCACCCTTCAATCTATACCCTATAGCTCGTAATGGAACCGAGGTCAAATGACTACAGCCAGCTAAAAGGGAAAGAGTATCAAGTGTTTGGGGGATCTGGGAGGCCAAGGGAGAAGAGTTGCACATTTGAGCCTAGCCTGTGCAACTTAGTGACTTAGTGGGATGCATCAAACTCAAAGAATGGACTAGGGACAGAGCAGAGCACAAAGGGCCTCATTTTCACCCCTAGTCCCCCACCTACCTCCCTCCCTACCAAAATAACTCAGTTTGGGGGGAGATAAGCTCATTAAGTTGAAAGGTGCCCAAACACAAAAAGACTCTAATGAGATTCTGGCCACAGGAAAACTTAACAAGGACCCTCTCCAGCAGCCTCTGCCCTCAGGTCCTCGTTTGCCACCTGGCAGCCTTGCCTCATTCCCCGGGAGTGCATGGAAATTGTCATTTGCATTGCAGGTGGGTCCTGATGACTTCTGAGTGACTACAGGTCCTGAGGAGGGAGAGCTGTGCCTAAGAAGAGACAGTGGTGGAGGGAGCAGGGGCTGGGGCCCACAGCAGAGGGAAGGGGGGGTCACATGACCATAGGAGTTGCCTCCTCTGCAGTCACCAGTCCCCTGACCTGCAGTGGCTGTGGCCCCTCATAACAAAAGCAGGAGCGCATGATGTTTGGACATTTGGGCAGTGGCCAGACTTTCTGCATCACAGGACATCCATCATCTTAGCTGATCCTGGGCCATAGAAAATTGCATTTTCATTATAGAGGTGAGAGAAGCAGAGGGCTGTGGAACTCTCAAACATGTGGCAGTTTGAATAAATTGATTAAAAATGGCTTATCTCTTCAGGAAAAAATGGACCAGTGCAATTTTACCCATCCTTGGTGGTAAAAAGGCTCATCTTTTACCTCGCTGCCTGTGTTTCTCTTGCTGGCTGCCTGCCCCCATCCTCCTCGAGGAGAATCTAAGTCGGTGGTCAAGACCAAGAGGCTTGTTGGAACAGGATTCTGGGGTTCAGAGACTGTAGGTGAGGACTAGGGTGCTCAGATTCCCCTGGTGTACTCTCACCTCCTTCATCTGGGAGCCTCACCTAGAAACCCTTCCTCTTTTAGAATCCTTTCCTTTTGGCTTGTTTACCCCAGGACTTCCTTTGGTTGGGGAGCAGAGATCCGCCTTTCCCCTAGCGGGCTAGGAAGGCAGTGGCCGGGGGTCCAGGGGAAGAAGTGCTGTGCAAACTGCTTAAGACAAGCAGAGGGGGACCTGGCAGCTCTAGTGGTCCATTAGAGTGG
Organism: Ctenodactylus gundi; assembly: GCA_004027205.1. Lineage (NCBI taxonomy): Eukaryota > Metazoa > Chordata > Mammalia > Rodentia > Ctenodactylidae > Ctenodactylus > Ctenodactylus gundi. The sequence goes on from PVKB01000139.1 coordinate 40,738, forward strand.
GGGACCCGTGGGACTGAGACCTCAGCTGCCGTGGGAATGACTCCTCTAAGGCTGTTCTCTGCCCTCCAGTGCCAACAGATGCCTGGTGTTTCTTTGCTGAGCATTCTTGGCATTTTCGTGTCAATCCTCAGGCCTGCCCTCTCACACAGGGACGTCTGTAGCCATGGGTGGGATCTGCTCCCCAAGCTCCACAGCTCACTGGTTCTCCTGCCAGACAATTTCTGCTCATGGAACAATCTCTGCCTCATGACTACCTGTAGGTCAGGAAAATGATTTCCTTTTCAAAGAACAGGAAACTGATACTCAAAAGAGACTTGGGTGGTATCAGAAGCCCTGAGCACTAAGTGGCCAGTGTGGCTGCAAAGCTCAGGCTCTCACAACCACCATCTACTTCGCCCCCCACGCCCTGTGTTTTCCCACAGCCTTGGCTCTGCTGCAGCCCAGGTTGGTGCTCGTTCTTGTCCCAATCTGCTACACTCCACCTGTGCCCAGGCCACCAGCATTGCTTTAGATGCAGGAGGGCCTTTGCTGTGTCCCACAGCCAACCTAGACCTTGGGCTGTCCCACACTTGGCCAACCTAGTCCTTGGACTCTCACACCTGCACCACATGAGTATTGGTGCATAAGTTGATCTATGCTTCGGTTTCCTCACCAGAAAATATTTATGCACAATAACTAAAATGGTGCATGGAAAGGCCTTACTCCAGTGTCTGCCGCACAGTGTTGCTGGTGCAGTGGGCTCTATTGTGCTGCTCTGATAGGCAGATCTCTGATCCCGGCTTGTTCCGGCCTTATCAGCTAGAAGCAGACATCAGAAAGCCATCGCTATGTTGCAAGACAGTTCAGTGAACTGAGAGAACAGACGTGAGGAAACGACACTTGGGCACATAGCTAACCTATAAGTTACAAAGTTTAAAAAAGAAAGGGAAGAAAAACTACTTTTCTTTGAGAAGCAAGGCAGAGAGCCTTAGCAAAGTAACAAGCCTTCCTCAAAGTGCTATTTGAAAGTAAGTTTCCTATTTTAGCTTAATAACATTCCAAACCGAGCCGAATGATTAAATATTGAAACAGGACCAGGGATCTTGAGTTTCATTTGGCTGATCAATCTAAGATAAAGCAGCAGAAGAAAATGCAAATGTCAAATTACCAAATCCAAATGAATTCCATGCCAAGCCTTGGTAAAATGTCACAGGAGGCCCCCCAGGGCATCGCGCATTGTTTTGGCCCTAAAGGTAGGACGCAGGGGAAAAGCCCAGAAGCCTGTGCTGCTGAGAAAGGTCGTCCCTATTGGTTAACAAGGCACACAGGGCAAGGACCAGAATTGAAACATACATAGCCACTGGAAGACAGGCACCGCTTCCACCTGAGTTGTTGCCTGGGCATCTGGTGCCAAGCCCAGCAGGCATCAGAAAACTCCCTGGCCTCCATGGCTAAGGCCGCAGCCTCAATTGCCATAGTCACCAGGACTGATACACAAGGAGAACTATGAAACACAATCAAACCTCTCGGCCGAATCCCGGCAGCTCTTATTTGTAAGATCAAAAGACAGAAAAGGCCCAAGTGCCCACAGGTCAGGTGAGCCACTTAAATACACGGTAGACGGTGCCCATTTCAATGAAATTCATTGTGGAGGTGGATGGGTGGGCAGGAAAGGGAGTTAGTCTTTATTTGTACTGTTTGAATTTTTTAATGAGCATGTTTATCACCTTTATTGCCTGCCTGCCTTTCTTTCTTTCTTTTCTTTTCTTTTCTTTCTTTCTTTCTTTCTTTCTTTCTTTCTTTCTTTCTTTCTTTCTTGTGCTGAGGACAGAATGCAGCATCTCACATGCGCTAGGTTAAGTGTTCTACCAATGAACTAGGCCCCCAGCCCATATCACTTTTATAAAAATGAAATATTATGCTGAATTAATAACTAAAATTAACAGTCAAAAACATATTCAAACCAGCTTGAGAACTTCTCTTTGTTAAACTGGTCTTGAACGTGCCCTTGCCCTCACCTGAATCAATGCAATGGACTTGGTAAAGGACAGATCCAGGTGGTTCAAGAATCATATTGATCAAATTGTGAGATTTATGTGCCAAAACAGTTACCCTACAAGTCCCATCTGGGTAGAGTTTTGTGGATCCAGAGATGATCTTTCAAAATCAGGTCACAACCTTATATAATCTCTTCCCACATTGACTTTTCCTGGCTCCAAACTGCCATTCCCCTGCTCACCCCAAAAGCACCTCTGTCATTTGGTCTTTAAAAACTTCTTAATTCTCTCTTGGCTTTTCCTGTGATGTCTAACACAGAGCTCAGCTACAAAGTAGTTTTTGAGTAAATAAGTGAAATTTATATGTGGACCATTTTTCACCAACCACCTAGAATCATTGCTCTGAGTGCTTTATAAGAACCACAATTTTTACACTTCTAAAACTTGCACATGTTGATCCTTCTGCTTTGAATGCCTTTCCAGGGTCTTTCTTTTCCATTCAGAAAATTCTAATTCATCTTTCAAAGCTTGGTCTCAGTGTTGTACCTGTGCACCTCTATAAACCATCTATTCCTCTCTCTCACTCTATTTTCTCTCTCTCATATAGATAGATAGATAGAGATAGATAGATAGATAAAATTCTTTCCCAACCTCTGTCTCTGTAATGAGCTCATGACTAGGACAAAGAGTTCCAGACAGCAAGTGCTATCTATGGTTTGAACGTTTGTGCCCACCCCAAATTCTTGTGTTGGAATCCAAGGTCAATACAGTAGTAGTAAGAGGTGGGGCCTTTAGAAAGCAATTCAAGCTTAGAAGCTCTGCCCTCTTGAGTGAGGTTGGTGCTCTCATAAAAGCTGAAGGGAACATCCCTGCCCTCTTCTGTTGTGCAAGGATTCAGCAAGAAGTCACCATCTGAAAGGAACTGGCAATCACTAGACTCTGAGCCTGCTGATACCTTGGTCTTGGTCTCAGCCTTTTCAACCTCAGGACTACAAGCAAGACATTCTGCTGTTGACAAGTAACCAAGTGTCAGTATTTTGTTTCAACAGCCTGCAAGAACTCAGACAATGTGCATATACTCTCAGATCTGGGGCTCCAGGTGACACTGTCACCACTAGCATTTTATCTGTTTAATCCATCAGTTAGTGACTGACATCCCTGGAAGGGAAGGTAGGCTTTTAATTTTTTCAAGATAGAAGAGGAAACATTTATGTTAAAACATGACCAACCAGCACATAGTAAGGCTGCCCAACAGGGTCACAAGAAGGTTTCTGCCCCAAAGTACATCTCTGTGTTTGCTCCCTGGCATCGTTGGGAGGCCAAGGGTCTTCTGCACAAGTGGCTCCATGGGGAACTAGTGGTCAGGGTGTTGTTGCATTGGAAGCCTTACCTCTCTTTTCTCAGCTCCCCCCATGCTGGGATTCAGCAAAGGCAAGTTCAACCCTGTCAAGTTCATGAGAGAGGGCAGACCTTTGACATGGAGGACAGAAAGTTGGAAGAAGCAGCCCAGTTATGTGTTAGCTACATGTCTGGGCTGGCCTCAGTCATGGCCACAATTTCTGGAGCTATCCATCAGGCAATTTTCTTTCTCCTTTGCTCAAGGCAAAGTATCCAGAGAAACCGAATGAGCAAGCCCAAAAGGGAAGGGTACACCTGGGTGAGTGAGGCCAAGGCAGGTGGTGGGAGAGGTAATGGAGTCAGGAGTACCTGAGCTAAGAGAGTGGTCAGGTCAGATGCTCTTGGTCACTCAGTTCCCTAAGTGTCCCCTAATGTTGTAATTATAGCACAAACGCATAATCAAGAGAATAGCAAGGCAAAAATACTGCTGTAATCCACAGATGATACTGGATTTGGCCAATTTCAATGCACTTACGTGTCTGTGTAAATTTGTGTGACCACCATTACAACCAAGACATATAACTGTACCATAACCCTGTGACCTTCTGGGCCAGTCGCTGTCCAGTCACCACAACATAATATCCAACATTTACAACTTAAAAGAGGCAAGGTTATTTTGGTACATAATTTCAGTCAGTTGACTCCATAGTTGGCCAGCTCCAGCACAGAAATGGCATGAGCAAATGGCAGAGGAAAACTCCTCACTACATGGCAAGGGAGGCCAAGGCCAAGGACAAGAGCATACTTCTCCCAGTCATGACCCCAGAACATACCTCTACAGGCCAGGCTCTGGTGAGATTTCCCAGGTAAGACTTTTAGAAGACATTTTATATCTAAACCATAAGAGGCCACCTCTTTGCAACCATATCCACCTTCTACCTACCCCACCCCTAATCCCAGTATCATAGCTAGGATGCGGAATATTCCCCCAAAAGACTTGTATCTGGAAGTGGATTAAATCATGGGGCATAACCTATTGATTTCCTGTGTGGTTAAGAAGTGGGGCTTGGTTAGAAAGGATGGAATCATGGGCTTGACCCAGGAGGAGCAGATCACTGTGACATGACCTGGAAGGTGTCACTAACCTTCCTCTTCCTCACTCATTCTATTTCTTGTCCACTGTAGGATGAACAGCTTTTCTCTAGCTAGGCCCTCTGCTGTGTGTGCTTCCAGCATAACCAGCTGATGGTGAATAGACCAAGAACTTCTGAAATTGTGAGCTAAAACAAACTTTTCTTCCTTATGCTATTGCTAATTTTCTGTTTTATTGATTTCAGTTTCTTACTTTGTATTTTTTTTTAGCTTTTTAAGGTAAAATTTTTGAGAACTTTCTTTTCTACTACTTAAATGTAACATTCCAAGTTACCCAATCAGCACTGTTTTTGTTATATCCCGCAAATTTTTATATTTTGAGTCTTCATTCTGAAGAAATTATTTTTTATTTCTCTTTTCAATCCAGAAGTTACTTAGAAGTACATTGGCTGGTTTCTAGATACTCAGCATATTTGCATTTTGAACTATAATTATCTAGACATAGTAATAAAATAATTCATGGTAAAAAAAAGTACAGAGCCTGAGAGACATATTAGAGACAATTAAAAGGTTTAACGTGCATGAAATTAGAATACCTCAGATGAAGAGGGAATGACATGTAAGCATTATATTAAAAACTACTCCACAATTGATGAAAGACACAAGCCTAAAGGTCAAAGAAGCCCAAAAACCCAAAACAGAATAAGTACAGAACGCACTCAGTACATCATAATGAAACTGCTAAAAAAAAGAGAGAGAGAGAGAGAGAAAACATGGTACTAGAAACAGAAGGAAAAAGTAATGTCAGTGAGTGAGTCCTAAACAATAACCACGAAAATCAGGAGAAAAGGGGAAGATGGAAGGGGCGGGAGGAGGTAGCTGCCTGGAATTTGGCCCCGTGACAAATCCTTCAGACAGAAAGGGGGAACAAAAATGCCAAGGCAACCAGCGGGCATTGCCAAGGTGCTGGAAGGTGGAGTGGAGAGGAGACTAGCCACCGCACACCCTGCACCCAGTGAGAAACCCTCCAAGTGAAAAGCGGACGTGAAGATGTCTTAGACAAAGCAAAAACAGGCAGAATTCAGGAAATATTAACGGGAGGTCTTCAGGCTGCAACGAAATGATCTCAGATGGCAGCATGGGATCGCAAGCAGAAATTAGGAACAACAGAAATGGAGACTGATTGCCCACAAAACACACCATGGCAATTTTGAATGGATGGAGCAGTATTGCTGGCAGAACGTTCTCTATGGAGAACTATTCGTGGTTATCTTGTAATAACAGTAAAGGATGCCATTATCGTGCTCAGAGAACTATGATCCATGATCTACATCCTGTGGCTTCCACGTGTTTCTTTACAGTAATTATCACTAGTGGAAGACTTTATCAAACAATTTTCTAGGCATGAGGGATCACCTAAGTAATGAGATTCAAGTGCTTCCATATAAATTGGAGACATTAAGTTTATACTTTTCCATTCTTATAAAGAACTCCCTAAAGTTACATGTTTTAACTTAAAATAAAAACCTTTAATACAAATTGAAAATGTGTGTGTAGGATAAGGCCTGCCTTTTCATATTTAGGCTACATTTTGTTTTTGCTTATTTTGATTTTTTTTAAAGACAGAGATTACTGCTTATCAAAGATATAGAAAAGATTTACATTAAGAGTGCAAAATTTTCTACTGGTTTACATTTTAAACTTTAAATTCCCAGAAGTTACTTTTTCAATCAGAACATTGAAATATTCATTTATTCAATAGAAAATGCATTCCATTTTATATGATATAGCTATAATCCCTTAGATGCTTTTCTATTCTAAGCATCTTAAATTTAGAATTAAATAAAACCCCTTTTGTATATTGGATAAATTTAACCTTTATCTAGTTAAATAGATGGGTATAAATGTAATATTTGTCTTTTTTCAATGTTTTATCTTTTTAAGGGAAAGTCAACACTGATCTGAATTTTAAAAGCTAATTTCACATTGTCTTCTAAAAAGTGATGAATGAAAGGGTATATTACTTAAATCTTGAAAATATTGGGTAATTTAAATCTGTTCATTAGTTCTGTTTCCATAATTCCAAGTATTTATATTTTAATAGATAACATAAATGAAATTGACATTTTGTTTTCAGTAAATATAAGCTTGAAATTTATGTGCATAAATACTTGATTTAGATTTTAATATAAAAATTACCAACATATAAAATATATTTTAATTACAGGTTCTTACAATTTGTAATTTTTCTATTTAAATGCTCTGTAACTGTGTAGTTTTTGTGCCCACAGAAGTTAAGCCGTAATTATTCCTGTATCTTTTCCTCATTTTTACTGGAAGCTATTTTAAAATTACTTCAATTTTAGAGAGATTGACTTTAAAAACAGGATATTAAAGAATTACGTCGCCTGCTGCTTATATCAACTAAATGGAAGAGAATGTATATGGTTTTGTTTCCATGTAAGATGGGGGTTGTGACTGACCAGGATGATTTGATGAGATGTCTAAAAATCCTTTTGTTCTTATTAGGAATCGTGAGTGAGAAATAAAACATAAGGTTACAAAAAAAGGTGAAAGCAGTAAGATAAGGGAACAAAGATCTGTCAGGCAAGCACTCATAAAAGGAGAGCTGAGTAGTTCTGTAGTATTAAATAAAATTAGCTTCAAGGCCAGGAAAGGCATTAGGGATAAAGATGAATGCTTAATGGTGAAGAAAAGTTTCATCGAGAAGAAATAACAATTCTGAATTGGTAGGGATCCCATCCCAAAGTCTTGAAATGTACAATAAAACAAAAACTAAAGGAATAAGATGCTATTTATCAGTTTGGCAGAAGTTTTATTTGCGTTTTATATATGTGGGGCATTGCTGAGAGAAGCGTAAGCTGAAATGATTTTAGAAAACAATTTGGTGGTATGAAAAACAAAGCCTCAACCTTTACTTTCCACTCAGGGCGGAAAACAGAGACCCTGTACTTTGTCTGCATAGGGCCAAGGTCTAGGGTGTTCCTTCATGGAAAACTTGCTTGAAACTGGGGAAAAAAAATGTTGCCTTAGTCACTTTCCCATCATTAGACACAATACCTGACCCCCACAACTTAAAGGCAGAGAGGTTTATTTTAGCTCACAGTTTCAGAAGGGGCAGTCCATGCATGCATGGCCAGGGATGGCAGAAAAGCCCAGTGTGGAGGAAAGCCAGTCATAGCATGGTGGCCAGGAAGCAGAAAGAGACAGTGGGAACCAGGGGCAAGGACACAACCTCTCAGGTCCCATCTTCCTTCAGTGACCCGTCTTCAACAGGCCCCATCTCCTGACAGCACATTCAGCTACTGAACTCAGTGGACAAGTTCACTGATGGGTTTAGTACCCCTATGACCTGTTCACCTTCTAAATACATGAAACGTTGGGGGGCTATTTTAAATCTAAATCATAATAAATGGAAAATGCCTGAGTATACCTCAGTGGGGGGATAAGTAAGCTGTAGAATAGTCAGACACCTGGGCAACATGCAGCAGCTGAAATGAATGGACAGAGCTTCATGCAATGGTGAGAATCACTCTTAAACACATAGTGTTGTGTGACAAGAAACTAATTGTTTGTTGTGTTACTTTTCCAGATAACTTTTCCTCTGACTAACAGTACAGAGATGGCTGGCTTTACTGGGTGGTGCGACTCACGCCTGAAGTCAGATCTTACCATTATGTCTCTTGGAAACAGGATCCTACCCAGCAACGTGTCCTCTCCCTTTGGAACTAATTGAACATCACACCTGGGAAAGAGGCACTTCTGGTGAGACATCTAATGTAGGGTTAGGCAAAATTCCCCTTGGGAGAGTCAGGAAGAATCTTCAGAAAGAGGAATTTAAATCATCCGGTGTGCCCACCCTTGCTCTGCAGGTGGAGAAACGAAGGCTTGTGGGAGAAGGGCCTTCCCAGGGACCAGAAAGCTAGTCTGAATCTGTGTGTCACTAGATCTGCAAGTAACGTGTCTGAATTCTCATTGTCAGGCAAGGTTGGTCGGCCAAGTTCCATGCTATATTTTGTGTCTTGAAAAGTGGAAGGGACTTCTCTTTTTTTTTAAGAAAGCAGAGGCTTGCTGAAAAATAGAAATCAGAGCCAGCAGTGTTATAGATGTCTTTGCAGAGCAACGAGGAGATGTGTTCTAGACTGTCCCCCTGAAAGCCTCGATGGTTTGAAAGGTGATGGTATCTCGGGGGTAAATTGGATCAAGCACATTAGTGCACTGGCGATTCCATGTGCTGCTAGGATACCGAGCCTGGTTGGAGGATGGGTCACCGGGGAGCATGACTTAGGACAATGAGCTGGAAGTGTACATCCCTCTCACCAGCTCTGCCTTCCTCCCATTCTGCTTTCTTAGTGCCACGAGTAGCTCTTCTCTCGCTGGGCCCTCTGCCGTGTCCCTCCACCATGGGCAGCCAACCACTAATAAGCTGAAACCTATAATAAACCTTCCTTCCTTTAAGTTGTGGGCATTGGGTTTTGTGTCCCGGTGACACGAAGTACCTAAGACAAGGATGAGGTCACCACCCCCAAGGCTGGAGTGTTCAGCAAGGAATACAGGTGAGATGAAGTTATCCGGTGGGAATGGCAGGAGAGGAGAGGAAGCTGTGTGTGTGGGAGACCGCATAAGTGAACGTGAGGTATGAATGTGTTCATGTCATACGTGGATGTAGCCAAGAGTAAGGAGGAGGAGGGCACTATGGTCAGTGGAGTCAGGACCTTGGTGTCCAAGCACGGTGCCTCAGCTGTGCCAGAGTCAGTAGACAGGGTCCTGGGCATCTCTTTACTTCCCTCAGAGACCAGAAGGACTGGCGAGTCTGATCCCTGACTGTCAGCAGGACCAATGGTGGCACTTCGTTGCCCACCCTTTCTTTGATCCCACAGTGCTGGCACTCTGAGGAAATTGTGAAGGAGTTTGATTATGGTGGGGCTCCCCAGAGAAAGCTGGGAACAAAGCCAGGGCCAAGGCTTGTGTCATCATCAGTCACCCACGTGAGGGAAGGGTTTCAGACTCAGCTGAGCCGGCTTCTGGCCTTCGCAGAGGTGAGCTAACTGCTTGTTCTCCCCGAGGAATCTGAGGGAAACTCTAGGCTGGCAGGGGACATGTAATTAGATTTTATTTTCACATCATCTGGCATCTGGAAAACACCAAGCCACTAAAAGTCTCAAAGGAGGCAGGAGCTGTCCTGTGTGGTCTCTAAAGTGTACACAATTTCTGTGAACTTTAGGAATTCTATGGACCACTGATCAGAGGCCTTGACACAACAGCCCAGGCCTCAGCTGTCTGGACGTTTGGGTGAATACCCCTCATTCCATCCTGCCTGCCTGTGAGCCATCGGGCTTGGGTGCCTGTGGGGGCTCAGAGTGAAATGATGGGCAAGGTCCCAGCTGTGTCTCTGCTCCTGACACCGATCACAGTGCCTGGTGTGGAGCAGGGGCTCAGGGAATACCAGAAGAGCCAAAGTACACACACGTTACAATTTCTTGAAGAAGTAAAACTCTCCTATTGAATTCACTTAGAAGCCTTTGCTCTAGTTACCTGGGCCCACTTTGCAGAGTGGAAATATTAACATCACCTCTCTGATCTTCATGAGATCTGAGTAAGACTAGGATAGAAGAAGGCGCCTGGTCACTGCTTAAGGATCGCCAAAAGAAAGGCTTGCTCAGAAGACCAGCAGCACGGCCCCTCTCCAAGAAGGAGATGCCATCCTTGGCATTGACGCCTGCCAGGTGAATGGACTGGGCTGTTTTGCATGTTTGTAGAATTTCTCTTGATTTAGCTAATTTCAAAATAAATGTAGGGCAGAATCTAGTCTTGGGGAAAATATTTGTTAAGTGTCTCCATCTCATCTTCCCAACTGGACTCTGTGAATGAAGACATTGTGCCATATTCCCTGTCCTGTCTTTGGGACCACACAGGACCTGCCACACCTGCCCACCTCTGGCTGGTGAGCCCGTGTAGATATTCACACGTTGACGCCATCGTCATTTATTGGTGGCTCGATTCCAGCATTCTGATCATTTGCTTTGCGCTGGGCATCGATGGCACAAAAGCGAAGAAGATGTGACATTCCTGGAGGAGCGACACTCACCAGAGGATGCCGGAATGTGTACGATCACTTCCGGACAACAGTGAGTGCTTGTCAATCATGAGACTCAGTATATGTGACCTCAAGAGGGGACCAGCAAGGGTAGTCCTGTCTTCAGGTACTGAGGGGTGGGGACAGCTTTAAAGAGAAGGTACGGTGTGAGCTGAGTCTTGAAAGATGCCCAGGGCAGGAAGGATGGGACTTGTAGAGGAACACCGAAGTATGAAAGCCAGTTAATGACGAAGGACTTTTTGTGAGGAACATTGGTAAGAGGCAGGCAGAGCTTTGCATCCAGGCTTGAGAAGATGAAGCTCAGAACCCACTTGTGACATCAGGCTGAAAAGAAAAACTGTGCCTTTGTTAGCTGTGGCTACCAAGACACACCAGAGGACTCCTCAGATCTCCAACCCCTTGGCCTCTTGAGCTTCAGACTTGGGCTGGTCGCCTTCACCCCAAACTGTACTCACTAAAATGATCCAAATTGCAATTGTTGAGTTGGACAAATAAGTATCTTCGGAAATGCACAGGATTGAACTGTGGATCGCTTTGTAGCAGCTTAGGCTGACGGTGAGTGCTTGGTTTGGATCTGGAGCATCCCGCAAAGGCCTCGGGTATTTGGAACGATGTGCTGTTGGGAAATAGGGCCTGGCTGGAAGGGGCAGACGCTTGGGGCTTGACCTGGAGGGATTGTGCCAATTTCTTTGAGACTGGGGGCAGTGGGCCCAGGGCAGAGCTTTCAGGTGTTGTCTATCCTGGGTGTGGAGGGGCCCGACTTGCAGCTTGAGCAAAGGAAGAAAAAGGAGCATTATTACAAATTCTTCCCGGGAAGGCTCTGGCCTGGCCCAAGTTTCCAGTTATCAACTGACTCCTCACTTCACTTTGCTCCTCCTTCACAAGTTTTTCTGTCTGCGTCGGGGTGAGCAGCTCTCCAGCCTCTGTCACGTGCTTCCACAGCTACTGGATACCTAGGAAGGACCTGCATGAGACCTTCTGAAACCGTGAGCTAAATACATCTCTTCTCCCTTAAATTTGGAGTGTTTGGATATTCTGTCACAACAACAAGAATGTAACTAAGACAGCAAGTGACTAATTTAGGGAAGTCACTCATCACTGAAAGCAAGGACGACGGCCAGACATTACAGATGTGCTTGAGATTTCTCAAACACTTTCTCATTTGTCACAGAGCAACACCAGACTGGATGAGTCTGAAGCATCTCTGAGTTCTAATAGTCTGTGGCCCTAATGTCGATCAATGAGAAGCCAGCCCCAGTGGGATCATGGTCGCCATAAAGATTTTAACCGGTAGTTTCTGTTGAATCTGAGTTGCTGTGCATGATGAGACCACACTCAGGCTGCCAAGGGGAGGCCAGAGCTTCTGATGACTCAGCTGGGGAAGATCTGCTCGGGCACAGGAATTCGGGAATAAGACCCACAGTTGTGCCCCAGAAAGAGAAAGAGGAGCATCAGCACCTTCTGTGACCCTTGTCTTCTTTCACACCCCCATGAGTCATCTTTTTCTAAAATGAGGAAGGAAGTCCCAGTGGGTCCCAAGGAGCCTGTAGTGCTATCAGCTCCAGGGGGCTCAGGGCTATTTCCCTGGATACGCCAGGTGATGTCTCTACACACAGGAAAGAGGCTTGGGATCATTTGGGTAGGAAGCCACCTGAAAGCCAGCATAACAATTGTCTCCCCGTTGGAGGTCAGGTTGGCTCGACTGAGGTTCCACATATTCTGGTTACCACACATGACTCAGGGTAGAGCAGGAATGTGAAAAATTTGTTCAGGTGATTCTCAAAAGCATGCTGCTGGTTCTTTAGATCACATCTAAAGGTTCAAAGCAAATACAACTTTCTCGCAGTGTCTGGGTGCATGGAAGGCAGCTCTGCATGTCAGCTGACATGGATAGCCAGTGCCTTTGTAGTTGGAGCAGAGTTGGGGTGGGAGCCATAGTCGTCCCATGGAGCCTTTCGTGGGGCCCCTGCTTCCATTAAACTGGGACACAGCTCCCCCTTTTCCTCAACACTTTCCAGCACTTGAAGCATCCAGTCACTAATCCAATAATCTTTCTGTTCAAGAATCCAGTTTACTTGGAGCAGTTTTCCTTCCCAGAACTTCCTACTTCCGTCTTCTCTTTCATTGATCCCTTATCTTGCCCCTATTTAATTCCCTGAATACCTGTTCCTTCTTTAAAGTGCATTGGAATACCACTCTTTCTTAAGATCTTGTCCTAGTCCTTAAGTACAGTGGCATTTTCTTTGGGAATTTTATAACATGATCTACCCGTAATAATGCAATGAATGTCCCATGTTAATATCACAAACTCTTCGAGATTATGAAGACTATTTTATCCATAATGTTATCGCTGGGAAGAATGGCTGGTGTATTGTAGATGCTCCAATAAAGATTAAGAAAACACATATAGCATGCTTAAAATCCCCTCCACATGGCCACATAGGCATGCCACAGGTCCTGCTGGACACCAAATCATTCTGTTAAGGACATATGTAACCTGTCTCCTCACCTTAGAGAAAATGGGGGTCTGCGAGCAGGTCTCTTAGGAACACGGAATGCCAAAGATTGTTGGGGTGGCACTTCCCAACATCCAAAGACTCCTGAGGTACATCAAGGTGGCATGGTAGCCCACCAGGCAGCCTTCTGTATAAGACAGAAATGCGAGCTAGCTGCAGCCTTTTCTCTGTGTGCTTCTGCTTGTAGCCACATAGCTGGCCACGTAGCTGACCCAAGCCATGGAAATGGAAATGCTGGAAAGACCCCAAAAAATCATCAATTCTTTCTCAAAGGATCAGGAAATGAACACTGTAGCTGGTCAGCATCTGTGATTTACCCTGGCCTCTGTGACTCACTCCACACACACACGTGAAAATAGCTGAAGTGAAATGTTCGATTTAAAGAGAAAGATGTTGACTCATATTTAAATATATCTTAAATTTTAGGGTTGATTATAGGGGACACATGCCTGTAACCCTAGCACTCAGGAGGCTGTTGAATTAGGAGGATTGTGAGCTCAAGAGCAGCCTCGATTGCTTAAGAACTTATATTTTAAAAAAAGACTTCACTGAATGGGAGAAAGTGTTTACAAATTATACATATGACGAGGGACTCTTGTCTAATATACATAAAGAACATTTGCAACTCAATAATAAAAGCAGAGTAAGCCATTATTTTTAAATAGGCAAAGAATTTGAATAGGTACTTCCCCAAAGAAAATGCACAAATGGCCAACAAGCACATAAAAACATACTCAATGTTATTAGTCATCAAAGAAATGTAAGTCCAAACCGCAGATACAGATTCCCACTCACCTGGGATGACAATGTCAACTCAAACATCAGTCAGAAAGAGTCTCCAAAGATACTGAATTTATCTGTGAACTAACAATGCCGTGGGAATGAGAGTATGTGGGTTTACCTAGAGAGGCAAAGAGGGCAGAGTTCCTGAAAATAAAATGAAAAATATTAAACCAGTCTAGCAATTATCCTTAATTACAAAGATCAGTGGCAAGAGTGGTGTAAGTCCAAGGTTGGAGATGCAGTCGCTGGGCCAGTGTGTGTGTGTGTGTGTGTGTGTGTGTGTGTTAAAAAACATAATAGTTTTTGTGCAAGATTGTGATTCTGGCAGTCTCTTATCATGGTTCATATTAGTCACATATGTAGAAGGTCCTCTTGCTTTCTTCTTTCTTGATTGCTAATAGCTACATTTTCATTCCAACCATTGTAACATTTATAAGAAAAAGTCAATATCAAGTGTAGGCAAAAATGTGGGGAAATTGGAATGACCACTTGGGAACATAGCTTGGCAGTTTCTAAAACGCTCAACACAGAGTTACCATGTACAACTCCATTCTTAGATACAAAACCAAGAGACTGAAAGCATGCACACAGCCACACGTGTTCACAGCAGTGCTATTCCTAACTGCCAAGATGGAAGTATCCAGCAGTTAATGAATAGATGAACAACAGCATAGTCTATCTTTACCACGGGATGTTATTTAGCAATGAAAAGAAACTTGAGATCCTTGCTGTAATCCTGATGTATCTTGAAAGCAGTGCATTAAGTGGAAGAAGTTAGGTCCTAAAGATTCCATATCATCTAATTCAATTGGTATTAGATGTCTAGAATAGGACATCTGAAGAGCCAGGAGATTAGGTAATTGGCTTGGAGGGAGGATTGTTGTGGGGGAGGGCTGAAAGTAATTGCTAACGAGAATGGGGCTTCTTAACTGTGGAGGGCGGGGCCAAGAGTTTTTCCACTGAACTGTGGTAATGGTTGCACAACTTTGAGTATGCAAACAAAATGTGTTGAATTTCATATTGAAATGGACAAATGGTCTGGTATGTTAATTATATTTCTATAAAACAGAGAGAGAGAGAGAGAGAGAGAGAGAGAGAGAGAGAGAGAGAGAGAGAGAGGGAGAGAGGGAGAGAGAGAGAGAATGCATGCCCAGAATGCTTGAATAAGGATGTGTATCCAGCAGGAACCGTGGAACCATTATGCCAAGGCACCATTTACCAGTGCTGGCTATTTACAGCGTGCATAGAACAGAACTTTCCATGAGCAAACTGCAAATGCCAATTTTAATGAGGTGTCCTGTCCTTCAAAGGCTCAGCAAAGCTACCTTATGGCACTGAAGACAGTTAGCATTGGGGAATTATTTAAGTCTTAATAGGCCTTTTCCCCTGATTATTCCTAGAATAGGGAACATAACTTTTTTCATGGTTTATTTACTACAGTAGTTGCAAGCTAGCGCTCACAGAAATGAATCTACAGAATCTGTGCAGTTTACTGATAATATTATTTCACACCAATGCTGAAAAGAGTCCAGGTCTCATTTAAATACCTTCTCTGGGCACAAACATTTTTCTGCTTACAAAACCATCTATACAGGACAAATGGACCTTTTTGGTGTTCATTCTGCCTGAATGTGATTATAAATACTTATGTTAACATTAAAAATCTAGGGATGTGTGTTTTTAGTGGTTATGCATAAATGTATGCACAATTATGCTAGAGAAATCTTGGCACTGAATTGAGAAACACAAATTGAGAGACTGCAGAGACAGGGGTATGGCAGGGAGGCCAGGAAGATAAAGCAGGAGAAAGCAGGCATCTGTGGCTCGTGGTGAAATGGGGCTGGGGATTGGCACAGGGCCTTGACAATGAAGTAAGCATTTGGACCACAGTGGGCCAAGGTAAAGGGTCGCAGGCAAGAGGGGCCAGGTCTGAAAGGTCAGCAGTATGTAAAGAGTGTTTGAATGTTAAAAGATGCGTGCTCCAGAAGCTCTCCCTTAATAGAGCCAGGGGCGCAGCTCTTGGCCTTTTCACTCTTCCATACAAGGATTTTCAGCTACTTTCAGGTAAAAAGAGCAAAATGATGCTTACAAAAGCCTTTGCACAGTGCAGCCCGCAGCCAGTGGCTGAATGGCTACAAAGCCCCCACAGGGCTGGCCCCAGCTGAGGCCTGCGCAATGCTGGTTTTCTACCACCTTTTGTTTCTGGGAGTGGAAGGGAAGGAAATAGATTCAGTTAAATGAGCCGTGGGCCACAGATGAGCACTGTGGATGAATAAGGATTGAGAACTGGCCCCCTCTCCTATGCAGCCCCAGTGGGGGACGGGTGTTTGCATACTCCCAACTTCAAGTGACCAAGTCGAATCCAAAGGCCCCTCTTGGCTTTCTGCTTTCTAAAGTAGCCTGTGAATCCTCTCTTCAGAGGGCAAATAGCCCTTCGAAGGAACACGGGAACCCAAGTCCTCTTCTGTAGCCCATAAAAGGGCATAGACTTTGCAGACTCTGAGAGGGAAGCTTGGGGGTTAGTTTTTACTGGGGCTCAGTGGTGGGAATTCAGGAGGGGAGTAGAATTTTCTATGATGTCAGTTCAATGTTTCCTGCCTTCATGCCTGGCTCAGCCCCAGCTCACAGAGATGGGTGGCACAATTGGCTAGGAGCCCAACCTAGCACCATGGGGGAGGTTCCCGGCAGGGACCATCCTCAAGAATGCTGTCAACCCATCCATCAACCAGCAAACTGGTGTAGGGTACTGGCCTAGGACACACTGAGAAGAGAGGTCCCACACACTGACTCTGGGTTATAATCTTCTGATTAGTAGCTGCGTGACCTCAGGTAAGTTACCCAATCTTGGTTTTCTTCCGTGAAATGGACATATTATTGCCTAGTAATGAGGCAATGAGTGACAGTGAACAGCGACTCCCTCCTTGTCTGACCCTCCACGTGCACAGGCTCCTCACCTTGGACTGCTCAGGTTAAAGCTCTCCTTTGACTTAGGGCAACCCAAGACGATTGCGTGCACGCTACCTCATCCAATCCTCCCTCTTGATGGAGGGTATTGTAACCTCTAAATGGATTGTTGCTTCTGTACAACCCATAACAAAACTAAGATGTGGATTTGTTTTTTCTGGAATAAAGATGACAGTCAAGTAACAGAGCTGCACAATGTATCCTCGTGAACCTACTTAAAAAATTGAGAATACAGAAAAAAAAAATGCCTGTTCAATGTAGCTAAGACAAGGAGGAGAAATAAAAATTTTTTGTGACCAAGAATCCCTAAAGAAATTTGTGATCGCTAGCCCAGCATTGCAGCAAATACTTGAAGGAATCTTTGAGAGAGACAGAGAGACATGCAGCACCAAAGAACATGGAGGAAAGGAAACATCTGCAAGGAAAAATGTAACAGAAAAATAGATTGATATTTGAATCATTTAGTTGGTATCCTACTTAAACAGTGCCAGCTTTCTCATAAAATCTGTGAAACTTCTCCCATAATTATTTTTGATAGTATATTTGTTTGTGAAACATAATAATTATATTCAAAGTGGGGAGTTGGTATAAAATCTTTAAAATCTGTATGTATGAATTTATGGGTGGATAGGTAGATGAAATGATAAACCAAATCTGGCAAAATGTTAGTAATTAATGAAATGTGAATAAATAATTAATGAAAGTTTAAAAAATTCTGAAATAACTAAGTATGCCATTATGTCTATTGCTCATGTGTAATATACTTTTGTGATATAGACTTAAGTTCATTTAATGCAGCAATTCACTTACTCGGTCTTTGATGTAAGTTTATCCTAAGAAACCTGATTGATGTAATGATAACCTGAATGTCTTTTGAATGCACAAACATTTACCCTTCAGCTAAGGAATTTGAAATTTAACTTCTCTCTTTTTCTTTCTCACACTTTCTAGCCTTATGAATTTCATTGTTATAGCTCTTTTCTTATGTGAACTGGTGGGTGAGGCCATGTTAACAAATCTCAACAAAGATATAGTAAGATTTAAAAAAGAGAACTTTCAGCAAATTGTTCCAATAAAGGTCTCTGCTGGACCCGGAGAAGAGGCACCAAGATTCAAGCTATGGCCACTGCAGCCCATTCTAGGGGTGGGAAGCTGAGCCAAAAAGTGGTGATTTGAGTGGTGAGGTGAGTCAAACACAGAAGATAAAATATGTCAAATATCACATGGGTTCTCTGATTTGGGAAACCCAGAATACAGGCTTTCTATAGAATTGGGTGTGGTGGTGGTGGTGGGAGTTACCAGGGCAGGGTTGGGAAGAGTGTGGGAGGGCCAAAAATGGGGAGGGAATGCTGATGCGATATATATGTGCACAAAATACATTTATTATAAACATTATGTATTGCATATATTTATTAATTAAAATGGGAGAGAGAAAAAGAGAACTAACATACGGAAAGGTCAGGCCCTTTGGTGCAGGTGGCCAAGCTGCACCCTACAGGGACACGGATGTCGTGCCCCCTGCTGCCCCCTAGTGGATGCAGGAGGCAGTGTCTTTCACGCACCCTACCCTCTCAGGGGCCCACAGTCCAGTGTTGAGCATCCAGCATGCCCCTTCCTAATTTGTGCTTCCGGGTCCCGCGTACTAAGCAGATCTCACTGAACTAACACGGGGTGCTTGTTAGAAGAGGAGCAAAGCCTAGAGCGCTGGAGAGAAAGGTCACTTGCAGCCCCCTAACTGCGTGCTTCCACCCACACTGGCTGAAGGAGGAAGGGAGATAAGAGAGACGTTGGGGAGGTCGCAGCTGAGACGTCCTCAGGCTTTACACCTCAATGGTAGCAAGTTTCACCTTCCTTTTGTAAACAGCTTGTGTGGGGACCAGGAAACACGTCATATTCCTTACAGAAAGGACAGTGCTATTTAACCTTCTGAGCTTGATTCCTTCACTAAGCATGGTGGTTTCAAGTTGTGTCCATTTG
This sequence comes from Ctenodactylus gundi, assembly GCA_004027205.1. Taxonomy (NCBI): domain Eukaryota; kingdom Metazoa; phylum Chordata; class Mammalia; order Rodentia; family Ctenodactylidae; genus Ctenodactylus; species Ctenodactylus gundi. The sequence continues at coordinate 59,502 of PVKB01000139.1, forward strand.
CCTACAAAAGCCCCAAACCTCTCTGTCTTTGCGGCTGAGTAGCACTCCAGTGTGGCCACAGACCACAGTTTTTGTATCTATTGGTCTGCTGATGGATATGTCAGCACCTTCCACAATGTGGCTATTGTTAGTTGTGCTTCTATAAACGTGTATCTCTGTTACATGTTGCTTTTAACTCTTTTGGAAAGATATCCGGAAGAAATATCACTATGTAGAAGGGAATATTTATTTTCAGCTTCAAGAATTTTCAGACTACCCAGAATACAGGCATGCTATAGAACCAAATAGATGTAATAGTGGAAGTCAGGGAAGGGGGGTGGTGAGGCGGGTGTGGGAGGACCAAACGGAGAGGGGAAAGGATCGTTACGTTGACACAATGTATTTTGCACAAAATACTCAAGCTCAACATAACCATTGTGTATTGCATATATATGAATAAAATGGGGGTGGAGGCAGAAAGACAGCGCTGGTGCCAGAGCCCCCGCAGGTAGGGAAAGGGGATGATGTGGTCACACGGGACCATCTCCCTCTGTCCGCGGTACTGAGAGGCCCGGCTCCCCAGAAGGCACTCACTGAGGGGACCCGGAAGAGCTTGGCTTCAGGTTCAGCTCATCTACCTGCCCTGGTGGGATCAGCAAGCATCGGACTGATGGAAGCTTCAGAAGGCCTGCTGCTCGGGTGCCTGACATCTCGGCCTCCTCTGCACACACGCTTATGTGTTATTCCTGCAGTAACGTGTAAGTGTGATATAGTTATTATTATCTCCAATGTACAACTGAACAATGGCAATTGGGATTTGAAGAAATGAGCAAGCAACTGACTGCCCTGCCTCCAGGGCTTGGGCCATCCCTATTGGAGTCTTGCGGCGAGGTGTTCAGGGCACAGGGGGTTACAGCCAGATTCCTCTTTCTTCTCTTACCTAGATTTCTCTATCCCATTGTGCTGTGTTCTAGACTGAGGCTTTCCTTCAGAGCAGGCCCTGTGACTAACTGCGCGTAGGAACACACAATCCCCAGGAAGAGACCTGCTGGCCTTGTGGAAGGTCCACATAGCTAGAGCAGATTGAACTCTCAGAGACTAGAATATTTTTGATTTGGAGACAGGTGGCTAAGGCGGAGTAATCCTAAAATAGAGAAATGTGTAAAAATGCAAGCTTCAGGTTCCCTTGGGAGGAGGACTTTCTGCTAGAGACTGGCACACCTCTCAGGCCCCAGCTTCCAACCACAGCTTGCCATCTTACTAGGCATTTTCTGGGAGTTTTAGGGCAGCAAGTATCTTGTTCTTCATGAAGGGTTCAAACATTAGAGTAATAGAAAGATGCCATCAAATTCTAGAAGTAACTGGACAGTAGTTTCTAACTCGTGTGGAAAGGAACCAGAAGACACAGAGAAAAGCTGACACAGCCCACAGCAAGAGGACCCCAAGCCCCGGTGTGAGGGACAAATTCAGAGATCAGTGCACACACATTGTTTAAAAAAATCTGGTTACAGAAAATCGAGGGGTGGGGGTGACAAGCCAATGATATTACCAGGAAGCAGCTGGACAAGTCCAGCTGGTGGGTTTGTCTCCAGACATAGCGACCTGGTCTTTTCAACAAGTCCATGACATTTAGTTAAGACTTCACTTGAGCTCAGAGGAACCTAGGAACATAAGAGTATGGTCCTGCCTCAGAGGTTGTTTGGGAAAAACCCACTCTGGACATCATTGTTGGACCAGTCAGATTAATGAAAGGTCTGGGTGTCAACATAAAAATATTTCAAATTAACAAGGAGGATTGTTTATTGGCAGGGGGATCAGATTATAAAATATTATGTGCAGAATCATCTCATTTGGGTAAAGTTAAAAAAGGAATGAAATGTAAAAAGGTGTTAAAAGTGGAAATCTCTGGGTTGTGAGAATGTCATAATTTCCCTTTTAGTTGTGGCTTGATTGTGTCTTTCGTCTTCTGTAATACACACGCAATATTTCTAGAGCAATGAAAGACTGCTGAAATCTAAAAATTTATCAATTTGGGGAGTGTCAGTGAGTGAACATGGCAGATTTTTGAAGGGTTAATAACCCAAGAAAAACATTTCCATGGAATAGTGAGAAAACACCCAGTGGGAAAGGCGACACCAGCAGAGAATCCAGGAAGATATGTTAATGATTAGTCTATTTGAAAACATCCAGCTTCATTACTAGTCAAGAAAATGCAGACTAGAACAACAAACTAAATCTTTGTCCCTCGCTTTAAGAAGAGTTGGAAAGATATAAAGGACCCAGGGCTGTGGGGCATCTGAGGAGGAGCTGATAGTCACATGTCCATGGGCACGCCCCCTACTGAGGGTCACCTGAGGAGCAGCTGATAGTCATCAAGACCCTTCACACTCAGCATTTCTACTTCTGCGGTGTTCTCCTTGAAACAAACAAAAAAACCAACTAGAGCTGAGGCTGAAGCTCAATGGTGGAGCACTTGCTCAGCACACAAGACCTAAGTTCCACAGCCAGCACTAGAAAAAAACACAACAACAACTATGAGATTAAAAAAAATATTGCCCATAATAACATTATTTCTAGTTCTGGCGAATTATAAGCCCTCCAACACTTCTGTATGTGGAGGACTGTCAAGTAGGCAGCAAAAGAGCCATCCAGTGCAGCTCCGGCAGTGGCGACAGCAGCGCCCCGAGAAAGCTGAGGTGTGTGTAGACAGTTTGTTAGAATGTTAAGGAAAAGAGCAATTGACAGTGTGACCCCAGGCAAGGGAAGTAAACTAGCAAGACAAAGTGTGAGGAGAAGACAAGAAACCATCCAGAGACGGGCGCACCATTCAGCCAAAAAGGTGGGACTCCGGTAGAGCCAGTCCTCTAAATTTTCATATTTCTGAAGGATAGCCAGTGCTTATTATTTTCCTAATGAGGAGTAGAAATAAAATGAAAAGCCTGCTCATGAAGCCTTTCAGGATTTGGGGATGTTGTCGAAGCCCTGGGACTACAGATAGGCCTACACAGCCAAGCGCATGACTGGCAGCCACCGATACGCCCGTAAATTTTCACCAATTCTGAGGAGCACAGCAGAAAAGGGCACATAGTAACAAAGGGAAAGAAGGCCAGGTCAAAGTCAAGATCAAGGCTGGCAGGTGGGGACTTAGCAGAGGCTTGAGGAGTAGGTGTAGGGAGGTGAAGTTCATGGCTAGCTGTGTGGCTAGTCAGCCCCATGCCGGAAACAAAGAGGAGTGCCAAAGAGACTCTTTCACCTCTCAGCAGGGTGCCACGACTTCCAATCAGCAGCAGCTAGGCTGGCACAGCACACAGGTCTGAGTTGCCACGCTGCGCCTCCTGTGGTCTTACCTGCGTGCCTACTCCTGTCTCCCTGACGTGGTCCACTTCCATGATTTTCACCTGTGTAAATCTGAGCAAGGGGACTATAACCTCTCTGTGCCATTTCCTTCTCCGTAAGGTGGCGTTTTCATTTCCTGGGATTGCTACAGAAAATCATCACAAATTTAAGGGATACTTGAAGCATCAGAAATGTATTCTGTCACAGTTCCGGAGGCTAGAAATTCAAATTCATGTTGTTGAGAGTGTCATTCTTTCACCAAAGCTTCTAGAGGAGAATAATGTCTTGGCTTTTCCTACACAGGATTGCTAGCAATCCCTGGCTTGTGACACCATCACTCCAATCTCTGTCTCTCTTTTGACTTGGCCTCTTCGCTTGTGTATCTCTTTGTCCAAGTTTGCCTCTCTTTAGAAAATCCCCCAATCCGATATGACCTCACCTTAAATAATCACATCTGCAAAGACCTTGCTCCCAAATATAACCACATTCTGAGGTTTCAGGTAGACACGACTATTAGGGGAACACTGTTCAACCCAGAACCGGTGGGGACAACAGTCATCTCTGCCTTTATATGGTCACTTGATTGTTGAGTGAATTATTTATACAACTCACTTGGAACTGCTGTCCCTACTGAAAGCACCATCTAATGATTAGGATAATTTTTCTCCAGCTGGAGTCAGAAAGCACCTTCTAAGAATTGCCCTCCCCAGGAGATCTTAAAAAATGCAGACTCAATAGTCCCGCCATTGATACTCCCCAGATTTTACCACCAGTAAATAATTCCTAGAGCTGCCATTGCTTCCAGCCACTTTTGGGATTGCTCAAACCTTCTATCAGCAGGAAGTGGAGAGATAAATTAGACAAAGGGACTGATGACCACAAGGAGCCTCATGGACTTCAGGTCCTCAACCCTCTATGGGAGATGTGGTGCCACATCTCAGGACACTCTCCTTGCTTCCTAAAATCTCACCATTTTATGGTGGCACTCACTCTGCCAGCAGAGGTATTTCCAGTCCCAGGGGAGCTCAAGTGCACATGGTCCCCATAGTAAAATGAGACTCATGAAGTTATAGCTCCACAGAGAGTTGAACTTGGCTGCCATCTTGGTACCTGCTACTGATGTGCTCTTGGGGTTATAGGGACCTGATTTTTAAATATCTCTTCGACCTTACTATTTTTAACTTAATTTGGATATAAACATACACGACACTCTTGATTTTGCTTTCAACACCTTGCAAGACTCACACATTTATTATTTTGCCCACCATATATATTGAGGCACAAAGATAACAATAAATTGGGACAAATTAATGAGCTACACCCAATCTTTTCTCTCTAACGCCATTCTAACGTGAAGCAATGGTGCCCAGAGGCATGGGTGTGAGCTCATTGAGTCAGGGTCCTTCCCTGGATTTGTTAATGTCTAACGGGATAGGCTAGGCCACCTTTGAAAGTAAACTGACCAAAACACGTGAGATTCACAAGTCTTTGGTTTCCACATTGTTTACAATCAGGGTGAAGAAAGCTGCCACAGCATGAGATGGAGGGCTGAGTGGTGGGTGTAAGAAGACAGCAGTATGCCAGCTCTACTTTTAGACATCTTTAGGGGACAGATGCTCCCCCACTGACGGTTATGAAAAATAACCCCACCTCTTTCCAAGACATGCCCTCTTGTGCCTGAACTGCTTAAAATCAGGCTTCTGTCTATTAGCCCTTACTGAAATAACTGAGCATATGCTAGTGTGGTGCGTGTTCTCTTGGGACAAAGTTGAGGAAGAAAACAAACACTTTTCAAATAACTCTCGGCCAAAGTCATAAGAAAGAGAGTTCAGGGATGGAGAAGTCTCATGTGCCCGCCTTGGGTTTCAGTGTGCCCTCCTGTTCCTAGAGGGAAGAAAACAAAGGCATGCACATGACTAAACACAAAGACAGCATCCCCCTTCCACTCAACCGAATATTCAGAAATAGCCCATTTTCAAAAACAACTGTGTGCTAAGGCAGCTGGAGTTTATTTGGCAGATGTTAGCGGGTGACAGGTGCTCTCTGTACTCAGCTCTCTGATCAACTCTTGAGTATGTTTCTAACCAAATTTCACAGGAGAAAAGAGCAGGTGGGGGAGAGCTGTGAGAGTCGTGTTTGAAGGAGAGAGGGGCTGGTGCCTGCAGGGCACTGGCACGTGACGTGTTCCCACATGGCTGCACATTGACCTGACACTTGGTCTCCATTCCTACAAGGCAGGGAGCATCTGCCGGTGTCGTTCACTTGCAGATAGTGGCATCTACCGCTTTCTCAAAGCCTTTAGAAAACTCTCAGTGGCTCTTTCTGGCTTACACCCAAGTCTGAAGTAAGGCTAGGAAGTAATAAGCCTTCTCTGCCCTCCAGAGCACTGGAGCTTCCCCAGTGCTTTGGGTATTCCTTCTCTGTGCCTTGGCATAAACCATTCCTTCTACCCAGGATGCCTTTCCTCTTGGACAAACTCAAAACTTTGCTCGGGTGCTCTCTTTTCCTTAACGAGCCAATGTGTCATTAGCAAGACCCTCTCCTTATTAAGTGGAGAGACGAATAGATGCCCCATGGCACAAGGAAGCTTCTGGTGGTGCTTAGACTTAGTTTATGAACACAGAGCTGATGTCCTCAAAGTTTATTGGGGCAGGATCATAAGCTTCTCAGCTGACAAACACGCACTGGCAGGGCAAGCTTTTCCCAGGTTCTTCTGGGTATGTGTTGAAAGATTTGCACCTGCGTGGGATTCCTGTCGGAGCACCACTTCTCCCAGAGGAAAAAAATCCTTGGTTTCCTAAGAATCACACAGAAAATCTTGCCAAAAGTTTTCCCCAGCCCAGGGAGCCAGGGCGCTGGGCTTGCTTCAAGCATGGCTGTGACTCCGTGCTAGGGAGCTGGCCCCCCTGGGTCCTCCCGGCTGGAAATGGCAGTGATGCCGTAGAACCAGCCTGTGAATCCTTGGCCGCCTCTTCTGTCAAATTCTATACCACAGGTGATGAGGCTGCAATGTCTGCACATCCATCATAAGGCAGTTTTGCAAACTGCAAGTCCACCTGGACAAAACTGACCAGGACTTGGACAGAGTGGGTGTGAGAAGCACCTTAGCTCTTCCGAGCTCACGTGTTGCTCATTCTCATTCTCTCCCTGAATTGACAGACTAGGTGCTCCCCACCCAAAGGCCATTTAGGATAGCTAAGGCTGTGGCTTCACAACAGGATCTCTAGTCCTACAGGGCCTTCCTTTCCTATCATAGAACTCAGCCAGCTTTTGACTTCTCTGAACTCCCTCTAACAATGGGGCCCTTCGCACTCCGACCACACAGGCCCGTTGGGGTGTGAAGTTAGAAGGCGTGAGCGTGCTGTGCACAGTGGGCAGAAAGCAGGCTCCACTCACAGGAGGTGCTCAGTCCTCTTCTGACTATGTGCTTATTCGGAGAAAGGAAACCTGAGTGTAATCTCCTGAAAGGATCCCAGTTTCCTGTGAATAGCATGGAGGCGGAGGAAGTCTAAATGCTGAGCATTGAGGAAGAGGGAGAGGGAATCCCACAAGGAGATGAGAAACGTGCAGTAAGCCAGATCATGTTGGAGAATCTTCCTGGGCTGCAAGTGAGGGGCCACTGCTTCTCCAAATGGTCCCAGGGGGAATATGGGCCAGTCTTTGTGGCCTGCCTCTGCAACTTGGCCTAATGACTCTGAGGGGAACCACCCAAGAGTCCACAAAAGGGAGGAAAGTCTCAGCTGGGCCTGGGATTTGCCTGGCTCACTGTCCTCCTTCCAGGACCACAGTGTCAGACCTGCAACATCCTGCTAAGGGGACGACTGACACCCACTTCCACGCACATCTTATTGTTCCAGCATCACTGAGGACTTCCTATTCCAGGAGGAAAGTCATGTGGTCTATATTTCTACAGCTTTTCCTAAATTTCCCAGAAACCTTTGGGCTGGCGGAAGAGGAGTTGATTACTTTCATGTGTTGTCTTTACTTCCATATAAAATGGAAACAAAGAAAAAACTGTTGCTGGATAGGGAGCTGGGAAGCAGGAGTCCTGATTTTCTGCTTTAGTGCTGCATGACCTTTATCAATTCCCTGATCCCCACACTCTGGGCCTCTGCTTTTCCACCTTTAAAATGTGGGGGCTACTGTAGTTTTTTCTCAAGGTGCTGCAATCAGCCTTCCATGGCTGTGACTCTTAGGATACGAGCTTTCCTAGTTGTTAAGAGTAAATGAGGTGGAGGGGAGAAGGCCAGGGGAACATGGGAGACACATTCAATATCTAGACTCATACCTCTTCAGCACCTTGGATGGGAAATTAAAGAGACCATGCATTCGAGGAAAGGCAGAGAGTTGCCAACAATAACCAGAAGGCTCTGGCTACATAAAAGCCAACAAAAATGTTCTGCTAAAAAACAAAGAAAAGGTTTTGTTGACAAAATAGATATCTTCTACTGGAACTTCATACTGACTTGGCCAGGAGACCCAGTGTTGACAAGGACATAGCTGCCCTGAAGTGTGAGACAGCTTTGGCAAGGGCTCTGCTCTTTCTTGAGCCTTATCCCACTCTCCTCACACCTGGCAGGTAGATTTATACACCCTCTAACTCCAAACTGCTGATAACTTGAATCAGACTCTCTCAGGAGGTGAGGACAGCAGTGTGGGAAAAGTAGATAAAAGCTGAAGTCTCAGTTCTGCCCTTTTGTGTCTGGCTACATTTAACTTCTTCAATAATGTTCTTATTCATAAAATGGGCGTCATGACACCAAACCATCTTCTTTTTCTAGCTTGGTGGGTGAGAACAATATTTGCAACAGCCTTAGAAATACTAAAATGTTTATTTTATTTAGGACTGCAAGATGAAAAGGTCAGTATTTGTAAGGATCTTGAGTGCAATGCTGAAATCCCTGCACACGAGGCCCACCTGCTTCCTCATCCAGTAGGTGGCCTAGTGCTGAGTCATTCTGTTGGGAGGCTCAGGGCTGCTCAGCCTTAAGAAATCAGAGTGATCCCAGCTCAGCTATTGTGTCTGAGCCAGGATTTTCTCTTTTACTCCCAATTACACGCCATCATTGTGCCCTTCTCTAATTAATCATCCCTTCAGCTCTCCCACACTGACCTCAGCAGTGAGAGCAGATGCTTGCTCTGCTAAGCTTTCACAGGCAGCTTAGCCAATCAGAGCCGCACAAGCATTCTCCTTCCACAAGTTTTGAAGATGCCAACTTTGCTACTTCCCCGCCCCGGTCCCTCATCCAAGCTGCCTTTCTCTCAGTCCTCACAGAGCACCCAAAGAGATGCGAAACACCTGAATAGTCTTCCTCTATTAAATAAATTCCATCAGCAGTGCAAAACCTTCCAACGAAGAAAAAGTCCAGATGATTTTACCTCTGAATCCTCTCAAACACTTCAGAAATAAGTAACCCTAATTTTTACTTTGCTACTAAAACAAGGCAAAGATATTACAAGGGAAAATACATACTAACACTATTCATGAACAGAGGTGCAAAAATCTCCAACAAAACATAAAGAAATCAAATTCAACAGTACATAGACAGGACAATATATGAAGGCAAAGTGTTTGTTCCAAGAATGCAAGCCTGGCTCAACACTTCAAACTCGAAGTAATTCATCCTAAGATTATTGGAGAAACTCTCATGACTATCTCTTTAGATGTGGCAATGAGCTTTGACAAAATCAACATCTATTCACGATACAATCATACCTACCATAAGGGAAGGACAAATAAGACTAATATCCTTAACCTGATACAGGATAGCACGTGCATAAATCATCTACAGTTAGACATTATAACTAATGCTGAAAGACTGAATGTTCTCACCTAAGACTGGGAGTAAGGCAAGAATCCCCACTGCCAACATTCTTGTCATTCCACAGACTCAAACTTGTGAAATAAGACAACAACACAACAAAATGCATTGCATAGCATTATCGCTTATATAAAAATGTCATGCATAGCATTATTGCTTATATAACCAATCCCATGAAATCTATATAAAATCTTCTAGAAACAATAAAGAAGTTCAAAACTTTCCAGGGTCAAGGTCAGTAACCACACACACACACACACACACACACACACACACACAATTTATGACAAAATGGGGGTGAATTAAAAATATTACCCTTTCTCAATATGGTGAAAGACATCTATTAAAAAAAAAAACCCTACAATTGACACTAGAACTAGTGGAGAATGATAGAATGCCTTTCTTCTAAAACTGGAAGCAAAGAAAAGCTGTTTCCACCCTTACTTGACATGGTACACAAAGTCCTGGCCAGCATAATAGCCAAATAACTACATTTGTATAAATTAGAACGATATAAGTAAAATTGTTTATATTTAAGGACAATATGATCACACATAATGAAATCCAAGAAATCTATGAAAACATTCTAAACTGACATGCAAATTTAGCAAGGCCCTACTATTAAACTCAATATATAAAAATCAACTGTATTCCTGTATTCTGGCAGTCAATAGAAAATAAATTTTACAAAACCATGCTGCATATAACGGCATCAAAAATCAAAACATATTTTAAGTTGCAAAACTGAAAATAAAAAATGTTGGGAAGATATGTTAAGGGAGACTTAAATGGAAAGAAATATCACATTCATGGGTGGAAGGAGTTGATATTGAGACATGGTATGTTATCCCAAATGAATCTACGGAATCAGTGACATCCAGTCACATCTATAGGATGCTTTTTGAAAAAAAATTGTTGGCAAGACAATTGTAAAATTTATAGAAAAACTTAGAAGACTTAGAAAAATGAAAACATTTTTGAAAAAGAAAAATAAAATTGAAGAACTTATGTAATCTTATTTTGGCACTTGAGATCCTGCATAGTACCATACTGATATTTGTTGTTTTGTATTTATAGACCTATAAAGAAAAGTGATCAAAAAATACAGTCTGGTGTCAAGATAAACAAAGAGACAAAGCACAGTGAAGAGTACAGAAATAAATAACTTACTAGCAGTGGTTTTGACAAAGTCCTCAGAGTAAAGTAATATGGGAAACAAAATATGTTCACAAAATTGAATGAGCAACTATATCAAGCAAAAAAGATTAATCTCAATCCTATAATATACAATATATAAGACTTAATTTGAATGAATGGTTTGCCAAAACATAAAAGTTAAAACCGTAAGACTTCTAGAAGAAAAGAAGTACTTGCCAATTCGGAATAAGAAAACGTTTCTTAGCTGAACCCGAAAAGTCATTATCGTAACTTGGTTGATTTGATTTTGTAAATATCAAACATTCTGTTATCAAAGATACCATCAAGGAAAGTAATAGACAAATCACAGATTAGGGGAACACATATTTCTAATAAATATCTTGCATTAAAGATATATCTTAAAATTCAGTAAGAGTTTTATCCTACAGCTCAATAAGAAAGCGATAACCTACTTTGATGCTAGCTGCATGGTAAAATTGTACAGGCACTTTGGAACACTGACATTTCCTTATATATGAGAACTAAAGCATATGTATATTTAAAAACTGGTACTAGAATATCTATAGCAGCTTTATTCAAAACATTCCCAAATTGGATATAACACAGATGTCGATCAAGAGAATGGCTAAAAAGTTCCATTTATACAATATTCATACAATACTTTACTCGACAACAAAAGGAATTAACTACTGACATATACAACAACATGGATAATCCTAAAATATATTATTCTAAGTAAAAAAAATCCTTAGTGCCTCCTTAGCATATAGTGTAAATTCCACTCAAACAAAATTTTAGAGCTTATGAAATTAATCCACTCCTCCCTTCTCTGCCTATATTTCCTGTCCATCTTGCCACAAGCTGCCTTCTTCCATGCCAGGCCCTTCTGCCACTGGCAGACAATGACATATGGACTGAAACATTCTGAAACTGTGAGCTAAAATTAATGTTCCTTGAAGCTGTAGGTATCAGGTATTATGCCGCAGCAAAGAGGAGGTAACGAAGGCATATTCAAACTATGACCACCTTTCGTGGGATGGCACAGCTGCATTTGAACATAGGGAGAGTAGTTTGAGGAGAATTAATGACCATGTGTCTTTTACTGTAAGAAATATTTAAAATTTAAATACCATCCCATTTGATATACCTCATAATTTTGGCTTTATCTTTTCATCATGTACATCAAGACTTGGTTAAAAAAATCCTCTTATAATAAGAATAAAAGACTGAAAAATGATTCTATTATCAGAGCCGTAGCTCACAGAGCAGAATGACTCAGGCAATCTGATGGCTACTGGATGTCTTGCCGACGGCAGGAGGAAGGGCTTCCAGGAGCACAAAGCTAGGGAAGGAGAGCATAGGACCAAATAGCCCATCCCTATCTGGCTGAGCCAGGCTGGGATGGCAGCCCCCTGTGGACTTCCAAGTGCCAACGCCACAGCAGCTGGTTGGCTGAGTTTCCAATGCTGGCAACCGAGCGTGTGTGGTCAGGCTGGGGCTAGAGAGGCACCACCAGAGCTCAGCACTCTTCCTTCCCTAGTCACACTTTTCTTCACTTCTCTGCTACGGACAGGCCATCTGTGTTTCCCTCAGGGTGCCCCTCAGAACTCTTACAAAACAGAGCAATATTTTTCTGCTCCAGCCTTGAGTCATTTTGAAAAAGACTTATACTTGCCTCCGTTTCCTTAGGTTTCCAAATCAATTTTCACAAGAACAAATTACTTCGGTGTTTGATACCGGCAACCGATGTGACTTTCCCCCATCCCCTCTCTGTCTTGCGCACACACACGTACACGGCCTCTGTCCCCAGCAGACCCGTAGCAGGCTCTCTCCTTGAATGTACATACAAAACAGTGCCTAAAATGCACATTAGATGCAGCGAGGGCCAAAAGCTGAACTCAGTGCTTGTTCCCACCAGCACGCAGTCAGAGAAGAGCAAATCCTCCGCCCCACACACACCCACGCAGACCTCGAAAGCTAAAGTGGAGCGCGGGCTCCAGCTGCCACTGCAGCACACAGGACTTAATTCCAACCACGTGAGGAAAGGAGCCCTCGGGGGCCTGTTTCTGGCCTCCCTTTCTCCGTCCCCTTCCCTGATCCAAGACCCTTGCACGGCATCTTCAAGCAACGTAAATTCACAAGAGAGAAAACTTCGTTCACCCACCTCATTAGATGGAAAGTCTGAGTGGCAAGCGGTAAAGTCAGTATCCAGAGGCAGATGATCAGTTGCGGCCCGAGACTTGATCAGAATCCCGAGCTCCTGGCTTCTGGTCCGGGCTGCTGTTTCCTAAGGTTTCATTTCCACGGGCAAGTCCTGGGAAGTAGCAACAAGGTAGGGTATCCTCCAACGGCCAGCTGAGGACACGCTGTGACTACTGTCCTTGTCCTGGGATGCAAAGGGAGCTACGGTGACTTTAGAATCATCAGTCACAAGGAGAGGGTGTTTCTTTTCCCTTCGTTCCCTGGGAACTTATCCTTGGAGGTGCATATCCCGACAGCCCTCGGGAAGCCCAGGTGAGTCAGATCAAGTCAGTGCTACAGAGCCTGGCAGGTGTTTTGTGTTATGCAGATTACAGAAACTGCAGGAAAAACAGAGAATAAGGCATGATTGAAAATAGTCTCTTTTTTCTCCTCAGTGCTAAAGATTAAATAAACTTGGTGTCTTCACTTGAGTGTGTGTGTGTGTGTGGTGTGAGTGTTTGTTTTGAGGCAGGGTCTCAATTAGCTGCAAGCTGTCCAGATATCAAAAGATGGAGCAGTAGCTCAGCGATTAAAAGCATGGGTTTTGCAATCCAACAGACCTGAATGCTGCCCTCACTGGATGAGACACAGCTCCTGAGCCTGCTGTATGGGGACTGGCACCTACCCCCACCATCGTCTAATACGTGGTAGCTGAGGGTGGCTCAATCTGAAGATTCAATTTCAGAATTTAGCGGACACAGCCCCCAGAGGCCAGCTCTATGCTTCCGCTGCCATGTTACCGGAAGTGACCAGAGGCGGGGGGTTGTGCAGGAGGAGAGGGACTGTCCAACGTCTTGGTGCTGGTCTGCCAGACCCACAGCGGCTTCCACCACTCTTGCAGTCTGTATCTCCCAGGCAGCAGTCATGTCAGAGTGGGAGTGGGGGTGGGGCAAGGGCCTTGAAGAAATGTTTTTTTTTTTCCCCCTGAGGGCTGCAGTCCTGGGGGTACAAGCCAATCCCCACTGCCCCACTGCAGCTCAGAGACAGGAAATGAACAAAACCAGACACCTTTAGAAGTCAGCACAAAACCAGAGAAGCGGTTGTATGTGGACGGGTTCAATGTTTCACACTCTCATACTCACAAGGATCAATTAAACACACCTCTGCTTCTGGAGCCAGTTTGAGTTGCCAATAAAGAGGCCACAAGGTCACAGACAGGTCTGATGAATTTTCAAGGCAAGATGCAAACATCCCTGGCCGGCTGTGTGTACGTGTGTGCTCAGTAGGAAGAAATGGCTCAATGTATGAGCCAGGCCGACTGGCTGGCGGCAACTATTTCCTTCTGGTCAACTGTGGCACAGCACAGAGAGCCCTGGACTGGAGGACGATCAGCGTTCTCATTTCATATCCACCCCAGGATATCTGAGAAACCATGGCCAAGTTGCTTGGCTACAAGCCTACAACATCCAATCTGTAAATAGGTGGTAACCCTTATTCAACAGGGCCTATCAGAGGGCTAGGGCCACAGTGAGATCTCAGAGAGACTGACTTTCTCCAGTACCCAGCTGGCATCCAGCTAGAGCATCTGGCTTGGGAAGAGAGTAGAGAAGGAAAAGTGGGAGTGATTGTTAACTGGGCTTCTTTAGGAGAAGTGTGGTGACCAGAGCAGAGTTAGTGATTGCACACAGAAGCCCGGGTCCACCTTACTTCCCCCAGCAGCTCTGGGCCTCCGGGATACTGATTAGCCTCATTGAGCTTGAAGATTAAATAAGAAAAGGCAGGCAGCAAGCCTTGAAAACAAGTCGCCTCACATTTTGAGTTCCATCAGACAGTGGGCTCTCAGCTTCTCCTGGGTGACTGCCAGACAAGGCACCTAGCTCACTGATTTCCTCTTCCATCTGGCTAGGTGCTACCTCCCATGGCTGGCCTATAGGGCTCAGGACAGCCACAGAGTCTAGAAGTGCCAAGGACCCTGATCAGTGAGCGATTTTTTTTTTTTCTTCTAATAGGCGAGTGAGCCAGAGGCCTACTGGCCTGTGGGTAGCATTGTTTAGTTGATTCTGTTTACGCCGCGTAAGAGCCGGACCAAGGGATGCCCATATACAGCCTGCCTGGAGAAGGACCATCAATTCGATCTGATGTGGCAGGAGAGAGAGCACTGCGCGGTGAGTCAGGACCCAGTGAGTATTTTAGGCCCGGGTCTGCCATTTGCTAGCCATATGTCCTTATATAAAGAACAAAGAATATTTCTACTAAGATCTCGGTGTTCTTATCAGCACACAATGAAAGCACTGTGGCTCACTCCTAGGACTCCTGAGATCTTTGTGGACCATACGAACTGGCGGTTGCATATGTCGCGGAAAGCAGCTGGTAGGCCCAGGTGGAGAGGCTGGCAAGGATGTACCCTCAGGATGAATACATCTAAGAGCTCCAGTTTGTGGGAGCTGCCACCTCAATGGGGTGATCCTCTGCGCCGCAGCTTGACACTAGGCTGGCATATCCTTGTTTCCTGCCTTCCTGTGGGCCCGTCTTCTGTCCAGAGCCACAACTTCATGGAGGTGCCAGGCTTTGGAGCCCAGGTATTTGTTTAGGCACTTCCTTCCTCATGGGGTGCTGAGCCTTGTCCTTACCCCTGACTTGCATAAACCCAGAATCTTCTGGTTCCCTGAAGGGATGTGTACAGTGTATTTACAGTATTTCCATTGGACAATTCTTGGGGCACTAGTATCATTCTGGTTCCTGTTGAGTTTATAGCAATATTTCATTTCTTTCTAAAAACAGCTAGGGAAAGGACGAGTACAGTCTCCACACTGTGTGTGTGTGTGTGTGTGTGTGTGTGTGGGCACATGTGTGTGTGTGATTAGGCACAGAGGAAAGAATGTCCAATAAATGTGGATTCATAATCAGTTTGCTTCATTCTATCTATTGGTGCCTACTTGAAGCGACCTTGAACAAACTGTTGACCTTTCTGAGTTTTAGCTCTTTCGCTTGTCAAGAAAGCGTCATGTTATCTACATTGGAGAGTTGCTGCAAAGATCAGTAGTGACGTGTGCATCCGGCGGCCCCTGTGTCGTCTTGCTGTTCAGCCTCCTCAGGGCCCAGTTACAGCATTTAATGACTCATGTTAATGCTGTCATCAACATTCCATCACTGCTGAGTTTTCTCCGGCTCAAAGGACCGTGCTGTGCAGATCTGTCCCCGGCACACTCCAGGCCCTGTTGACCCTGGTCAAGCGGCCTGGGTTTTTAAGTCCTTCCATGGAAGGGCAGAGGGAGCTGTCTATTCCTGAACAGGCCACACGTGCTCCTTCTTCAGTGCCTGTGACCTCACCTACCAGTGTTGTGAAGGCCATGTTCAAACCGGTGCTCACTGAAATGTTCTAAAGCTGAGGCTCTTTTAAGTTACAGACCCAGCACATCATCTTTTGAAGGTGGCTGATGCCCACTGGAGTATGCAGGAAGCACCAATCTGTGGCACTTGGGGGGGGGAGGGAGGGTTGCTCTGTCCTTTGCTTACACTGTCACTTACCTTCTTTGAGCTTTAGTGTCATCTCTAAAATATGTACAGTGCCCAGCTTATCTTCTTGTTATTGATGCAAGGATTATATAAAGTATGACAATGTTTGGACATGTTTTGCAAATTCCAACATGCTATGAGAATATTAGTTAACAATGTATAATCTTTCTGTGCCTTCTATGACCAATGACCCTTCCAAGACTGTCTGTAATCTAGAACATTATAGGCCACCAGTGGAAGGTGTGCCCAGGTGCTGCCTATATATCCAGTTGCCTTGCCTGACCAGTTATCACAGAGCATGGTCCTCAGAGCATGACCACAGGCCACCCTCATCAAAATCTTCTGAGGAGCTCATGAGACAGGCAGAATCCCAGGTCCTTTGCTTTGGAAACATCAGGGCTACCTATAAGCCAGGAAATGAAATCTGTAACTAGCACCCCAGGGTTACCCGATGATTCTGATAGTGAGGGCCAAGGATCCCATGCTGTCCCCAAATATATTGGTTGAGTCACTTACTTCACAAATCATGCCTGAGCACCATCTCTTTCAGCACCAGTCTTATGGTGGGGTGCCCATTCTTTAGGAGCAGAGAAGACATCAAAGTAAATATGTCACTCTGACGTCATATACCAAGTATCTAATAAGATACATAGTTACCCTGAGCCCTGAGGGCCACACAAGGATGCTGAGGCATGAGGAAACTGCTGGCCTACTGCTGTTGCCTCCTCTGGGATGCAAGACTCCACACACATTGTCTTTTACCCTGCTCATCAGGGCTCTGAAAAGTTGAGAAAGCTCAGGTTCGGGGGAGGGGTTAAAAAACTTGCCCTGTGGAGTAATGAGTGGTGTGCTAGTAAGTGTATAACCACAGTCACGAGGGCAGAGATCTGATTGTAGCATTTACTAATTTCTAGGTATAAATACCCCCAAGCATGGCAGATTTCAAACTAGCAATGTGCTGACTCTGGAGAGGAACTGGGGAGAGATGCTCTCAAAATGGCCCTGTGAGCCAGCGTGAGCTGGCCCCAGCACTCTGTTGTCTACAGCTGGCGTTCACTCGAATAGCCACTAATGACCATCACCTGCAGAATACAGGGAGGGAGGACATTGCTTTTCCTGCCCTCTTGATGCCACATTTCATGAGCATGCCCAGTAAGGTGAGAGATGGCTGAGGACAGGGAGACCTCTGCCTTCCAGGGGAGTCTGACAGTTCCCCTAGGAACTATCCCTGCTCCACTCGTTTCATCCAGTGGATTGAGCCCTGGCTAAGTCCAGTCACCACTGGACACACCATGAAGCTCCAGGATAGAGCTGTCTGTGCTCAGGACAAGAGCCTGTGGTTGCTATTGAGGGTGGCTCATCACTAGAGAGTGACCTAGAAGAGGAAGCATCTGTCAGAGGGAAAGGGGGATACAGGGGCTTGGAGGGACCACCTCACTGTCTGTGGCACACTCTTCCCTTGGATGAAGGACCCAAGGGCCCAGTCCTGTCACTCCGGCCACAGCCAAGCCACCCCAGCCACTGCCCTCTCCATTTTCCTAAGAGTTCTGCCAGGTATATTACACAGGTTCCTCATAAATTTGAGCTCACTGCTTCACCAGACCCAGAGTGAATGGGTGTGTGGATTCAGGGCTGACAGAAGGTGGTAGCTGGCTAGTGCCGGCAGTGTTGAGTCTCAGCCATGTGGGGACCACTGCCGATGCGGGCTGCGGCCGGGCAGACCTGCCGAGCTGGGAGCACCCAGGATCAGACACATGCCTCTCCCACTAGGAGATGCTCCCAGGGCGTCCCCTGGAGCCTCGGGGTCTCTCCACCGGGTCTGAGGATGCTCACGAGGCTCTGGCTCAGGACTGGGGATGAGACGGGAGTGCTTTACCTGAGTGCTCCAACAGGACAGCCACCGCCCCAGGGACAGGCTGGGGGAATCTTGGCAGAGACACCTGGCCCCCTGGCTATACGGGATAGAACAGGTGGACTCCTTCCCCGTTTTGCCTCACCAGGTTGAGTCTACCTCGGAGTCCCCCAGAGAGGGATCAGCTGTAATCCCAGAAACTCTGTTGCAGGACAAACAGACCACCTCCCCCTCCCACCCTCAGAAGGGAGAGGTCAGGATTCGGCCACGCTTACATTCGGAGCGGAGCGGCGGCTGGTGGCAGGAAGGTGTGAAAGGAACCAGGCATGTCTCCCCTTTCCCAGTGAAAATATCCGGACTCTGTGTCTCTGACACCCCCAGGGGAGGACGGAAGGGGAGGGGGAGCCACGGAGCCAATCACCCTGCACGGGTCTGTTCCCTCCAAGCGTGTCAGTGTGTGCGTGTGTGTGCACGCGCGCGCCTCCGTGGGGATTTCCGTGACCGAGCTGCCGGATTCCAGACAGCCCGAGGAGAGGAGGGGAAGGGAGGACGAAGAAAGTCGGGGGTGGAAAAGGCAGACGGAAGGAACGAGCTAGCGAGCGAGCGGAGCGAGCAAGAGAAGGGGGGGCGGTGGAGGGAGGGAGAGCAGGCGAGCAGAGGGAGAGGGAGGCAGAAGAGTGCGGTGTGCGGAGAGGAGCCGGCGCCTAGCGGGACCGGCGGGGGCTCCCGAGGCACAGCGGGGGCCGCGGGCGCTGCAGCACCGGCGCGGGGAGCACAGGTGGCCACGGCGGCGGGGCGCGGGGGCCGCGGGGCTGAGCCGGGGCGGGCGGGCGGCGCCATGGCGGCCCGGGGTCGCGGCCCCTGAGCGGCGCGCACCATGGACTCGTGGGACGCGTGCCTGGCCGGGCTGCTGGCGGGCACCATGGGCGTGTCGCTGCTGTCCAACGCGCTGGTGCTGCTCTGCCTCCTGCGCAGCGCCGACATCCGCCGCCAGGCGCCGGCGCTCTTCACGCTCAACCTCACGTGCGGCAACCTGCTGTGCACCGTGCTCAACATGCCGCTCACGCTGGCCGGCGTCGTGGCGCAGCGGCAGCCGGCGGGCGACCGCCTGTGCCGCCTGGCGGCCTTCCTGGACACCTTCCTGGCGGCCAACGCCATGCTCAGCATGGCGGCGCTCAGCATCGACCGCTGGGCGGCCGTGGTCTTCCCGCTGAGCTACCGCGCCCGCGTGCGGCTCCGCGACGCGGCGCTCGTGGTGGCCTACACGTGGCTGCACGCGCTCGCCTTCCCGGCCGCCGCGCTCGCCCTGTCCTGGCTCGGCTTCCACCAGCTGTACGCGTCCTGCACGCTGTGCAGCCGGCGGCCGGACGAGCGCCTGCGCTTCGCCGTGTTCACGGGCGCCTTCCACGCGCTCAGCTTCCTGCTGTCCTTCGTCGTGCTCTGCTTCACGTACCTCAAGGTGCTCAAGGTGGCGCGCTTCCACTGCAAGCGCATCGACGTGATCACCATGCAGACGCTGGTGCTCCTGGTGGACCTGCACCCCAGGTGAGGGGCCGGGGCGGCGGGAGCGGGGGCCCGGGGAAGGTCAGGTTCCGGCAGGGAGGCTGCCCGGTGCTGGGGACTCGAGCAGGTGCCTAGGGCGTCGAGGGCCGGACCACAGAAAACGTGGCTGAGGTGATCTACCTGGAGTTCCAGTCGGAAACCAGTGGGAACTTCTGGAGGCTTCCTTACACTCCTTGTGGGTGTTGCTGGTTCTCACTTTAAACGCACGAGGGAGGGCAGTGGGCTGTGTTCACTGTTAAGATCGGTGAGAGGTCCGAGTCTGGCCCTGAGAGGGCTGGGAGTCTTAGGATGCCCTTAAGCACTCTCCAAAGCCTGCCTGCTGCGCCTCTGCCTGGTGTCTGGTGCTGCCTCTCTCTTACCTAATGCGTGGAGAGAGAGAGAGGCTTTGCCAGGTGGGAGCAGGCTGCACTGGCCTTCTGGCAAGCTCTTCCTGCTGTCCCTGGAGAGCACTGCCCGGTGTCTCCTGGACCAGGAGCCCCGAGGCCCTGAGGAAGGACTGCCACCCCCCAGGCTCCGGGGTCTCTACCTGCTCACCGCTCTCCACCCTCACCCAGCTGCTGTTTCTCAGGAAGGCGGCAAGTGTGAGCATGGCTAGGCACTCGTACCACCCTCAGGAGTCTCGTGTGGAGACAGGAGGGAACTTAGATAGCTGTCCTGAGCTCACCTCGGCCGTCCTCATGAGAGCGGTGATGCGAGAGGGACGTGCTGGTGGTGTGACCGTGGACTCGCGCAGGAAGCGGGCTCCTTCCCTGCCGTCAGCACCCAGCTAAGGGCCTTAGCATCTGGAGAGCACAGGTGAGGGAAAGATGATGTGAATTCAGGGAACCATGGTACAGTAGAGTGCGTTCAGTCTGAGGTCACATGTATCCCCCTGCAGGGCCGAGGGGACAGACCAGAGGTGCCAGTCTGAAGGAGGGCTCTGAGTCTGAGGATTTTCCGCCCTAAGCAATAACAAGCAATCCTTGAACGTCCGTGTGTCTGCACCTAGATGGGCGGGATGCGTATAGCCACTGCTCCCCCTTACCACAACCGCTCTTGCTACAGGCTGAGCTAATCTTCGAAGAGTCATCCTCACAGAGCCACATACCAACGCATGCACCAGCTCTCACTGCCTGTG
Source organism: Ctenodactylus gundi (assembly GCA_004027205.1). Taxonomy (NCBI): domain Eukaryota; kingdom Metazoa; phylum Chordata; class Mammalia; order Rodentia; family Ctenodactylidae; genus Ctenodactylus; species Ctenodactylus gundi. The sequence goes on from PVKB01000139.1 coordinate 80,026, forward strand.
CCTGCACACAGTTCAGGGGACTATGCCATTGTCACACGTGCAGAGCTGTCCCCTTCCCATCACACCCCCTCAGAAGGTCCGTGCCTGGGGCTGCGGCCAGGGCTGCTCTTGGGAAATGCAGGGAAATGTTTAGTTCCTGGAGTTCAATGAGTCCTGCAGTCCCTCGGGCCACGCGTCTCACAGGAGGGGAGACTGTGCTGGGAAAGGAACCAACTCTCATTTAGGCCAGCGGAAACCCCCACCCTGCTCTCCAACCTCCAGGACGGGAGGTGGCTCCTTTTCACACTAGTTGGCATGGACAGCCAGCTCCACTCCTGCGAATCTCTCTCCTTGACTCCAGGGAGGAAACTGGAGGCAGTCTTGAGGGTCTCAGGACCAGAAACAGCTGCTCTGTTAGCATCCAGTAACTCCGCCTTCCCTCTGGGGCGTGTGGACGCTGGGCTGCTCTGAGGAGCCCCTGCTCCCAGTAATTTGGCCTTTTAGGCAGCCTCACTGGAGAGAGAGCGTGTCATTTGGCAGAGATTATCCTTAGCCGGCGGCTACACGCCCCTCCTTGGCTCCCTGAAGTTAGGGGATCGTGGACCCCTCAGGGAACATAAACGTGTCCCTTCCGAAGGGCTCAGCCTCCAGCCAAGACTGTAGTGGATGTGCTACACCAAAGGGGACAGCCAGGCCACCGGCTTCTGTCCTGTTGCGTGATGCTTTTTCCACACAAATGAGAAACTGCAGCTCTAACATTGGGCTTCAGGGCCTCCACAGCCTCATCCACTGAGCTTACTGGCTAATTTGGTGCCAGGAGCTCACTTAATTTCAAGGTGCCAGCTGGGTCAGCAGAAGCTGGGCTTCTTTCTCCAGACACCCAGGGTGGCAAGTGGAGTCTGTGTCCCGGTGGAGTCTCTCTCAGCTACCACCCTGTTGGCTTTCTGGGACTTAACTAAAAGGGAACTTCGAATTCCCTGAGGTCTTCTGGACACTGGTCAGAAGGCTCCTGGTGTTCTCTGCTCTTCCTGCAGGGTGGTTAATGCAATGAGTAGCAGCTTCATCCACTTGCTTCAATCATTCCCAAACAGCAGAAGCTCTCTTTAAACCTTGAGTCCTAAGTTGCGTTTCTCAAGTTAGTGCATTGTGAAGGCAGGTTGGAGTTTCTAATCTCTTGTGCTCCTGCCTGAGCGGTGCCCCCAGTCACAGCTCCGAACAGTGTTAGTGAGCTTCCTCCCCGGTGCCGCTGAACACGGCTGAACAGCCGTGTCCTGCTCTTCCCAGTCCAGCCTGGGCTCATGTCCCCTAGCTCAAGTTCATGACTTCACAGAAGCAGGATGTTGCTTAGGTTCAATTCAGAAGTAGCCCCAAACTGGATGTGAGCTTCCTCCAAGAATCTCAGAGGTCTGCTGGGCCTCCTTGAGTTTCTAGGAACTCCCGTGAGCCACGTCTCAAGAGGCTGGCTGAGTGCTTGGCTGTAGAGGGTGATAGGACAGTGGCATTGCAGATGAACCTCGTGGTCCCCTTGATTTGACAGGGGATGAAATTGAGAGACCCCAGGAAGGGAGAAATTCACCTGATTTAGCAGATCCATAAATGGCTTGAGCCCAGATTCACACCCAGGTCTGCTCGGGGGTTTATGGATGGGGCAGTCATACAAATAAAGGCCTACAGAGAGTAAGTATAGATACTTAGAAGTTCTAAATTAAGCTTACAAACTGTTAAGTGAAACATGCTCTCTCCTCCTACCTTGCCAAATATACTTTTATACCAAGCTGCAAGGCTGGAATTGGATATAGAATTCCCAGGCTTCCTGCTGGAGAGCTGGGCTGGCCAGTCTGCTTCCCTCCCCACCTTGGGTCTCCAGGCACTGCAAGGGGCTCCCATCCACAGGAACACATTGTAGGTTGCCTACCCAGCCTCCGTGGACACGTGTGGCTCACAAATGCTTTCACGTCTCCACCTGAACACATGAGCAACGTAGCCACTTTCGGGGGCATGGGGCCAGAGGAGATGGTGACACATATCTTGGAAGCTCATCACGGCATTTGGACAAAGGACTTCTCATTCCAGGCACTTAGAGTTGGCTGGGACTGAGAACTGTTCATGTTCTGGGAGAAGTGTAGGCCCCCTAGTGGGTGCAGGGCCACAGCAGGGACCACTCTCCTTAGATCTGAGCGCAGCATTGCTCCCATCAGCACCCTTATTCCCAATGCAGAGCTCCTTCCTACCATCAGTCCCTTGTCTTAAGGGCTCAGGGTCACTCTGTGAGCATTCAAGCAGGAGTGTTTCAGTCATCCAGGTTCATTGAAGACCTAGACTCCCTGGGGAAGGCAGGGAGGTGCCTATGGCTAGAAGGTCTAGTGGAGATCTTCTCATTTACAGCCACTCAGACAGTCCCAGAACAGTTGCTTTCTTTGTCTGATGACTGAAACCTGCTGGGGAGCATCTCTTTGACGTCATATGTCACAGTGCTTGGTAGGCTGTCTCCTTTGGTCTCAAGAAACTGTCTTGCGTGGATTCTGGACCTATTCCCACACCCATCCCAAGGTCAACCCACGTGTTCCTGCCCTGCTCAGGTTGCTTTGGGCTTCTCTCCTTCTGTGCTGCAGACTCCCTCTGAGAGTTCAGGGACTGGGGATGGTACCACAAGGCCCAGGGGTGTGTGAGAATGCACAACACTCAGTGATTTTATGGGCAGCAGTGAGATTGAAGAAAGACACTCCAAAATTTGGGGCCAGGAAACCTGGGAAGAGGCCTATTTCTATCCTGAACTTCCTGTGTGATCTTGAGGATATCCTAAACCTTCCTGGCCTTAGCGTGTCCTTTGGCAAGTAAGTACACTAAAAGCTTTCAGGCTCAAGACTTCAGGGAACTCAGATTTGTAGAGCTATTGTGGGGGAGAGCTGACGGCAAGTGCCAAGCGGCTTCATGATGCTGTCTTACACTATGCTTTAAAAATGGCACTAAGAATATGGGAGTTGTGCTGCTTCCCTGGAGCCTGGGACGAACTTGCCAAACCCATCTTCCACCTGTGGCCACCCAGTGATCAGACAGAGAGCAGGAGAACCAGACAGTAAGGTGGACAGCCTCTTCCTTCCCAGGGTGCAGAAAAGAGCCACATGATTCCCAGTGAGCAGTACTAGGCTGGGTGTCAATGACAGGGAGTTCATCCAGCCTGCATCCCTCTCTCCGGCTGGGGGAGTCCCTGCTCCTTTGAGCCCCACTTTCCCTGTCTGTGAGATATGAAGGATAGATAAGTGGATCCCTCAAGTGGTACATGGAAGCAGTCAGCTGTTCCATCCCAGTAGAGACACACCCCAGTTCCAGCACACCCTCTATAGGTAGCCTCTGCTCTCTGCTGTAACAGGCCAAAAATCAGCACCTAGGGGTCCCTGGAGGCCCAGAGGGGTCATAGAGCCTTCCCGAGAGTCTGGACTCAATATGGGCCACCTGGCTGCTAGCTCGCTCTCACTGCTTTCCTGGCACAGGGCCTGATGGTAGACACCTGTCATAAATGCACAGAGCAGGGGAAACTTCGACAGTGAGAGGGAACTCTGTGCTTTGGAGCCCAAGGCAGAGTTGGAACACTTGCTCAATAAATATACATTGAATGTAGAATAATGATTAGCATGTACTGAGTGCATATCGAGCTCAACACAGTCCTCAGTACTTCGCATGCCCTGAATCGGTTGCTCTCTGTAGAACCCTGTGAGGTTGAAGTTTCCATTACCCTCATTTTATAGATGATGAAGCTGATGCACAGAGAAGCCGTGTAAGCTGCCTACCATCACACAGTAATTAAATGATGGTGCCTGGATTTGAACCCAAAAGGTGACTCTGGCTCTTCACGTTTAATTGGTAGGCAACTAAGAATGGAGGCTGGGTCACTGGAAGCTTTGCATGACCTCATGCCATTGTGGTTTTGTCTGAGAAGCTCAAAGTTTTCAAAGCTCACTCTTGAAAAATCTATTGTAGAATATAACTTCTAATTCCCCCTCATCTCTTTTGGAAGGGTCACTTAGAAATGACAATATTTTAATGTTCCTAAGATGTTTTATGGATTGGAGTGTTCATTAACTCATTCACCACACACTTATTCAGTGTTTTCTTATTCAGTGTTACATGAGTAGCTGTAAGGACTATTTAAAGAATTCATGCATGCACACAGTGCTTCCCGCCTAACCTTCCCATGCACGGGTCTTGTAGGAGCGCACAGCAGCGCTGGTCATTCCAGCCTGGGCAGCACACACGTCTTTCCTCCAGAGCCGTTCAAATGCTTCTGTGTTCTTCTGAAACTCCTCAAAGCTTTCACCAACATTATTTTTTAAATAATCCTTCTGTTTTGAGGCAGGTATGTTTGGCATGCAAAGTGGAGGTGCTGCTCTATCTGTGGGGACAGCTGGGTCCTCAGTTCCTCCGCACGGGAGCTGGTTCCTATTGAGAGCATTTGAAGAAGCTTCTCACCCCTAAAGGCCTGATAGCTATTGAGTCCCATCTCTTTGTGATAAATATCTATCACTGCAATCAATGATATCTCCATCTTTGGTTATTGTGTCAATAATGAGCCGGTTTCAGAGAAGTTGAGTGACTTTCCTGAGTCCATACAGCTGTGAAGGCAGAGCTGAGACATCTAATCCAGAGTACTTCTACTTCCTGGGGTTATTCAAAAGCACTTGGGAACTGCATAACTTTATCAGCATCACAGATTGAACCAGAGGGCTTGGGTTGTAGAGCACGTGACTTCTGCTGGCCCATGTCCCTAGTCTCCAGTAAATCTCATCAATTACGCTGAAAGTTTTGGTGAAATATGTTAATACTGAAACAAACAGGCCTCTGTTGTGAAGACTAATGCCAAACATTCTGCACCTCAGTCACAGTTGTCCTGATTTGCCTAGGACTAAGATGCTTCCCCAAACGTGACTTTGAGTTTTAAACCAGGACTGCTGAGTTGGTCGTCTCACTGCCCCCAGACCTTTAAGATGGGTCTGATCTTCTTCCTCTGTGCCATAGAAGTCCTAAACCCTATCTTCATGGCTGTGTGTCCATGGGGAAGTTCCTCGACCCCTCTGAACCCAATTCCTCATTTGTCCTAAGAGGATTTCACCATAGCTGTAACTAGAGCTACCATTCATTGCGTGGAGTGACAAGTGACTTCTAGACCTCCTTCCTCCTCACCTGTGTCCTACACAGGTCACATCAATCAAAGGACTTTGGTAGAGAGATTTGTAGAAACCCAAGTGTAATGGGAAAGTCAGGAGACTTAAGTCCAGTTCTTGTTATGTGAATTTAAGCGAAGTCATTATTGTGCCCCCAGTGTGCTGCTGGCTGTATTCTTCAAATTTTCCAAAAGCAGTGATGCCTTCATAGGAGATGTGGGGACACACAGATGAGTTCAGAGCTGGCTCGCAAAGTTCCAGAGTCTGAGGCCTGGGTTCAGATCCTGCCACTACCAGGGTGACCAACTGTCCTAGTTCTCAGACATGAACTTTCCCTCCTGAAACAAATATTAACTTCCGTAAACCATTGTGGATAGAGGGCTTTCACTGCTACAATGGAGACCATCCTACAGAAATAGGGACAAATGTTCAGCCTTCCCCCACCACTTACCAGCTCTGTGAACTGTGAGATCCTGGGCAAATTTCTTTACTCCTCTGAACCTTATTCTCCCTACTGGAAAAGTGAGGACCACATGATATTAATAGTATTGATAATGACATTAATGATAATGATATGAATCCCTAGTGCATAGAGACATTTGTGCAGAGTGAAAAAAAAAATCAATGCATGTGAACTCTCACCACAATATCTAAAATGGTTCATATTAAGAGACTCAGGAAGTTTGGGTTGTTATTAATAGTAGTTATTAGAAGTTACAGAGTAATACTGACCATGACCAGCACATTTCCAACCACTAGGTAACCTATTTATACCAAGCCCATTGCTAGTTCTCAATTCTGCAAATTCTTGGTAAGGCAGATGTCAACGGGAGAGATGCCTGTAAGAACTTCAAGATTTGTTTGGTCCAAACTAACAGAATTGTCCATCTATGATGAGCCATCTACGTAAGAAGAGTTGTGATTATGTACTAAAATGACAGCTCTTCTGGGAGGAAGGGGCAGCCACACTGCACTAACAGTGCACATAGATCTGGCTCATGTGTTTATCTCTGCTGCTTGTTTTTGTCAAGATGATTGGCCTATTTTCAGAGCCAGGACCCTGCAGCCCAAGCCAGCCTTTGCCAAGTGATCTGCACTTGCCGGGCAACTCTGCCTACAGTCTTTCTCTCTGCCTACTTTTCAAGTCCTATGAATTATTCAGAACATCAACAGTAAAAGCATATGCCCACACTGGGTGCTGTGAGCTAGGACCCTTAACGCTGTGAGCAGAGCTGGGCTTGCCTTCCCATGCTCCTACTCAGTGACAATGGAAAGGTAGATTCTGGGGATGCATATCCCTGACACTATACACATGGGTTGCAAGAGCCACTGCTCTCAGATGGCACTGAAGGGGCAGTTCTGGAAGCATCTCTGAGTGGAACAGGAATAGGTTGAGCTCTTGGTGGCTCCTGATCTCATCCTTTAAGCTGTGTCTTTATTGTCATGTGGACAAAGTAGCTGCTTAGGTTCTCCCAGCATGCTCTTTGGAGGAACCAAGTGACTCCTTCTTTAGTTACCGATAATGTGTGTCTCTAGCTTGTGTTGCAGATGAGGTTTTGGGATAAAGGAAGCAGGTCCGGTGGTATAGAGGAGAGGGAGCCCTGTGCCATTCTACATGATCAGGGCCCAGTCCGTCCTGGGTTAAAAAATAAAAGACCTCTTATAAGCCCTACAGATACAGTTCAAATCCTGCTTCCACTTGCCAGCTAAGAGCATCATTCCACCTCACAGCAGAAAGGTCTTCAGAGCAGGCCATACCCACTTGGCAGGACTCATTTATGGTAATACAAGAATTAGAGGTACCATTTAGAGAGAGCAATTTTTGGTGGCTGCTGTATAACAGGTGATTAGTGATATTTCAGTCACTTTATCATCCCTGGGACACAATACCCAACACCCACGACAACTTTAACGAGGAGAGGTTTATTTTAGCTCACAGTTTCAGAAAGTCTCAGTTCATCTGTGAGCAGCTGGCAATGGTGGAAGGGCCTAGAGTGGAGGTAGGCAGCTCAAGGCACGGTGAAAAGGAAGGAGAAAGTGAGAAAGGGGGAGCAGAGAGAAAGAATACACCCTTCCTGGCCACGCCCCCAGTGATCCATCCCTCCAACCAGGCCCCAGCTTCTAACAGCTGGGAAATCATCAATGAATCAATAATCTACCTGATGGGATCAGCCCCCGTTACCCACTTACCTTCCAAATATATGAGGCTTTTAGGGATATTCCGATTTAAACCATAACACATAATACAAATAGTGATAATACTAATACTTACGCACAGTAGAAGTTTATACATTGAACACAGTTCATGTGTCTGTGGACTTCATTCATTTAATTCTCCAAACAATCCTTTTTGGCATGTCACTACATTATATATAAGAAAGCATATAAGTAAGATGTATAATGTATAATATGGTATCACAGATGTTGACCTCGCAGCTTAGCAGTATCACATAGCTTGCCCAAGGTCACGTGCCTAAAGCCAAGACTTGATCCCAGGTCTCTTGGTCCCATAGCCAAGAGCCTGTGTTGGAGGCCACCGGCCTTGCTCATTAGTAGTGCCTCCTTGTGACCTGGCCAGGCTGCCCGAGAGTCACCTTCTGCCCTCTCTCATGCACAGTGTTCGAGAACGCTGTCTGGAGGAACAGAAGAGGAGGCGGCAGCGTGCCACCAAGAAGATCAGCACCTTCATAGGAACCTTCCTTGTGTGCTTCGCCCCCTATGTGATCACCAGGTGAGCTGGCGTGTGGGCCTGGAGGTCGGGCTTTGAAGAGCAAAGCAGGGCTCATGACCTCCGGCAGCTAAGGCCTCCCTTGGCCACAGGTTCTTCCCAAGGGCGCAGGAGGGCCACGGGTGAACTCTCCAGGATTCATGAAAGGGAGCTTGCCTGCTTTTCCTCCTCAGCCTTGAGCTCTTTACCATTATTAATTGTTATTTTAATTGTACATATTTATGGGGTCCTGTGTGATAATTTAACCCATGTATACAGTGTGTGACAATCCGATCAGGGTAGTTCACACTCAGATTTCCTTAAACATGTGAAAGGATTTTGATTAGCACATATTATACATATTTTTGAGGTATGGTGTGGTATTTTAATACATGTTAATATGTTCTAGTCAAATCGGAGTTGTTAATGTTGCTGTTTCTCTATGACTTCGTGTTTGAAGCCTTTTGAGCTCCTGTTTTCTAGTTATACTTAAAATATGGACTGGGTTATTGTGACTTTGCTGACCCACTGGACTGGAGAGCACCAGATCTTGTTACTCCTGTCTCAGGGAGCTTTGGTACCCAGCACCCAACCTCCCTCAACTGCCCTTCCCCCACCCTTCTCTGCCTCTAGGGACCACTACTTCATATTCGGACTGATGTGTTTAACATTCGCATATGGGAGAGAACATGTGGCCTTTGTTCCATGTCTGCCTTAATATTTTACTTAATATCCCCCAATTCCCTCTCTTTCGCTGCAAATAATAGCATATAATTCTTTTACGTGGTTGAATAATATTCCATTTTGTATATATGCCACATTTTATTCATCCATTCACCTCTGGATGGGCATCTAGGTTGACTTTGCATCTTAGCTATTTTGAGCAGCGCAGCGATAAACAGGGGTGTTCAGATCTATCTTTGATATGTTGATTTCATTTCCTTTGTATATATACCCAGAAGTAGGGAAGCTGGGTCATGGGGTAGATCTATTGTGACTTTCAGAGAAACCTCCATACTGTTCATAGCTCAATTCATTTGGGTTAGACTCAGAACCAAGAGGGTATGAAAGATTTTCTCTGAGTCAGTTTCCAAATCCCATCATTGTAGTCCTGTACCGTGGCACACAGGCCCCGGGTACCCTAGCAGAAAGAAAATGGGGAAGAAAGGCAGAGGAAAGCACAGTGCAATGCCAGGCATCCACTGCCCAGCTCCCAGCCTGGATACCTGGACACCTGCAGGAGTACCTGCCACTTGCACAGGAGCAGGGAGCACCTCTGTGCCCAGCCAGGTGGGCCCGTCTCCTATGGCTGAGGGCGTCCACTGTTAGGCCAGGAGCCGTGAGCTTGTCCTCTTCTTTCCAGGGCACCCGCCATCACGTTAGCTGGGGCTGTGGCACGCCAGCCACGGGCCTGTGTCCCTGCAGCTACCGTACTGTGGGTTGGACATTCCTCCCACACTGGTGTCAGCCAGTAAAAAAGAGAAATAATTATTCGCTAATCTATTTGTGGACTGAAAGAGGAAAGTTAAATCCTACCACTTGGTATTCACAGAGGATTGACTGTCGGGAAGTTGGGTGAAAAAAAAAAAAGAACTACATGCTTCCTTAGGAGGGGTAGAAGTGGAAACTTTTGAGACTGGGAAGTGGAATCTGCAGGGACCGGGGTGGGGGGGATACAGCCCAGGGTGTCAGCATCCCCCAGTGCCCTCAGTTACAGGGGTCAAGGGGCTGGGAAGGGCATTTGATGCCCAGTGACACCCAGTCATGCCCACCCTCTGTGGTCAGTTTTCTTGCTTTCCCTTTGTCTACACTGAGCTGAAGCATGATTTTCTGCGGCTGTAGCCACCACTCCCAATTTAGCCATCCACCCTGGGAACAGGATCCTCTGCTCCCCAGTGGCCAGACCCCTGCAACATGCAGACAGTGGGTGTGGCCTTCCCACGGCGAGTCCCCCCTCTCTTCACCACATCCTCAGCCCTTCCTGCTGTGCCCCACGGCATGCTGCTGCTCCTGGGGGCCCTGGTCAGCCTGTATCTTACTTTGAACACTTACCTAGAGCCATCCTCAGATCTCTGGTGGGTCAAACCAGGGCAGAGCAGGGCCATCAATTCCTTCTTCTAGAAGGCTCACTGGTCCTCAGTAGCATTCTCTGTGGACAGAGGGCTCCTTACAAGGGGCTGCACTGTGCGTTGTTGCAGTGTTTATTCACCCCCCTGGCCCCATCTACTGAATGTCCGGAGCACCTTGCCTCTTCCTCAGCGTTGACAACTAATGACGCCTTCAGATATTGCCGTATGTTCCCCAGGGACCAAAAGTATGGTCTACACCCACCACCTCCAGCCGCGAAGCCAGAGCTTGCATAGATTAAGGTTCTCCACAGGACACCAAGTACACGCATAATGACTCAAAACCACTTGGGTGCTCTTCAAGAGACGTGGCTGAGTGGTTAACAGCTTGGCTGTGGCGTGTTTTTCCCTGGCTGAGTTACCCAGCTCTAACCCTCCACTCTAACCTTGGGCTAGTGTTCTTAGCTTTCTGGGCCTCTCAAATGGAGTGTTTCCAGGGTTAAAAGACGCAGAGTCGTGGCACGTAGCACAGGCCCGGTGTGGGTGACACCTCACTCATCGCCCTCTCTCCGTCTGATGCAGTGACACCCAAGGTACCTGCCCTGTGCTGCTGGGATTCAGTCCAGAAAGGGAAGGCACCTTGGGAAGGGAGGGCCTCAGAGTGGGGGGCATGACAGCTAACAAGGTGAAGTTTTATCTTCAGAGCAGAAGAGCGAATGTGGTTCCAGCTTTATAGGGTTGATTTTTTTTCCCCTGGCTTATCTCATTTCTCAGCAAAATTTTTCTCTTTTTTTTTCCTTTTTTAGAAATTAAATCTGATTATGGCTTAGTTCTCTCTAATGGCATTCAGGAAATAATGTTTTAGTAAAATTGACGGTAGATTCGATATGTTCCTTCCAAATGGATTTGATGCATTGTGAGTTTTCAAAAACATTCACAAAAACATGTTCTTTTATAGGCATGAGCAACAACTTACTAGGGAGAAAGGTCATACCTGGGAGACTTTATGAATAAAAAATATGGTTCAGGTGAGGCCCCTGGCCTGTTGCCAGCACCCCCCACTCACACCGGGGCTTCTCCTAGGCCTGGGCAAACATGCCTCTGGTCATTTATCACACACTTCTCCAGTGCCTCCTCCATGCAGCCCCTGAAAGAGCCGCTGCAGATCAGATAGTTGGTGTGACCCCAGCCACCTCCCCATCCTGGAGACACTGCCTCTCTGATGCTGCCGGTGTAGCCCAAGCTGGAATTTCTGTCCCTGGGTCCTCCTCTGGGCAGCCCACCAAGCTGAGAGCCACCACTGCCTTCTATCCTACAGATACTCCGGGTAGAAGACAGGTGCCAGGACCTAAGAGAACACAGAGACTGGACTTACCACAGCCCCTGGCTTGCCTGTGTGATGGTGGGCTCCCCTTTCCCCTCTCGGGACCTCAGTTCTCTCATTTGACAAGGGGTACAAGGGAGCTAGGTTATGACCTCGCAGCTTGTTCTCAGCTCTCTGGCTTCTTTACGTCTCATGGTGATGTTGGATAATGTTTAAAAAGTAGCCTGAGGGAGGAGAGTGGCTTGACTGGGGGGCGAGGGAATGGAGATTCCATGTACCCAGCAGGACGCGCCTGTTGACCTCTCGGCCTGGCATTAGCACTGAGAAATGGTGCGTTGGTGGGCGCCAAGGGAATGAATGCTAAGAAACTTGGACACAGGGCCTGTATCTTCCTTGCCACTACCCCCCCACACACCCCCCATACACAACTGATAGTTACCTGACAGCTGCCATGGCCAGAAGCACCAGAATCCCAATCTAGGACAAGTTTTCCTGAACAGTAGATTCATTTCTGCTGGACAAGCTTTGAGTTTTGCAGAATGCCTCTCTCTCCTCACGCCCTTTTTAGGAAGGTGTAGGCAGATTTAAAGTCAAATTGAAGTCTCTTTCAGTTGAGAAATCATGCAGACACTCATCCAACCCCTTGCTCGTCACATCAGACAAGGACTTTCCCAGAGTCACACAGCGGCTTAGGAGTACAGTGCAGCTAGAGCCAAGATGCCATAGCTTGTCGGCCCGTTTCATATAGTGAAACTCGGGACACAGGGTCAGGCACAGCTGGGCCCAAATCCTGCCATTACAACTGATTGGCCTTATGACTGTAAGCAAATTATTTAACCTCCTGGGACTTCTGTTTCCTCGTGTGTAAGACGGTGCTAGTCATCCCTCCTGGGTTCAGTGCAGTCACAGGTATGAAGAATTAACTAGCACAATGTTCAGAATAACACAAATGCCTAATGAATGTTCTCTGTCTCCAATGTTATTGGTGTAAATTGTTATTGTTGTCTAAGAAACGGGTCTCTGGGAAATGAACCAGGAAGCCTTGGTTGGTCGGGTACAGACCAGAGCCCTGGCCCACGGCTGCCCTGGTGTCAGCCGGTGATCCTCTCAGTAACGCCCTCTCTCCTCGCAGGCTGGTAGAGCTCTTCTCCACGGCGCCCATCGGCTCACACTGGGGGGTGCTGTCCAAGTGCTTGGCCTACAGCAAGGCTGCATCCGACCCCTTTGTGTACTCCCTACTGCGACACCAGTACCGCAAGAGCTGCAAGGAGATTCTGAACAGGATCCTCAACAGACGGTCCATCCGCTCTTCGGGCCTCACAGGTGACTCGCACAGCCAGAACATTCTGCCAGTGTCTGAGTGAAGCAACGTCCTCCTGCTGGAGAGCTTAGAATGAGGTGGCTGGGGAGAAGAGGGGAAAGCAGGCTGGGGGCTCCTGGGAGGACCCTACCCAACGCCATTCTCCAGCAAGCCCAGTGACTCTGGTTCCCAGGTGTGCAGGGGCTCTGGCTCCTCAAGGGCAGATGCAGGACCATCCCTATTCGCCACCAAAGGCGGGCCAAGGGCCATGCTCGGGCCTTTCTTTCTGAGAGGCTGCTTTGAGCTCCTAGACTCATCAGAGAACCCCCTGGGGATGACCGTCCCATTACTGTCAAGGACACAGAGTACTGGTGGCAGGTGGGGAAGCATGGTGTCCACCTGGTCAAAACATTGGGTCATATGTGTTTTCATGCTGAAGAAGACCAGAGGTCTCTGTGGAACATTCCAGTCCTGCTGCAGGTGAGGCTGGTGGTGGCCACTTGGCCCCAAATCTAATATAGTGACTCTTTTTTACTTGGTAGTGGTGACTGCTTTAACCCAAATTTTATCCAGCTAGTGCAAACTAAATTGTGCTCAGCTGGGACTCCAGAGCTCCGCGCCCAATGAAAAGGCATTTAACAACTAGTGGCTATCCAATTACTGCCCACCAGTTGTCCAAGGAATGGCAAATTGGATTCAACTTTTGTCTCTCCTCCCCTCAACAAAAGAAAACTAATGTGTGTATGTGTAGACAATCTTAGCATGAAAATGGTTTCAATAGGCAGGGTAATACATATATTAAATTCTTAGAAGTCTGACCAGGAAGTCACCTTCTTGCAATTTACACGCCATAAATATGACAGCCAAGTAAAAGAAGCAAGAAGGTGTCTGGTGGCTCTCCCCTGTCCCCGTTGTGACTTGAATTGGCAGGAAGCACTCCGCCTTATTTTGTGTATCTTGTCTGGGATATCCCTGAAAGTGGACAGGCAAAAACTGATCCAAACAGAGATCCAACCTTGAATTCAGGCACTTGTTTCCACAAGCCTAGTGGCCTAATATCCTAGTCCTGACACATCCATCCACAGAAAGCAGAAGCTATCAAAGGTCACAAGGAGAGTGCCCTGAGCTACTAACAGGACAGCAAAAGTATCATAGAATATCGTAACTTTAAGGCACATGTCAACCCATTGGCAGCCCCAGTCTTGATTTCATAAGCAAGATGAGTAGAAGATGATTTCTGACCGCCACATTATTTACTATTTTAAAATTCTCTGCTGAGTGCTCAGAGTAATTATTTCTTAATGCTCCTGTAAACAATTCCTCCAGGGTGGACAGGAGGAGGAACTGTAAAGTCAGGTCGTTTCTTCTGTCCTCAAGGCTCCGTGTGTCCTAGCTTGGAAGGCACAGACAGTAGGATGTTGTCTACTAGGGACCAACCAGGAGAGTCTGTTGGCTTTACAGCTAGACAGCCCCAGGACTTACAAAGGCAGAGAAGTAAACACTTCTGCATGTCTATTTGAAAAGATATTGTCTAAATAACTCTTAGATCCTCATTTAGGAAACAACTTGGCCAGGCCCAGTGTTGTCTGGCATCCAAGTCTTCATGGAGACTAGAATAAAGACAGAGGTAGCATCCGAGGGGCCTCTGGCATCTTCCCACTGCCGGGAGAGGGATGCTCACACCTGCCTTGTTAGGGTAAAGAAACCTGAGAGGTCTGCTTGAGATACTTGCATGGGTCTCAGATCAAGCTCCCCCAAACCAGTCTTCCTGGGAGCACGACATCGCTGTGATCACGGAGGGCTTTCATTCATCCACCATAGAAGTGTCTATACCATGAACATCAGCAAATGCTAGAAACCAGTCTTATGCCCCAGAGAGCAGGTTGTTTAACATCTCCAGCGTCTCACTGCCAGGCACGACTTTGTGTGTTACTGAAATAGACTTGCTCTGGGTCAGAGGCTTGCGCAGAGCTTCCCTAGTGACAAGCAGAAGTCCACCTTCCATTACCAACACCAGAAATGCCGCTGAGGTTGAAGTCAAACGAGGAGCCGAGAGGACAAGCATGGCTGAATCTGTGCTTTCTTCCTTTGTGCATCAATACGCCTAGAGTTGAGAGGAAGAGGAGTGGTGAGCCAATGGATGAAGCCGGCAGACAGCCAAATAAATAGAAGTGGCAAAATAGGTTTTCATCGTATCAGCTAGAGGACCAGTCATGGCAAAACTTCTTTCTGTTCCTCTGCATAAGCTGCACGCTGTACGCCTGATACCAGCTAGAGCTCTTTTTCCTTTCTTTAGTTAACAAGCAAAGATCTCACACTCACAACCACATCACAGTTGTCACAATTTTCCCTATGCCTCCAAAACTGCTAAAAACCTAATAAAACTAGTTATATGATCTTGGTTAGACAAAACCCCCAGATAAGTCGATTGATTGAATGTTCTCCTAATTATTTAGAGCAAAATATTAAAACTCAAAGGGATAAATTTGCTGCTGGTACTACGGCAATCAACACCTGTCAACTCTACTATCAGTACCTTTCAATAAGTGGTTAGACTCAACTGTGCATGAATTCTGAAGTTTGCCCCCTGGCTTTGTTACTCCCAAGTAAATTATCTACCTCATTTTGGAAATTTATCAAATGTGGTGTGGTCTTCTCAGGTATAATGCATAGAAACACTGCTTTTGGCATCTCACTGAAAAGGCCTGTGTTAGCTCACTTGACTTGGGCTAATGTAGGATTCAGCAAGTAAGGCCCAAGTGTGAGGGAACAGCTGGAGAGGACAAAAACATTTTAAGCAACTTGAAAATAATGCCTGTAAGAGATGATTCCCAATTTCTAAGTCCACATAGAAGGCTCAGTTCATGGTCCTACAGGCTCAGAATTTGCCTTTTATGATCACTCTGCCGCTATTCTAGCTTTTCCATAGGTCACGGTGTGTGTGTATGTGTGCGCGCGTGCGTGCGCGTGTGCGTGCGTGCGTGCGTGCGTGTGTGTGTGTCCAGTACTGGGGATTAAACCCAGGGTCCAGCTCGTGCTAAGCAATTACTCTACCATGGAGCTACACACCTAGTCTTTTAAAAATTTATTTTGAGACAAGGTATTATTAAATTACCTAAGCTGGTCTCAAACTTGTGATCCTTCTGTCTCGTTCTCCCAAGAAGCTAGAATTTCAGATGGCTGCAAACCAGGGTTCAAAGGTCCCTTCTAGAGTAAGGGGGTTTCAGAACCTGGGGACTGTAAGGGCACACACAGTCCACTCGATGAGTTTCATAGCTCTTGGATTCGCATGTCTGTGGGCAGGTCATATCCCAAATTCTTCCCCTGCTTAGAAGTCAGGAGGGGAAAGGGGCGGGCTCTGTGATGTGAGCCATCTCATTCCAACTGTGCGTTCCTCCAGGACTCAGCTCAGGCTCCTATCTCCCTGAGCAATAAACCTCTCTCATGTTTGTGAAATGTGTTTTCTATGTGCCTTTCCTCGTGAGAGAAGACAGAAAGAATGGGGCCAAGTCCTGGTTGCCATCCTTTTACATGATTAGTTGCATCAGATGCCTTTCAGGTGCAGTGCTGAGATCCTCAGGAGCCGAAGGCCATGCATTGTTAGAGGGAGGTATGGTTAGAATGAAGCCCGAGGGCAGGTAGGACTAATTTGCCTGATTTTAGTGAGGACATTCTAACAGGTGCCAGATATCCCTTGGATCAACTCCCATTGGTGATCCTTGAGCACCTTGGGACAAGGTCAAAGGCATAATGGTATAATAAAGCATAATATCTGAATTTTTATGTCCCTAAGAGTCACCAAGAGAGATAGTCTAAAGTGTAAGTCCCAGCGTCTTTCCTCAGAGATGAGTCTCAGTGGCTGGATAGCACTTGGTAATCTTTTCCAACCCTTAGCTCCCAGACAACAGACGTGGGTAGCCTTCAGTTTATCCCCTTTGGAAGAATGATCTTAGATGTTCGATAAACTGAGTGGAAGATTGGGTGTTGCTAAAAAGCTAAGTTCCCATGTACCTTCCCTCATTCTCCAGACAGATGTATCTCTAGCGTTTTTTTAAGGGCTGGGTCGCTTTGTTCTCAAAAGGACGGGAGGGCTGTCTTCACAAAAAGCTTCCAGCTCATTCACAAAAGACCTTGACAGAGCAAAGGCTGTGCTGCATCCTCACCTCTAAAATGTTGGCAAGGCAGCAGAGCTTTTTCCTGGGGATTTAGGGGGGTGAGATAGCCTTAGGGGTCTTGGCAGAGACCCTTTGTTAGAGGAAAGGCATTCAGAGGAGTCCCCTTGGGATACTCCTGTGAGTCTCAAGTCAAATTCTCCCTAGACAACCTAGCTGTAGGAGAAGGTGACATCTGGCGCTTATGCCACTGACTAGAGATTATCTCACCTAGCTACATAGCCAGAGGCCGAGCCAAGCTGAAGCAAGGCCACAGAAATATATTCCCCAATGCCAGTCCTTGGGTGTCTGGTAGGTGGCAGCAACCAACTCCAAACCAGAGCTCTGGGTGGACTTCCCATCATCCTGCAGTTCCGTGTGCTATGCCAGGTCCCAGGAGAGGTGGGCAACCCCTCTAGGGTGTGTGTGTGTTGGGACTACATACCCTGGGCTGTGTGCTCAGCGCTGGGGACATTTTAGCCAGAGCTAACAGAAAAGCCAGACATGGAGAAGATGTGACCCTAACCGATAAGGGGGAGAGTGGGATGTCCTAGAACGAGGTGAGTGGTGAGAGGGCTCACTCCCGGAACAAAACCAACTGCATCTGCAGCCAGTGGGAGAGGGTGAGGGTTCCGAACTTCAACTGGCAAAATTGGAAAGAAAAGATGTGGGGAAATACCATGTCTACTCACCTACCCAAAAAGAGGAGGAAGAAGGGAGAAGACAAGGGAAGGAAAAAAGAGAAGGGAAAGAAGGAAAGGAGGGAGGCGCAGAAGGAATTGCCTTCATTTTGAAAGACATCAGCATTCATCCTGAATTCGTCCTTCAGGGCACAAGTCAATCCTAGAAAGCCAGCCAGTCCATTGAGGGCACAGTCCCAAGGTTATCCTGAGTACTGGGGGGTGGGGGGTCTTGGGAGAGCTGCTTAATTATTATCATCAGTGCAGGGTCCCAAGGACGCTGCCTCCCACCTCTGGGGACACATGAGAAGAGGTCCCAGGCAGAGGTAGTTGTGCTGCAAAGTCCTCACGCTTCTTATTAGGACCCCCACCCCTGGGCAACGCACAGGCCACTTGCACCGTGCGTCATGTCAATATGTATCTAGCATTTAAAGGTCTAATATGAATCTAATCAATCTTGGCAGTGCTCTAGTTTATGATGTGTACCTGTAGTGAAGGACTTTGAAAATAATTTGGGTGTTTGACTGAAAAGTTTGTGTGTGCCCTCGGTCACACGTGTTCTGCTGGGATCACCCATGTGTGTGCTATTTCCTGTGGCTTCTCACATGTGCCACTGGCCAAGTGTGGTCAATGTCATACTTATTCCCTAGCACAGAAGTTGCTATGCTTGCTAGCAAGACTCAAAGTCCATGATTTGATGATTTCAAAGATCCTAAAATGTGTATTTGGAGATAAGAGGTCTGCTTTGATTTGTGAGATTCAGAGTACCACCCTCACTACCCAGGTGTCAGTTGTACCCCATACCATCCCAAGAAAGTGCGTTGGGAGTAGGCAACAGCAGGCGCCATCACATTAACACTTGATTAACTGGGTGACTGGATGTTCAGTTTCCTGAAGAACAGATTATCATGATTCCTGATCAAAACACCTCGCCCCTTTATGGGGCTCATCCTGTCATGGCCCTCATTCCACTCATTAATTGCCAAACTTGTGCTTGAATAATTAATAGTAACCAAATCCCCTGCTCACAAGAGCTTCAAATGCCAAGTTTCCTTGCGAATGGAAATCATCCTAAACCTCAAAAATCCTGTTTTACAGTAAATATGTAAATACAACTTCTTCTGGAGCACAGGGACATTAACGGGGTGTGGTATCTCACCAGTCCCATCAGGATCTCCCCAGGGGAAACCTGGCTTGCTGCAGGCTCCAAATAGCTGGCAAAGTTCAGTGACAAATCAAAAGGTGCCTTCTCGTACCATCATTGCCACCTGGCTCGTCTTTCTAGTTCTTGGGCTTGTCCGGGAGAATGAATTTAAATTCTTGCCACCTGGATATATATTCCCATCTTGGTGAGGAAGGTCCTGGGAGGACGTAGACGTCTCCCTCTGCTGGGGCATCCTACACAGAGGGTGACAGCTGCTCAGGTCAGGTACACCTGTGCATCCTCGCTTAGAGCCTTTCCCCTGCCCAGTGTCCAGTGGAGGAAGTAGCACTTCCCATACTTGAAAGGAGACCTGGTAAAATGCCAGCTTACACTCCTGGAGGTTCTGAGTTACGAGAGCACCAAAGTTCAACGCTTTGTGTTCCTGGAGTGTTCGTAGATTTCATTATGTTTTGGTGTCTGAAGTGGGGCGGGGGGTCGCGTCATCCATTCCTTGGGGCGTCCAGAGTGGCGCGTGCGCACCAAAAGGGAGCTCGCATTGGGGAAGCCAAGAGTGAGTGCCAGCCGGCTTAGCAGTGCACATGGAGGGGTACTTTACACGTGCATACTTCAAGAACACTTTTGGAAACCAAGATTTTAAAAAAAAGAAAGAAAGAAAAGATTTCATTCCTGGGGATAGAGTGATCTGCAAAAGATTGGCTTCTGTGCAATATCAAATTTACAGGAAGATGGGTAAGACATCTGTGTGTTTGTGTTGGAGCGAATTCACCCATAACTGTATGTGCCCATAAATGTGTGTGCCCACAGTTCTCTGCACACTTAGGGGTGAATGTTCATAAACACAAACCGCTGCACACTCAGTGTAAAACAAATGAAGCAAAAACGTAGCATCTTCTCATGTTTCTTAACATTTATCTTCCATCTAAGTTTCTTCTAATTTATGAAACAGAACTAAGGCTCCACTTGTTTTTTACAAAAATATTACCAGATGCCCTCCCAATGTGGCAATATTACCTTTCATGGCACGTGCCTGCCAACAGCTGTTTTCGGTTGAGGCAAGACTCGAGATTTTCGAATCCAAGGCCAATGCTGCCTGTTCTGTTTACAATGGCTTATGTTTCGTGAATACATATCAGATGTTGTAATATATTTTTATGATAGAATTGATGGTTAATTTGGGAGAAAAATATATATATTATATTGTGATTCTGTCCAATAAAGACTCCTGTTATAAAATATCCATTTTCCTGATCCAGTGTGAATTATTATGTGTAAGTCAATTGTCAAAAATGTTGACTTTCTATAATTTTATGATGATTCCAAAATTTATATTTTCCTTCTCCCCTGTCTCTGAATATTATACTCTGTTTTCTTTGGCATATCTGCTGCCCTAGGTGTTCCTGGCCTTGTGGAGCCTTCTGAGGGAAGTATTGTCCTTTGGGACCAGCTCTAAGTTTTCTCAAATCTGTAGCAGCCATTCCCACTTCCAAACACACCTGCCCAGGGAAAGGCATGTCCCCCATCCTCCTAAAATAACAGTTTTATCTTTCTTCCTTCCTTTCCTGGATCAGCTGTTTGCCCTAGTTTCCTGCCCTGTACTAGGCTCTACTCCCCCTCGTAGTGCTGGTGTTGCCAAAGTCTTCAAGAACCTCTTCCTCAGGTGGGGCTGTTTGTGGAAAGGGGAGGATGTGAATGTCTAGGCACTGGAAGCTGTAGTTCCCCCACGGCATAGACCATAGTTTATCCAAAGACCTTTGTAATGAGTCCAGGCTCGAGCTGGCTCCTACCTCCTTTGAATGAATTTGTATTTTTTTTCTTTTATTGAAAGATGCTATTTCAAATGTTTCCTTTGCTTCGAAGGCAGGAATCCACTCACGATCCCCTTGCTTTAGGTGATATCTATTTTGTTTTATCCTTGAACACCAGTTCGTCATTGACCCAAAATTATTGTTTTAAAACTTTTGAACAACTCCAGAGGATGCACCTGAAATTAACTTCATAAAACTCCAGTATTTGGCATAGAAACCGAAGGAGGAATGTGGGAAGAACTATTATTCCTTCCAATTCATCTGAGCTCCTTCTGAGCACAGTGTTTTTGGCACCTGAAGTGCACTTTCATACATGCAAAGCCTGTTATGCTGTGTGCCACTAGTTGGCTATTGAGTGCAATATCTGCTCCCCAAACAGGTGACTTAGGGGTATCTAAAGGAGGGGCGGATCCAAATCAGCTATCAGATAACAAACCAGCACTCTTTGTGTCTGGTGGACAGAAGAGCAGGGATCTTGATCTCTCAAAACATGAGATGACACAGACTTTGCAGTGGGCGAGCTCTCTCCAGGAGAGAGGAAGGGCTCTGGCCAGGAGGAATGGAAGGGGGTGGGGCACAAGGCTCCTCGCTTTAGCAAGCAACCTTCATGACTGCAATCAGAAAATGTGGTCTAGCACAGATGTGGGGAGTTGTAGCTGTGTGAACCTGGACAACTTACTCTGACTCATCTGCATGAAGGAAACAAGAACACGGACATTACAGGGGGGTCTGGGAGGGCCCGTGCAACACGGCCATGCCCACTCGCAGCCCTGTGCGATTATTCACATAAGGTGTGATAAAAAAATGTTCAAAAGTTGTGTAAAAGACATGTTGTCACGTATGAAAATACACCTCCTCGTTTCAACCACACTTACAGCTCTGGAGGTCCTCTTTCCTGATTGTCTTGACGTGGCTGCCTCCGTGATCTGAACTGATTCAAAATGTTTATGGCAATTTCTGTCAAATAAAAACATTAGCGTGTGTCCTTATCTACCCTTTTCACCTGATTGGGCTTCAGTGAATGCTGGCTCCTCCCTAGGTCTAGTTGACTATGAAAGGCAGACATGTTGGGTCAGTTCTGGACACCAAGGCAGCCGCAACAGCACAGCCGAGAGAAACGTTCACAAAAGACCTTCAGAACTAGAAAGTAGGATGGGGTCAGCGGGTCCAAAGCGAAGGTGAATATTTTGAGGTGCAGGAATGACAATGTGCCTTTTGATGCAAGGAAATTTTGCAATGTGAACATTCACTGTACTACTCGAACAAATCGTGTAGATGGACCATTCTGTCCCCTCCCCCCTTACGCTCTTTCCTGTATAACCTCACCTTCTGGGTTTCACCTTCCCAGAGAAAAGCAGCAGCTACTCGGGTCGTGAGTCTACACTGTTGGTGTCTGCTTCCGCTTAGGAGGGTCAGCAGAAGCAACCAGCGACAGATGCAGCCGGACCAATTAGCAACCACTCCTTTGATGTGCATCAGGGTCTCTGCTGATGCATTATGGGAATGCTGGGTCCTCGGTTCCAGTTGGCTTCTCCTGCGGATACTTACATAGTGTTTCTTTTGCCTTCACTTCTCTACACCCTATGTGCCCAGCACAGTGTTAGGTGCACAGCAGGCACTAAATCAACACTTCTTTAATTAAATTCTCATTAATAGCTACACTATGTAAGTGATACTTTCATAACATAATTTCCTGCCACTGCATTTCTGTATTCCAAGTCAACGTACTCCTGATGATATACATGCTGGTCACAGTTTTCACAATCGAAGTCATTACCCTACCATGTGCCTTCGTAGGAAAGCAAAGGTCTCCTGGGAAGAAGGCCACTGGGTAGTGGCAGAGGTCGGTGCTCTGCTTCCACACTCAGTGACCTTGCTTGGGACATGTCTGTGCTGATTGTGATCCGGAGGCATTCCAGACCTGGGAACACTTCAGAGACTCTCAGCCTACGAGAGATCTACCCACGCAACTCAAGTGAGGTCAAGGAGCCCAAGGACCACAGCGATGATATCCCACCAGACACGCTTTGACAACAGCGTGAGTTTTTTGTTTGGCTGGGCAGGGTTGCTGGGTATCCTTTCAGCATTGAGGAAACATAGAAATCCCTCTGTTTGACATTTTCTACAGTTTATCCTATTAAAAAAAAATAGCTGTGCAGTGCAAAAGTTTGTTCCTGGTCTCATTAGGTGTCTCTTCATAATTGCAGGTTTTAAAGCAAGCTCAAGGCAGAGTCGCTCGGGGAAATTAAAAGCAAAGAGCAAGAGAGAAAGAAAATGCGTAGGAGCTGGGTAATTGCATGCCTGTGTCTCTAGAGGTGGGCTCAAGCAAACACAGCAGCAGATGGATCTAAATTGAAGGAAAGTCTGAAACGAAGCAGGGTGCAGAGAGATGGAAATGAAAGGCCCGAGGGCATTTCTGGACGAGCCTTTAGCTAGTTACAGGTTGGCGACTTTACCTGATAATGGGCTTTATCATGTCAACCCACCCCGCCCCCAACCACACTCATCCAGGCCTTCTTCTCTTGGTGGGGGAGGAGCTCTGGTAACTGCTCCTGAGGCTGCAGTGGACATCAGTCAGGGGACAGTTTTGCTGGACTTTCCCATCCTGTCTCTCCCACCAGCTGCAAATTGACCAAAGTATATGGAGGCTCCTGTCTCACAGAAGATGCTTTTTGTTGTTGTTGTTTCATATTGTTTTATTTTAACCCAGAGTTATGTTTGGTAGTTCCTCTTGCAGGGTTGAGTAGAAGTCATGGGCTTTAGAATCAGAAGGGCCTAGTATAGGGCCCATTGCTTACCACATCTGTGACCTTTCAGAATCACCATCTACAAAATGATAACAATGGGAGCTAAATTGTTAGAAGGATGAAATCAGCTACTCTGGAAAGGGCTGGCATAGTAGGCACTCCAATCATACTAGCTGCCCACTTGTACTCCAGTTTCTCTGAGACGAGGGCAGATTCTTCAGGATTTTCAGAATTTCTGACCTATCAGGACAGCATGTCTAGAGAGATAATGTGGCTTAATGAGAGAAATTCTATAAGTGTGAGCCTATGCCCACTGACAATATGACCTTGGCCATGGCCCCTGTCCTTCTGAGCCTATACCCCCCAGGGCCACCAAGTGTAGAGTCACTGTCCCAGGCCTGCCCAGCCCAGCTCATGAGGCTGCCATGAGTTGCATTAAGGCATGAAAACAAGTTCCATACATTATTGAAAGGGGGCTCTTACTCCAAACCAAATTGATAGCTTAGGGGAGTCCTGGAAACCCACAAGGAAAAAGGGCTTTCCGGGGCTGTCACTGGGGACTCCCCGGGGCTAGCAGAAGGACCCCAGGCAGCTGACAGAGTAGGAGGGAAGGCTTTGGAGCTAGAAGAGCCTGCGGGCCGTTATCAACAATGTGACTTTCGTAGTCTCTAAGTCCCAGGAGCCTGTCTTCCTTCATCCAGTAGTGGAAATGTTTTTGTGATCATGGAGGTAAGTGTTCTTTATAAACCATGTTGGAGTGAAAACTGTCCTCTGAGCCTTAGCCAGAGTAACTTTGTCTTGTGATCGTCCTTACCATTTAGCTATCCAGTGGCTCCCCAGACTCTCCCAGATGCTGAGGTTGTGCCAGACTGCACATAAGTTACCTAACCCCATGGCTGGTCAGTGTGTGCTGAGGCTGGTGGAGTTACCCACGAGGATGTGACGGGAGCAAAGTTTACACAACTTTTCTCAGTAACTCTTCTGCCTTTTGATGCTACCTTTGCTCTTTTAATTAGTACTCCGTGAACTTAGTAGTACAGCAAAGAGGAACGAGCAACTTTAGCAGCCCCTAAGTGCCCATTACTCTGTAAGCAACCCCTAGGAAACTTATTTACTCACCAAGCTGGAACTGCCCAAGTCGTTCTTTGGGCTGTCAGATCTCTCTCAGTATTGAGGCACACTTTTTATTTTTTCAAATCAGGCTTGGGGAAATTTATGCAACACACATGTCCACATACCAGTTCTTGCAAGTCTCCATCTAACTCTAAGGACTCACAGGCCAACATTATGCACCGGTTGGTATCTAGATTAAAGCTCCCACCAAAGGGAAGATACGCAGACCCTCTCTGAAGCCCATTTATGTTCAAGCAGCATTTGAGGCAGTTATCCTCAATCTGATGACAGTGACAATCGTGATGGACAGAATAATGAGTCCATATGGGTATCCGTATCGTACTCCCAGATCCTGCAGATATATCACCTCACCTGGCTGTGGGGACTGTGCAGTTGTGCTTAGAAGGTTTAAGTAGGAGCAATGTCTTTGTATTGGCTAGGTGGATGATGTAACCACAAGATCCTGCAAAGGTGGAGGGAGGCAGAAGGGTCATAAGACAACTATCAAATTCTGTGCTGATGGTTTTAAGAGCAAGGAGGAAACAAGAAACACACACAGCTTTCTGGAAGACAGAAAAGGCAGAGAGAAGATCCCCCACAGAACCTCTGGAAAAAGTACAGTATTTATGACACGTTGGGTTTAGCCCATTCTGACTCAGTTTGGACTTCTGAACAACTACGGAAAGATGATACATTTGTGCTATTTTAGTGCACCATTTGTGGTGATTTGTTACAGTAGCAAAGGGCATTAGTACACAGATAAAAGGAAAGTTCTGCAACTTGTGTACAGAAATCCAATAATTCAGGTATAAAACTGCAGAAAATTGGTTTAGCAGTCGTGCTTTGGAGCAGAGCTCAAATAACTGTATGTCTGCAATGCGACAGTTATCATAATGGAAGATTCAGAGTTCAGTTTCTTATGAGACACAAAGTGAATAAGAATAAAAGTGTCCCATGTTCACTGAGGTCACTGGGTGATACAGAAGTCACGGGTTCACTCCAGGGCCGTCGCACACTGGCACACGTCCTAGGACAGAAGTAGGGCTCACATGCTGCTGGCTGACACGGCTTAGATCTAGAATGTCACCCGAGTCTCATGCAGGAAGGGCTCTGGCTGCACTGATTGGTCAATCCATTGATGAGAACACAGTTTGATGGCATTATTAGAAATTGATGAAAAACTAGGAGGTAGGACCTGGTTAAAGGGAGTAAGTAGGGGATGTGACCTAGGGGATGATAATCTGGTCCTTGGCCCCTTCCTCTCTGGCTCTTTCCCTCACTCTCTGCTCCCCAGCTGCCCTGTGGTGGCAACCTTCCTCTGCCACGCTGTGCTGCTCTCATGTGTTGGCCTCGCCACACGCCTAAAAGCATTGGAACGTGCTAATCACAGACTGAAACCATGAGCCAAACTAAACCTTTCTGTCTGTAAGTTATTTTTCTTAGGTATTTGATGACAGCAGGAAAAAGTTAACACCCTGGTGGACAGAAAACTGGCACTGCTTCAGCAGATAGCAATTTGGCAGTATGTGCCCATGCCATTTAACTCGGCAACTGCTTTGTCTAAATCTGTCACACTGACAACCTGAGCGAACCGGCAGAGACAATGCAAGGAACTGACTACTGCCTTGTTTGTCACAGTAAATATTGGAAACCACCGAATGCCTGTCACAGGAAGCTGGCTTAAAAAGGAATCATACAGCTAGATCCTGAAAGACTGCGCAGGTTTTTAAATAAGCAACAGGGGCATTAAGTCCTAATGAGAAACAATATCCAAGATTTATGATTAGGTTTAAAAGCAAGTGCAAAATAGTTTATGAGTAATCTTTTCTAAAATGTGTCGACATTGCAAATGCATAGAATTCCTTTGAAAAGATACCCAAGAAAATAGTACATCAAAACAAGGAGTCTGAGCTCTGTTCCAGCCCCACCCGATCCTACCCCACATAGAGCTCAGAGTGACCCTCTGGAATGTCAATCTGATCATCTCATAACTCCCTCCAGAACATCCCATGGCACAGAGATGTTCCACGTATGGGATAAATCTCACTGTTCACCAAGACCTCAGGCCCCTTGAGGTCCGCTCTGTGCCAGCCTCCTCCACCACATCTTGCCTGCTCCTCAATTGGAAGCATACACTGTGCTGTCGACTAATGTTCATGTCCCTCCCCAGTTCATCTTTTGAAATCCTCACTGTCCCATGACGATGTGTTAAGAGATGGAACTTTTGAGAAATAGAAGAGCATGTCTCATAGAACACTTTAATATTCATATGAGCGTTTCCTTGTTCTCCTCCACCATGAGAGAACAAAGCAAGAAAATGGTCGTTCATGACCGAGCGGCAACCCTCATCAGACACAGTCTTGGACTCTTCCATCTTTGGAACTGTGAGACATAAATATCTGTATGCCTGTCTTTTACAAGCCACTCAGTTTTGAATATTATGGCAACACCAAAGGACTAAGTCACGTGCCAGCTGCTTAGTGCCACCAAACACCCTGACACATTTACTGTGACCTGTGAGGCTGTTTGCTATTTTTTACTTTAATTAAAAACACAGGTGCATGTATTGTTTATTTCACGTGTTATCCGGGGCCAGAAGCGGACAATTATCCCATTCTAGAAATCATATTTTGTATGTGGAATGCTGATTATGCTTCAGAGTAATCCAATTTCATTCTCTTGAGTAAAGGGAAAGCATTTGTATTGTTCTTAAGATCAGGCATGAGAAAGAAAGTTTGGCTTGTTCTAAGGGGAGAGTCTGACTTGGACCAACAGTGGGTAGAAATTCTAGTGACTGCAATTCAGAGAAGACGAGTGGGAATCAAGGTTCCAGGTGGAGATGTGCCAACTCAGAAGAGCCATGGGTGACTCACACTGGGACGTCCAATGGGCAGTTTGAAATTGGTTAAAACCGTACATGTGGAGAGATCACCCTGTACCTCTGTATTCATTAAGAAAGACTCAGAGAACCTCAATGTTTACAGGACAGACAGAAACGGAGGAGAGCTGAGGCTGAGGAAAAAAGAGAGACACACAAGGAGAACTAGAAAGACAAGAGAAATCAAGGAATGAAAAAGTTTTAAGAAAGAGGAAACAAGACAGAAAGGACCAGCAAGGTGAGGTCACCGGGACAGCATCAGCTACAGCAATGAGGATGGAGATGCAGTAGGAGGTGAGCCTTCCCGGACTGAGGAGCCAGAGGCTTCCTCTGCATACGACCAAAGCTAAAAAGAAAACAATAAAAAACAAACATTCCTCTGTTTCCCAGCCCCTGTGTGGCCAGAGCCTCTTTTTCAACCTCATAGATAGCGTGTGTGTGTGTGTGTGTGTGTGTGTGTGTGTACATCTGTTGCACTTGTCACTTTGTTTTCAGGTTTTTGTCTTAAAAATATTTAAAAGATCAAAATAAAAACATCCCTTATTGGTCAGGGTTTTCCAGAGAAGTACAACCTATATATATATTAAGACATTTATTTTAAGGAATTGGCTCATGTGATTGTGGGGGAGGCAAGTATGAAGGAAGGCTGGAAACCCAGGCAGGAGTTGATGCTGGAAACTTGAAGCCAAGCGTTTTCCATCTCCAGGAAATTCTAGGTTTTGCTCTTAAGGATTTTGACTGAGTGGATGAGCTTTCATCCAGTTATGGAGAACAATAACCTCCTTGGTTTAAAGTCAGCTGATAATAGATGTCAACCACACCTGCAACATACCTTTCCACCAACACTGAGATTAGTGCTCAACTGAATACCTGGCTACCCTCCCCTAGCCAAGCTGACGAGTAAACTAGCAGTCACATATCCCAAATCATGCAAATGTCTACTTTGCTGCCCAAGCTGGACCACTGGCAGTGCCTTTTATAATTTACTAAAATATTGGAAAATGGAAAAAGAAAGAGTTGTGGTCCTCCTGTGAACCCCCGTCCCCAATAAGCCACGTAAAGGCAACAGTCACCAGCAATCCCACCTTCTCACACAATTTCAGCTCTTTTGAAATTGACCTTGCATAGCCCATAAGCATCTTACACAAACGCATGCCTTATTATTTATCAACAGTTGTAGTCTCAAAGTGACTTTCTCTATGACATGTCAGCGAGCAGGTGTCTTTTCAATGACAGTCAGGGATTTAATAAAATGCTCTCTCCCACGTTCCATTCTTAGGGCACATTTAGCAAGACTGAATCAGTCCACGTGCTTGTTGATAAGTCTTCTATCTCTCTTTTAGCATCAACCTGCTGGCACCTGGCAGGGATGTTTCTCGAGGGTCACATGTCAGTCATTACCGCAGAAGTAAGATGCTCTTGAGGTGGCTACCCAGCAGCCCCTGAAAGATGCTCTCGCTCCCACCTGAATGTGGAGAACCAGAAATGCACCAGACAGCAAAACCACCTCCTGTCATGAGATCACCTGCTTTAAAACAGGGGTGCATGGGGAGGGAGAGTGGAAAGGGGGGTCCTTTGGTGTTCCTGCTTGCCTCCTTGGCGGGCGAACCCACTCTGCTATTTCTTCCTTTACTTTTAAAATGAATAGATCCATAGTGATTAGCATTCACAAAAGGTGGGTGTAGATTTACCTGGGATGTGAATCAAAACTGCTCAACTGACCAGTGAGAAATTGTCCGTGATGGAAAAACACTCATCCATGGGCAGGTCAGGGTGCCTCTAGTGGATCATGACAGCTACTCAGCAGACATACCGTGTCTCCTCCTTCCTTTGCGCACTCTGTCACAACAGCCGCAAGATAAAAGAACAGTGCCTTTGATCCTCTGCAATAAAAGACGTCGGGTTGTGTTTGTAGGGTACAGATCCACAAATTGGGGCTTCACGTGGGGATCCGTGAACACTCTGGGTTCTATGAATTTAGACAAAGGGAAAATGCCCCTTCGTCATCACTAGCCTCTGAACTATAACAGTCCCTCAACTCTAAATCTGGTGCTTCAACACAGTATTAGCAGCACATGTTAATTTGTTGCCACTAATAATCACAGGTATTTTTGTATTGCATTATCGTTGCAGAATTCCAAAAATAGTATTTTGGTTCATCACTACTTAAAAGTACAGTCAATATGATTCAGCTGCCAGAATCTTGTATTCAGTGCATTAATAACGAAGCAGATACATTACTATATCACATATTTGCCTACAAAAAATTTTTACAATTGCATTTGGGTATATTAGATTTTCCTTGGGCATCCTACTTACACTGTTGCATGCCTTGAAGTCCATTATTGTGAGGAAGCCACTGTAGAGAAGAAACTCTCACACTGAATCACTGTTTTCCACACTGTAGGAATGAGCCGAGCAGTCATGGGTCATAAACAAAATTTAGTGGATTGCAACTGCCATTTTCAACTTAAGGAAAAATGATTAAAATAGAAAATATAGGGTACAACTTGAGTACCAAAAATACAGATTAAACTTTTATTATTGTGTAGCTTATACCTACTTGTTCACAAAATAAAATATATTTCTCCGAGTTCTTTGGTTGGAATATTTGAAAGCCACAGTCCTAGGTGGCAAGGCTTGTTGAGACAGGAATTGTGTCTATATTTTTCTCATAATTGCTTATCTCCCTAGTACTTATGACAGGAATAGTTAACAGGTAGTCATCAAATGTCTGGAGAACGGAGAAATGAAAAACCAAAGAGATAGCCCTCCATCAAAATGCACACAAAGCCACTTAAGAAATACTTTTCTTAGTACTTTCTCTGGCAAAGGCACTTGGCAACAGAATTTCAACAGTTAACGGTCACAGGTCAGTCAGCCTTATTAGGCTTCGGGTCTAGCAGAATGAACAACATATGAAGCTCTAGGGCACGACAAAAACCAAAGCCAAAACAATGGATCGATCCAAGAGTTAAGTTCATGGTTTCTGGGTATGTGCTGTTTCCAAAGAGCCAGGGGGAAACTGGACGGTGAGGCTTCTGTGGCCTCCTTCATGGTCTGCCTGTTGGAAGTGGTGAGATGATAACCAAGTTGCCAAATACAGGGCAGAGTGTGCTGAGAGCCATCAAGGGGTGGATGTTATGATCGCCGGAGTAATTTCCAAGGTCATGAGTTAATTATGACAGTCTTGAACAATAGAAGAATCTTTGTTTATTGGATGACTAGCTTCTCGTTTCCCTTTTAAGCCTACATATTCAATGTTTCTTATTTTTTCATGAGCCAGAATAACTAGACTTACCTAGATATGTTCTATTTTATCAACTTACCATTTCTCTTTATACATATCTTCCTTCTCGCGTTATTTGCTTTCTTGAAATACGTTCATTGAATGTTTCCCAGTGAAGATCTATGATAACAAAACTGGGACTAGAGTGAGGCGTGTAAGGAGTGAAACATACGGAAATTTGCGAAGTCTTAGGCACTAGTCCCAAACTTCATGGCATGAGCGCCTCTTTAAATCTTGTTCTCTGGCATCTCACTTGTCTCCCCCTAGACCCAGTCCCAAGTGGTCTACTTTCTGTTTTTACTTATACAAAATATTTATTTCATTTTTTCCTGAAAAGTAGTTTTGCAGGCCATATCATGTGAACAATTATTTTCTTCTATTTATTTGAATCGACTTTTCCACCACTTTTGGTTTTGTTTTTTAGCTGCTGGGGATTGAACCCAGTACTGAGCTACACCCCCAGTCCTTTTGATTTCATTTGTTTGTTTGTTAGTTTTTGAGAAACGGTTTCACCAAGTTGGTAAGGTGGGTCTTGAATTTATAATCCTCCTTCCTCTGCCTTCCAGAGGGCTGAGTTTACAGTGTGCACCACTACACCTGGTTCGTCCATTGCTTTTTGATTTCCACTGTTGCCACTGCTGTCCGTATTATCTTTTTTTCGAGCTGCTTTCAGCCATGGCCTTCAGGGTTGCCATACAACTAACTACCCGGTGTCTAGATACAGATTATTTTTAGTGAACCAGTTTATAAAATAGTCAAAGGAATCTCCCCCCTTGATTTGTAGACAGTTGTATCATGATTGTCCAATTCTATCATGATTGCGCCTTGTGATAGCAATTGTACCACAGCATCACCTCTCTCTACTGTCTCATGTGGAGCATCCAGAGTCATATATTTAAAAAAAAGAACAAGGCATTAGCTTTATCTTCCATACCACCTAATTGTTCCTTTGTAACTTTAATCTCTTTTGCTGTTGTGATGCTTTCTGGGTATATTTTTCTGTTCTATCATCCAGTCCTCAATCTTCCTCTCTGCTGTTACCATTCTTACACCTCTCCACTATGATCTTAATTTCTATTATTATATTTTTAACTTCTGGCCATTTCTCAGTCTCTTGTACCTTATTTGTATTTACAGTTCGCTCCATAAATATTTACTGTTTATTTCCAATTGACAGTTTTATTGTTCAATGACATCATAGTTTCTTTTTATCTTGTTATTTGATCTAACTCTGGCTCAGATATCTTCTTTATCTTGTAAGTTTTTCAATTTTTAAAACTCTTATTTATTAGAACACTCTTTCTGAATATTCTGAGCAGTTGCATAAAGGGAATAATCTTCTAGGGAGGATGTCTTTTTGCTTCTACCAGGCTCTAAGGAGCTTTAAGGACTTCAGTCCACTTTAAATGAAATATCATTAATTTCCTTAAGTCTCCTAAACTTCATCAATGGTATGATTTCTAGTTTCACAGGCCAGCTCATGGTAACAATATTTTAGGAATATTTATTAAAAATACTTCTTCATGGAGCCAAGAGTATGATGCAGACAAATTTTGCTGGTTAGGGGCAGAAGCCGGTTGGGCAACTTTTGCTCTGGTCTATAATTTGTCTTAAGGCATAGGCAGGTTTTCTTTCGGTCCATACTTTTGCTCAGAGTATGAGCATCCTAAACTATCTTTCTGCAGGAACATCTCATGAAGCAAGATAGCTCTGGACCCGCAGGCCAGAAGATTGAGTAGATGGTAGCAGTGATGTTGTCTTTTTTGTGTGGCTGGCTTCTACAATATCCTGGCCTCAGAGGCTTCCTTTCCTCTTCTTGAGAACTATGTAGTCACTTATGAAGGATTTTCTAGTCATTATCAAGGATTACATGACACACTTAACTGTATTGAAGCCAGAGGAATGTCTGTGTTAAAGCTTAGAATGTCTGGTCCAGAACGTTGACAGAACCTTGACTTTAGATGTAGATTTGAAGTGAAGAGAGATATTCACCTGGAGAAAGTCACTCCTCACAAGTACCTCCTCTGGCCTCTACTGACTGCCACAAAATGCCAGTTTCTGGGAAGAGGAAGCAGCAGATGCAAAGGCCCTGAGCAGGAGTGGCTTGGACTCCCTGATGCTAGAACAGAGGAGCAAGAGGGAAGGAGATATGAAAGAAGCAATCTGGTAAGGGGAGAGGAGAGCAGACCATGAAGCCCCTGTGGGTCACAGAAAGGACTCTGGCCTTCAATCCCCTTAAGACAGAAGCCACTGGAGAATATAGGGCAGAGAGAGACATGACATTACTTAGGTATAACAGAAATCCTCTGATCACTGGGACTGGAATAGACTGAGGTAGAGTAGAATCAAGGCGAGTCTGGAGGGAGCCACGGTCCTTACTATTAATGAAGACTCAAACCAAAGTCCTATTTATCAACCAAACTGTGTATATAATTTGGAAGTAGAATGAATGGGAGGATCCGAGAAAGAAGAGAGTGCATTGGTAGTTTAAAGTTCCATCCAGAGCAACCAGAAAGATGGGACTTCCACCCGTGTAATATAGAGAAACTATAAGAGAAGCAAAATGGAGAGAAACTGAGCTTGGGATTCCCAAAGGTCTCTAAGTGGTTGTGCCCAGTAGCAGACGGATGAATAAGTCGAAAGTCAGGAGAGTCTGGACATAAGTATAAATTTTAAAGTGAGCCATACAGTGAGACGGAGTACATACAGTTCAAGGAGAGAGGGGGCCTAAGTCCTGACTATCCACTCACTTTCAAGGATAAGAGCTTGGAGTGCCTGAGGCAACAACAAATAGAACTTACATTGATATTGTTTTTAAAAATAATTCTAAAATGTTTTAGATCTACTTTCATAGAAGACATCAGATGCACAGTTTCAATGGGTCTTACTAACAAAAGCTCTATTATCCAATCTACCCTACCTGTGGCAACCTCACCTAGCCAAGCTGATCCTGGCTAATTCTAATGCTGCCATCTCCATGAGTGCCTCCTTCCCTCGGATACTCTCTTTCCTCTCTTAGAAGAGCTCACCCCATTTCACCATTTGGAAGGTGCCACCTCATTCAGAACCTGCTCACGAGTCATCTCTTAAATAGTGGAAATGTGTAGGGGACAGTGGAGAGGGTAAGAATCAGCAAATAAACTCAACCCAAGCTAGGACAAAACAGCCCAATCACAGGTAGGGACACGATGTGCCAACCAGATGACAGATTACATGGCCAAAATATCTGACCAAGGTAACACTTTGACATGATGGGAGCCCTATTCTCTGGGCAAGGAGGAGCTGGCCTTGGCAGAGGGAGGTAAGTGGGTCTCCCTAAGCAGGCTCTATTCTTTCAGATCTCTAGAACTCTGCTACATCCCGTGCCATATCTCCAACTCCTGGCTTATTTTCTGCATCGTCATGCAGAGTCTGAGCTTCTGACCACAAAGTATTTCATCCTTATTCAGCAGCATGTGAAGCAGTGCGTAGCAAGAACTAGGTGTTCAGAGAAGTGTCGTGCAGCTAAATAGTAGAAAGCCATTCTTAGGTAGAGAAAGAACAGCGCAGACTCACAGATACTTCCTCATTTGCACCTCAAGTAACAGGAATTCAAACGTCAAGGCCAAAGGAATTCCTCTCCACCTGTGACTGCAGTAAGTCCAGTTCCAAGAGAAAGGGGTTACAGTTCCTACCTTTATCTTTACAGCAGACCAATTTCTTGCTCTCAAGCTGTTCACA
This sequence comes from Ctenodactylus gundi, assembly GCA_004027205.1. Classification (NCBI taxonomy): domain Eukaryota; kingdom Metazoa; phylum Chordata; class Mammalia; order Rodentia; family Ctenodactylidae; genus Ctenodactylus; species Ctenodactylus gundi. Next base: position 114,109 of record PVKB01000139.1, read on the forward strand.
TTCAAATACCCGAGCCTATGATGCTCTCTAGCTTCTGAGTCTACAGAGTGACAAATTCCAGCTGCCACAAGCCCCAGCCAGCCGTTTCAGGGAGGCAACAGTGTAAAAGGATTTGTGGTCAGTGTCTCATAGATGCCAGTTCATCCCAGAGATTTCTCCTATTCCACCACGGCACATGTAGTGGCTTTTCACCATCGTTTCCAGGAGCTCACTAGTAGTACATTAGGGGTATGTTAGGAGTCCTAGAAATTTAGAAAGGAGCAATTGAGCGTGCAGGCGTGCACACACACACACACACACACACACACGTAAATATGCTGCTATGCATAAATACATATATGTCAAATCAGTAACATACATGCACACATACAAGCACATATGCATGAACACGTACACACATGCACACATACTACCACTACCTACTCTCACAGAACAGCCCCTCACTGTTCGTTGACTGTAAAAAGAAGGTATTGAGGCGTTGGAAGTTCCTCTGTCTTCATCCTAGTCTCCATGGAAACGTAGAGACCAGACAGGATGAGGCCAGGCTGAGTTATTTGTCTCCTAAATGAGGAGCCAAAACACGGCTCAGTCCCTGGGGCTACAAGTTAATAAGGCAACGACTATTTAAATAGGCATGCACGACACTTCTCCACCTCTAGATACCAGAGCCAAGTGGAAGAGGGTCAGTCCTTCACATGGAGTCAAATGGACTTGTATGTAAAGATAGCCTGTTGTGGGATCACATATGGGCTAATGTCCACAAAAGCAGGAATATCTGTTAATATCGTATATTACTCTTTATTAAGAAGAATAAAAATAAAATACTAGTCATCAATAACTAAGCACTTTCTATGTGACAGGCACTGGATAAAATGCTTTACCTCAAAACTAGCTCTTCTGCAGAATCTAGTAATCTTCCTGTAGCCGGTGAAACATTCTCCTACTCCCACACCCACTCACGCCTTCCTTCTGCTGAGAGCGCTCTGTGCCGGCTGTGCCGCCCAGGGGCCGCTGCCTCGCCCTGGACCCGCTCTTTTTGCAACTGCATACCGCATTCCCCGTTCACTGGGTGGCGCCCTTCGGGACCTGACTCCATCTGAACTCTAGAGCTGGACACGTGGCCTAGTGCGGACCTGCATCCTCCTTGGCCAAGGTCACAGGACAACACAGGTAGATCCTTGGCTCAAATACATTTCCTGAAGAACAACACTGAGCTCTTTGCAGGAAATGCTCCTAATCCCGCCCTGTTTTACAACAGAATTACTATGCTAATCGGATGTCAGTTTCAACAAACTGACAAATTTCAAATTAGCTTGACACTAAGTTTGGGTGAACTATCGCTTTATAACAAGTCACTCCAAAATTTCTTGGCTTAAAGCAACAACCATGTTATTATCTTTCATGATTTCATGGTTTGACTATGCTCATTAGGAGGCTCATATGCTCCTGAGCCATGGCTGGGCACCGTCCCTGGGGACTGTGCTGGGCTGGAACACCCAGGATGCCTTCGCTGTTGGCTGGGAGCCGGGTAGGGCTGCTACCTCTGTGGTCTCTCCACGTGGCCATGAGCTTTGAGGGCAGGTATTCCACAGAAGCAGCCCCACTCACCTCTCCTGTGCTTGTCAATTCCAGGAAAGCATATAAGCAAACTCCCAACTCTTTTGAAACTCGGCCTTTTTCACTCACTTGTCACTTTGAGACTCACCCACATTGTCACATAAATCAACAGGTCATTCATTCCTTTTGTTACTGAATAATGTTTCATGACATGAGGCCACCAACAAAGCTTTTGCAAGTATTCGTTCCTGCTCAAGTATCTGTACGCGTATGATTTCATTTCTCTTGGGGAAATGCCTACTAGTGGAACTGCTGGATTATTTAGTACATCTACACTTAACTTTTAAAAACTACCAAACTGTTTTCCAAAGTGATTTCAGTATTTTATGTTCCCACCAGTGGTACGTGAGATTTCTAGTTCCTCAACATCTGCAACAATTCCTGGTAACATTTGGTTAATTTTTTTGTATTTTAATTTTAGCTATTTTTGTAAGTGTGAAGTGGCGTCTTGCTGTGGCTTTAATTTGCATTTTATTAATGACTGAAGATGTTGATTCTATTTTCATGTCTATATGCCTTCCATATATATTCTTTGGCAAAGCTTATTCAAATGTTTCTAAAGTTTAATCCAACTGTTTGTTTTCTTATTATTGAGTTCTAGAAGTTCTTTGCATATTCTGAATATAAGTCATCAGATAGATGCTTTGCAAAGATTTTTTTCTTCCAAAAATGTGCTGTAAACCTAAGCGTAAAACCTAAAACCAAAAGACTTGTAAGAAGAGAGAAGAAAATATCTGTGCCCTCAGGGTCAATAAATATTTTTTAGATACACAACCAAAGACATAATCTGTAAAATAACATACTGACAAATTGAGCATCATCAAAATTAAAAATGTTTCTTCAGATGACATAAATTTTATAGAATAATAAGTTAAAACTATATTTCTTTGATTTTTGTAGTTGAGTATACGGGGTCTCTTCAAGACGAAGTGATTTGCTGAGCTTGCTCAGAAGTAGGACCCACATCTTGGGTACCAGTTAGAGACCTAATTAGTTTTATTACAGTATTTCCTCAGAATGTTTTAAGTCCACAATTCCCCTTCAGAAAATGGAAACAATTCTTTCACTCACTTTCCAGGTGCTCAAGGAGAATAAAACATTCTGAAAGTTTCCAAATTCCAAAAAAAAGAAAACAAAGAAGATACAAATTCTTATTTGAAACACACACACACACACACACATTATCTCTTAAAAATATCATTAACACAACCAAAATTCTATCTTCAGATTTCTAGCAGAAACTGATGAAGTCTATTGGGACAAACACTGCCAGCCACGCTCTCAAAGAAAGATTTTTCTTTCTAGCCATCCAAGCCCCAGTGTGCTGGCTTCTGAGCAAGTTAGGCAAAGTTCCAAGCCTGGCCAGTGAATACCATCAGGCAAGACTTGGCTGGGTGAAGTGGTGCCAATTCCCTGACAGTAGCAACAGCAACATCACCTGCACCAACAGCAGGAGCCAGTCTCTCCCCATCTTCTTCATTCTGCCTCGAATTCCCAAGAACAGAACTTAGTCTTATCGTGCCCTCAACGGCCACGGCAGGGGACTTCTATGGGACCACATGCTAAGTCTACAAGGGCACATGGAGAGGCAGATCAGGAAAGGGAACACATCTTAATGTGCAGCCCAGTCCCATTCCCCACGGTCCTCTCGCATAGTTCCTGCCTAACAATAATTATCACACAAGGCACACAGGTGCATCAGGCAATTCTGATGGGCAAAAGGTCACCGACAGGGAGCTTGTGGGAGGAGCTGGTAAACAGGAAGGAATGTGCTCATAGTTCTGAGTCAAAACAAAACAAAACACAGAACAGCTCACGGATAAACACACATACAATAATGAGGAAACGAGAGACGGAGTTACTACTTGCAAGCATTGCTGCTTTTATGTGCACAAACATTTCAACCAGTATTGCACCGGCATGAGTGAACTTTCTATAGATGCGGTTGTTTTTTCCTCAGAAATGAGTTCATGGCAATTAATAAGCGTTCTGTGTGCCAAGTACTTTATAAACACTATTCTTAGAAGCCCCTTAATATTAATACTTTTATGTAAAGTTAGAAGATGAAAGCAGCTGGGCTCGTAGAGGGGAGAATTTCCGACTTACTAAGAGGTGAATCCAGACTCAAATTCACTCTACCTCAGGGAGGGGGGTTGCGTCACAAGGTGGGATGTCACGTGTGTAGACCATGTGGTCCTGACACGGCCTTCCCTAACTGAATGGAAAGGCAGGAGCAGAGGATGCAGCGAGAGGTGGAAGTTTGTGAAGGGGCTTCTGCAAGAAAAACGCAGCCAGAATTTGGGGGTACAGCAGAGGGGATTAGATACCTCACCATCCCGGTCACGCCTGATGCGACAGCTGATGGTACTGGAAGTGGATGTGGCTGACCTGCCCTGGGATACCACCATAGGGCATGGGGGTGGGGCTTGGGAGGCGCAGCATGGTCACACCCCTGCTTTGTGGAGCCTGGGCTCCGCACTCCTGAACAGCCTGGCCCACATACTGATACCACAGCCTCTCCCTAGCATCCCCACACGTTGGCTCTCCGTTGGAAACAAACACAATTCCCACTGTCTCCAATCATCAAATGTGCCTGGGCCCCAGGCTTCCCTGGGATCAGATCAGCTAAGTTCCACCACAGAAGGAACCACAGAGCTCCACGCACATAGTACATTCCAGGCATTTCTGAGCATGGCCAAGACACTCTTACGGGGATTATGAAAAGTGTCTTGCTAGCGCCTAAAACAGAATCTACTTCATCAAGGTCAAGTTCAGATGAGAACAGAGATCAGCAGGTGGACAGGATAAGACCACTCACCTGCTTTACTTTCATAATTGCGTGGTTTCTTTGTGCTAGACCCTCAGGTGAAGGCTATTTTCACATCATCTCCCTCCCACTCCAGAGGCTGAGTCAACTTGACATCGCAGAGCAATTTCTTACATGGAGACTCTTAATGAAAAGTGAAAACCCACAGCCAGGATCTGACAGTAGGAATGTACTATTTATTACGTGTTCAAGAGTTGCTTTCTGTCTCATTTTCTCAGACACTGACTCAGGAAAGATACTTAACCAGCAACACGGAGGCTCATGAAGAAACGATGGAATTATATGCAAATAAGATGCACCTGTGAGCTGAACGCACCAGTGCCGCTCAAACCAGAGCAATGTCCTTCGAGCTTGCTCCTCTCACATCCAGAAGTCCCCAACTCCCTGCCGTCCCCTCTTGAATGTAATACTTCCTTTAAGACCCTCAAATGCTCAAGGAGAAAAGATTTTGTCCTGACCACAAAGAGCCAGCAGCCAGGAAGCGTCTGCCTCAGGCTCTGCTCTGATAGAACCAATAATGTATCAACTCTATTTCAGAGTATGCAATTAACTTGAGAACTCAATGTAGATTCCACACACACATGAGGCGCAGGCACAAGGTACACCCATCAAGGACAGAGGCACATCTCCCCTTTGTGGAGTCCTATAAATCAGACTCAAAGACTCCATGCTCCAAGGGAGCACTGAGGCTCTATTAGGTACAAGTTTTTGTCATGCTTGTTCAAGAGCTTGTAGCAGCTATGACCAGGTCATAACAGTCCTGCTGTAAGTCAAGTACACACTCATTCAACCTCCACGCCAGCGACACGGCAGTCAACAAGACAGCGAGAATCTCTGTCTTTGCAGAGCTTATTTGCTGCTTTGCAGCCCGGCACTTGTTTTTCTTTTCCGGGAATAGCCCAATTTTCCTTTGTAGAACCACCTTCCTTTATTCTTTATCAATATTTTCAGAAGGGGTGTAACCCTGGAGCCCCAGAGGTGAACACGATGCAGGCCTGGCCACTGGCAGCCCTGCAATCCCTGTGCCACAGGAACTGGGTTGAAGCTGAGCATGCACTCCCATCTGCAGAGTGCCGCTCAACTCAAAGGTGTTCGTGGGATTGTTGGAAGTGGTCTATCCTCTCTCATACTGCTAAAACAGTATGATGACAGTCCAGTAATGCTGTGACTTATTTGTAAGTCTGTGTGTGTGTGTGTGTGTGTGTGTGTGTGTGTGTGTGTGTGACTGGAGATTGTATCCATACTAAGCAAGTGGGTTGGTTTTGTTTTTGTCGTTTGCTTGCTTTGAGACAAGGACTTGCTAAGATGCCCAGGCTAGCCTAGAACTTTAGATCCTTGGTGTCTTAGTTACTTCTTCGTTGCTGTGACTCAACAATACCCGGCATCTACAAGTTTAGGGGAGGAAAGTTTTTTTTTTTAGCTCACAGTTTCAGAAGATCACAGTCCACTCAGGGGCAGCCGGCAGCAGCGGAAATACATGGCAGAGGTGGAGGCAGCTTCTCCTGACATCACAAACAGGAAACCAAGTCCAGTCTCTCCCCAGAGGAGAAAGCTGTTTTCTTCTTCCTTTTATACAGTTGGAGTTCCCATTTGGACCTCCCACAACTGGGTGGGTGCTCTTCCCTCATTTGCTGGCCCACAAATCACTCACACTCTGATCCAGGCTGACTCTTAATTGCCTAATCTAGGCGTGGTCCCTAAACCCTAATCCAGGTGTGGTTCCTGATTGCCTCAAGTTGACAGTAATCTCGCCAACAGTCACATTTGGATAGCTGCGATTACAGGCATGTGCCCTTGTGCCTAACAATATACCTTGCCCCTGGCGGGCCCGGCTAATATGCTTCCAGTATGAAGCAACTGTTGAGATGCTCAGACACAGGACACGCAGGGAAGTTCCCAATGGCATTGTCTGCACTCAGATCACCTGTGACTGAAGCCCCGTGCCCCTTGAAGTTTCAGTCACATCAACCCATTAATTCGCTTGTATCTGAAGCTCATTTTCAGTTGCTCGATTACTTGCAGTTGAAACATTTATCCTCTATAATGGTGGCATCCCTTAAATACTCCCTTCGTGGCTCTACCCTTGGCAAGCAGAAAAGGAATAAATCAAATCCCTTCAAAGCACCGTGCCTCTGTTTTCCACGCCCAGCAGTCCTTCCTGTCTCTACCCTACTCTGACCACCACTGTTTTCTCCTCCACACTGGCACCTCACCTTCCCACATGATATCCCAAGACCTCCTGCTCTGCCAGCCTGTTTGGGCAGCTACCCCACCTTTGTCCTTTTCTCGCAGAATCATGTCTATGTACCTCAGTACCAGGAAGGGCATCTCTCCCAATCTCTTATTGGGCTTAAGGGACCGCCCCTCCCTGCTGGGAGAGGAAACTCATATAGAAGCACTATATATCCTCTTAGTGAGCTTTGTAGTAAGTTTGTTTTATTACCACTTACTGAGTTTTTCCTGGAGAAAAAGGAAAAAAAATCCCAAGAATTGCAAAATACTTTAAGTCTTTCTATTTAAAGTTAGCAAATAGTAGGAGTTGCAAACAAGGTTGAGCACCGAAAATCCTTTATTTGAATTGCTCTGAGACAAATATAACTTTTTCCTCAGAGATTCATTTTAAAATAATCATCATAAAAGTAGTTTTGGTAAATTTTCTTCGAGCTCATTTTTCCCACCGCCAACATTTTGGTGGATAGATGAGTCTTTTGTAGAGCTAACATGCTTTGGAAAAGTTGGGTCAGACCCTGAAAGTTCAAGTTAGGATGCTCCTGCTTCCTAGAAGTCTTGATACGACTTTAGAGGTCTGGGTCATTAATTCGTTTTTCTAATGATGAGAAGTGAAAAAAATAAAGAAACAAAGTTTCTTCATCACAACAGGCAACAGACTCACATTTACAAACTAAATCTGGCCCCATATTTGTATTGATAGACATTATTTGTATTTAAATTAGTGGCTTACATCTTACAGAAATCCTGTTTCTCTGTCTTTTTTTTTTTTGAGGAAATCGAAAGTTCTGGTTCCTTGGCTATATTTAGGCCTGGTGCTCTGTTTTTTCTGGCAATTCTGACAGTTTCCTCTTGTTCCTACCAGGCACACCTGTCTGCTACCCGTCCTGTGAATCTCAGTTTAAATGAAGCCCAGTTGGCTCCTTTTGCAAAGTCACTGAGTGGCCTGAGAAATGAGCGATCACAGACCGGTCCTGAGACAAGTGACCACAGTAAAACTTCTCACAAGCGAAGGTGGCAGGTCATAAAGACAGATATTCAGAGCTATTCTGGCAAGGCCCTGGCTCCTCGACTCTCCTTGGACTCCCCAGCTTTCCAGGTGCACAGCTCACTGGAAGTCTACCCTAGGATGATAGGCTTTGTGACTCTTCCGCTCTTCCTTTCCTTGCTGGGGTCCTAGCTCCCACACTCAGGCTTGACAAAGTGGCCTTGGATTGCCTGGTAAACCACAATCCTCTGGAAAGAACAACTTGCACAGGCTCTGGCACCATTTTTCCTGAAGAAACATTTGTATTGGAGTATGGTGACTGTAAACTCCCAATCCAAATCAGTCTTTAAATCTTAAGGGAAAGAAGTCTCATGATGCTGGGAAACAATGGTCTAACACCAAAGGTCTGACAGCTGTATTTCTGCATGTTGCTAGGCTGTTCGCCCAGTTTTCAGCCAGGCACATCACGTTTATTGGCTGACTTTCTCCTGCCTCTCAGCCTGAAAAAAAGCAAGATGGCACCTCCCCTCACAAAGCACCACCCAAGCTGAGAGTCTAGTAGGGCAAACAAGTCAGTAAACAGGGAACTGAAGAAACTACTCTCCCTGAGCTGGCCTCCCACTAATGTCCACCCTTTCAGAGTTTGAATGTCCGGGTGAGCATTTCCTCACAACATAGAGGCTAAGGTTTGGCAACAGATGCCAACGAAGGACTCCTCTGGAAAGAATCTCCCATTTCTCCTCCCTACATCTATTTTTCTATCTCCTAATAAATATTAAACACAGAACTCATGTCGGGAACAGAATATAAATCAGCCTCTGACATTTATGCTGAGTGGGATGTCGGATAGTCACTTCCATGTGTAATCCGATTCCCTTAATTTTTGAGTAGATTGACACATTCCCGCACGAGCACATAATTTCTTTGTAGGGCCCAAACACTGTCAATAACTGTTTTCTTTTTCTGTGGAAGGTACATTTCTTCTCCAGGAGAGCTTTCTCTCTTTTGCGTAGGAAACATTACACAACGCAAGGGATCAAATGGACAAGAACTATAAAGTTTAACTAATTATATTCTCTGGTTGGTTATGTCACACAGGACAAACCCACTACACTTCTGGTGCCGAGAAGCATCATTTAGAAAATCTGGCACACCTTACAATCTATTCGCAGCATACAGAAAAATGCCACACTTATGTGCAGAAAGTTTAACCAATTAATAGAATGAGAGCACATGCTTCTCTTCTGAGCAAATGGTGACTTCTGTTTCCTTCTCGTTGATATAACAGGAGGAAGAATGTTTCTTTTTTTTTGTTTTGTTTTGTTTTTTCCTGAAGACTTCAGTGTGGAGGAGAGTCTTGTGCAGAGTTAAGCTTTTGAGAGGTAGTAATGGCATCCTGGATTATTGGGCTACAGCCAATGGATTTCGTTAGCTCAGCTCAAAGAAATATGATCTTAAGTGCGGGTGGGATGGACAGGAACAATCAACAACAGCTGTTTGATTCTCAGGACTCTAGGGTCATGGCCTTGGCCCCAGTTCCACCTGATGAAGAAAAACGGGACCAGCTTGGTGGCACTAGAGGCAACGTCGAGCTCCACTATTTTATAAGTAGCAATTTGGTGAGTGAGACTCTTGGGACTTAAGGCTACACATTTCCACAGGAAGTCATGGCATAGATTCCCTGGTAGGTTGCACATGGCGTTTCCCTGGCCTCCAGGGCTGCGCCTTGTCCTAGATGTGTGTCACCCTAACCTGAAATAGCACCTTCAAATGTCTCTTCCTCTTTCCAACAGCTTTTTAACAGTATATTTCAATTCTTCCTTCTGCTGCCAAAGCATCTTTCCTAGAATGTAGAGCAAATGAGTTTGAGAAAGGCCACAGATCCCCATCCTAGCTGCTCAATCACACATACGAATTTGTAGAAGTGAATTTAACTATGTGCTCTTTGTGAATACATTTATGACAGATCCCTCCACTCCAACTTGATGTTATGGGATGGACTGTATCTTTCCCCAGGGTATCTCATTCTCCTTGAGTGGCAGGCCCTCCGTCTACTAGTCTTAACTATTCGCTGGCCCAACGTGAAGGCCTGAGGTTTACTTAGGGCTTATATCTCCCTCCCCGAAACACTTTTTTACATGGAAACCTCACCTCCCCTGGGTAATTTACCTGTGCTGTAACTAAGTCCATCTCTACACTTAACAAGAATTATCACCTAATTCCCCACCACCCCCTTACCTGGGACCCCATGGTTCCATCTTTCATCCTCAGCAAGCGCACTAGGACTGATACTTAGAGAACACTTTGAAAAGTGCAATGTGTCTGAGGACAAGGATCTGTCCTTATCTGTTGGACCCCGGGGCAGATATTCAGGAAGTACTTGTTAGATGTACAAAACATGAACTTAAGTGGTCAGGCCAATTAATAGTACGAACAGCCTCCCAGATACTGGAGTTTAGGATTTCTTATAATCTACTGTACACTGGGGAGAAGAGGGGAGACGCCTATGGAGAATGGTAGCTTCGTCCCTTTGTCTGCCTCTCATCCCAGGGTCTCACTCACTTCCTGCTGGCAACCTCTACACTGCTCCCCTTTCACTTCAGGCCCATCTCTGGCACTCAGGAGCCACGGAGCCCCATGCAAGTGAGTCCAAAAGCGTAGGGAATTAACACATCCTGGGACAATGCTTGCCCCAGGGAAAGGAGCAGGGGGACCAAAGTCCTGCCTCCTGTGTTTCATATGGAAAACAGCAGGGGCATTCATAATCTTCTCAAAGATTCCAAAGTCATGGCTACCACTAGTGGTGGCCTTACCTTGACTTCTGGTAAGACTCTCACTTTTCCTGCTCCCCCACTGCTGCTTCCTGAGACAACCCCCCAAGAAGTTCCCTGCACACCCTTACTGTCTGAGACTTGACTCTTCAGGAGCCATTCACCAAGGCATAGATTTAGAGTCTCCTATTGTGGACATTTTTCTGCTCCAAATCCTCATCCTGCAAACTTTTCAATTATTGATTATTTCACTAAGTTACGGTCTCAGAATTCTGCTTCTTGATAAAAGTAAAGAGCTTAGAAAGGTTGCTGGCCGTACACCCGCCCCACTTCTCCATCTCTAGGATGGAAAGAAACAATTCTCCCCCAAGCTAACACAAGGGAAGTGACTACAAAGGTACTGAGTTTGCCATGTTGAAGGCTGCAACTAAATTCCAGGGGCCATTCTGTACTTGCTTGATTTGCTTAGAGTTAATTTATCTTTCTTTCTTAAGAACTACACACTTTTCCTATCCTGCTTATTAAGAGAGAGCTTTTAAACGAAGCTGTCTATTCAGATAGAAGTATGCCTCTCTGAAACGGCCCCACTATTTCTCAGCAAGAAGAGATACGCCACTTTCTGTGTGTTTCTTAGGATTGCATGTGCGGTCTCTGCTTGGGGCTCTGGGAGCCACAGCTCCCAAAGGTAATGTTACAACCTCACCCAGTGGTTGGACCTTCCTGCTGCGCGACTCTTCGGCATCACTGCCTTTCCCCATCCATTTTTTTCTTCTAGTACATCCTCTTTTAAGTCTTCAAATACCATGCAACTCTGTCCCTCTGTGGTTTTGCATGGACTGCTCCCTCTGCCTGTGAAGGCCAGCCAGCTCGAATCCTCCAGTCTTCCAGGCAAACTTCGTTTTGCTTCCACATCAAAGCAAAGGGTCACCTTTCCCGCCTAGACCTTAGAGAGAGCTGACTCATCTTGGAAACATACCCACCAAGAGCACCTGCAGGCTTCTGCGTTCACTCATCTTCCTACCACCAGGCTGGGGTCTTTCCAGTTGAGATTCCCTAGTGCCCTCAGGGTAAGACCACAACAGAAACACAACATGCTTTTAACACTGATGCTCATTTTATAAGCAATCCACATTTTCCAGGACTCCATAACATATTGCTTAGAGCAGGATCCAAGGTTCCTTTCTCAGAAAAAGTAAAATAACCCTACATGGCTGTTGGAGCAGTCGGGGTCTATTGTGGCATAGGATGTTTCTACATCTTACCTCCAAAGGAACCCAGGGGTGAGGCAGGTGCCAATGGCTGCCCCTACTTCCCTCCCTTAGCTCACCTACCAATTCTGGAAGGTTGAGCCGTGCCTGATCGGCCAGATGCCAAGCCAATCACTGGTCCGTGTTTTGCCCCCAGGTGAGTTTCCCATACTTAAGGACAGGAACATCTACCCTCCTTTTCACTGGCCCCCCACTAAAGCGTCTGCAGGCCTAGAGCTTTCAGACAGGCAGGACCTCACCTGAATTTCCTACACCTGGCACAAGGTAGGGAGCGTTTCTGAAATTTCTGCAGGGGTGGTGGGAAAAGGTTTGGCTTGTGGTTCAGCTCTTCAGACAGTGGCCTTGACTCCGGATCCATTTGATTCTCCTGGTATCTTCCAGGGAAGGGACAGAGGTAGCCAGCAAGGCAGGGCATGAGCGGCTCTGCACCTTCAGCCTTGCCACCACAAACAGCAGCAATGTCGCAGTTAGATTCGGCAGGATCCCCACCGCACTAGCAGGACTGTGGATGCACTCAACAGACACGGCCTGAGCTGGATACAGACTCTGCAATCTGCAGCCAGTGCTGCAAGTGAATGAAGATTGGGAATTAGTAGGACTGGAAAGAAACTGCTCTCATTGAATAATCCATGTCATCTTCTGGAGGCTCTGAATTCTAAGCAAACACTCCAGGGAGCCAAGCAAATATATCTGGCTTGCCTCCACTATTCTGAAAGAGGTCAGGATGTAGGGTAAGAGCCTGGCACACGGCCATCTGCTCAGCCCTTACTGTTGGGGCAGTGAGTTAACCACCATCTCCAGCCTCCCCTTCTCATTTGCATAATAGAGCAGAGCAGAACTTCCTGCCTCCCCAGGGGTTTGATGAGAGGAACAAATACAATAATGGATGTGCAAATCCTCTGCAAACTGCAAAGTGCTATGTACATGAAAAAAATATTTACTCGGGAGAGAGAGAGAAAGGAAAGCTGTAGCTCTGACTTTCAGGAGGCAAATTTAATAAAGCACAAGGGTCCTCCTGTCTGCCTGTTTTCTGCAAGCACCATCCAGAATGTTTCATTCTGGTGTCTTCTAGGGGATCACTGTAGGGACCCTTTATGGTAATGTCTGTTCTCCCCTTTTGCAAATGAGACCCCCTTGGGCGAGCGAAATCAAGCCACTAGCTTAGAGTTACCGGGCAAATAAGTAACAGAGTCTGAATTCCAATCCATTCCTCTGTCCCGAAGAAAAAACAAAGACCCGGTGAATGAGAAAAAAAAAAGGTTGTATGCAGGACTTGTCTCTGCAAGTAGAGCTGGGTCCGGTGCTGTATACTGTAATCCCAGCATGCTGGGAGGCTGAAGCAGGAAAATCACAAGTTGAGCTCAGCTTGGGCAACTTAGTGACTTAGTGAGACTCTGTCTCGAAATCAAAAATCAAAAATGAGTTAAGGATCTAGCTCAGTGCAGAAGTTCTGGGCTCAGTCCCAATATGGAAAGAAAAAGGAGAGGAGGAGGAGGAATAGGAGGAGGAATAGGAGGAGGAGGAGGAGGAGGAGGAGGCGGCCACCCACCATCCCTGGTAGAGTTGCAAAGGCAACCGGAGGAGGAGATAGAATAGTGGATGGCAGGGGAGCTGCAGGTGCACCCTGGCACCGCGGAGTTGCGACAGGCTGAATACACGCAGCACACTCTGTCATTGCCAGGGGAAGAATGCTTGACTTTCTCAGACTCGTCCTAAGCTGGGAGCAGGAAAAGTTGTCAGGCATCATTCAAGTCCTAGCCCTGTTGGACGGCCTGTTACAGAAGTCATCGCTGGGTCTCCTACTTGCTCTGGAGACGCGGATCTGACTTCCTACAAGTCTGACTGACAAGCAAACTGGCTCGCTGAAGATAATGGAGTGGTTTCCAGACTGGTCGCTGTAGACTAGGTCGGAATTTAATTTATGCTTTGGCCATGCCCTGTTTGTAGATTTCGTCTCTCCGTCCCTTTCCTCAAACAGGATGTCTTTACTAAAGCTTTAGAGAGCACACCTCCCTCTTCCTGGAAGGGACCTGAGCAAGCAAGCCCTCATAGAAACTCATTAACACTCTGTCGTCCAAAAGAATTATCTTCAATCTCTTTGCTTATTGACTGACTAAAAGGGAAGAAGCAATGTCTGGAAATATTATCTCTTTCTTTGTAAATGCAAAATTGTCTGGGCCAGGGATGTGGATTCAGCAGGCAGAGGGGCTTGTGGGAGATGAAGCAGCAACTTTCACAGCTCCAGGGAGAACGGCATCCTAAAACAGTGCAGTTTCACTTTACGACTTCAACCACGGTTGCAAGATACGCAGTGAGAGCCGTGTCGATCCGGAAAACCTTAGAAATCACGGGTGCTGGGACGATAATGTAAGGGCCTCAGTGCATGGCAGAACATCTAAAAACAAAGCTGCAAACACGCCAGCAAACAGTCCTCTTCGCCACAGTTCAGTAGGTCAGCTTTGATGCCACAGCTCAAAACCAGAAAAAACAGACGTGAAATTGTTTCTGAGTTCAGTGCTGCGTACGGGTCGGACATGTCGACTTTTGCATGAGAGGTCACTAGATTTCAGCTGGCGTCCATTAGAGAAAAATTCTGTTGCACGTGACACAAAATCCTCTGTAACCAAAGCTGAAATCAGAATAATGTGGGAATACCCAGGAGAACGCAGCTGAGGCAGATATGCGGGCACTCTGGTGTCTCCAGGCTGTGCCATCCTGACTGCTCAGTTTGCATCGGTAGGCTCAGCATCAAAGACGGCACCTGCCTCTGTGTCTCTGCTTCAGGTTGGAGGGAAGGAAGGATAAAGGACAAAAACACTCTTTTCAAAAGCCTTCTCAGAATTCTCATTTATTTCATTGTTCAGAATTTCTAAATAGGGCAAAATGTGATCCTTTTCTTGTCTACATTTGCATATACGGAAAAAAGAACTAAGTGGGTTTTTTTCTACTATTCTCTCTCAACACTTAATAGAGAACATTTCTATAACCAGATTTATGAGGGGTTTTTTGCCCCTTATCAAGTAATTCTGTGACACCAGCTGAGTGTCTTTTGTGGCTTAGATATTAAATGTATCTCAAGAGCAACCTTAAAGGTTTGGTCCCTAGCTGGTGGTGATATTGAGAACTGGGAGGGAACTGGTGGTCTTTTAATAGGTGAGGTCTAGTGTAAGGAAATTCAGGTACTGGGGACATGCTCTTCTTAGAAATATTGGAATAGGAACTTGGTCCTCTCTCTCTCTCTCTCTCTCTCTCTCTCTCTCTCTCTCTCTCTCTTTCTCTTACTCTTCTTGACCAACACAATGTAAGCAGCTTTGCTCTACCACGCACTCTGCATCATTATGTTGGATGTGGCTAAGTGACCATGGACTAAAATTCCAGAAACCACGAATCACAATAATTTTTTCTTCCTTTCAAAGTTGTTTTTCTCAGGTATTTTTCATAGCAATGGAAAGCTAATATAGCATCCTACAACGTAATGCAATTCTTACATTGTCTACCTGAAGATAGCATCAGATCTCAGAGGTTAAGGCTCAGTTTCATAGACTGATCCACTCCAGATGCCAATCCCAAGTAGTAGATTACCATAACTTCTGTTCAACTTGACTGCAGATTGGAAGTTCTCATGATCTCCTTCTTATGTTTATTTTATATCGTGGTTGACAGAACTCAGAGAAACACCTCCATTTATTGGTTTATCATATTATTAAAGAAAGCAAAGTCGGGGCTGGAGGAATAGCACAGAGGTTAGAGCACTTACCTAGCAAGCCCAAGGCCCTAAATTCAATTCATCATTACCACATAAAATGGATATGGTAGTACATACCTGTAATCCCAGCAATTGGGAGACTGAGGCAGGAGGATTGTTGTGAGTTTAAGGCCAGCCTGAGCTCCGTAGTGAGCTCAGTTCCAACCTAGACTACAGAGCAAGACCCTGCCTTCACACACACACAAAAGCAAAGTATCAACAAAGGTAACCTTGACCCAGAATTTATAAATTCTGAGATTTCAGATTCTGAGAACAGTTGTAGGCATAACTCAGAAACATCCCTACCTAGGAGCAAGGGAGTTGGAGGAGTTATGTACTCACACCCTTTCTTCACCAGTGCTCAGATGCTCCAGGGAGCAGCGCTGTCCTACTAGGGCTCAGTGAGCCCTAAAATCAAAGGGAGCCCTCTACCCAGAGGCCAATGACGGCTAGTGGGAATACGAGCTCACCTCTAAACAGTTCTCTCTTGGTTAATTTTAAGCAATTCAATTAAGAATCTTGTGCCTACCCGGGAAGAGCAACAGCTCTCTGGTATTTGGATCTGTGTTACTGTAGATGGCGGCTAAGAGGGCAGGATTGAAGCTATAAACTACCAAGAGAGGAGGCTTCTTTGATTGGTCTCTGTTCCCCTGATGCTGTGAAGTGAGCAGTTTTCCTTCACTCTCCCCCTCCACCAGGATGTTTCTCCTTTGGTCCCAGACGACTATATATTGATACCTCTGACACTGAACTAAAATAAATATCTCTTTAAATTGTTGGTATCAGATCAGATGTTTTGTCCTAGCAATAGAAAGATCGATACACCTATATCCAATGACCATAGTAAGTTATATTCAAAAATCTCTTAAATAAGTTATATTCTGATGGGCATATAGAGATACACACTTAAGAAAATTAAAACTTCCTAAATTTATCAAAAATAGAAACATTAACTTTCATACATTTTAAATATAAAACTAACTTAAAAGTATTTTAAGAATCTATATAAATCTTTGGCAAATGAGACTAGTTTAATAACTGAACTTAATAAAAAATAGCTATGTCTACCACTATAAATAATATGCGCTACATTTTACTACATTATGCATACTTTTTCCTAAGCTTATCCAAGTTTACTGATCAAATAAACTAACGTCATTCATAGGTAATGTTTAAAGCTACAATTGTTCAATTAAGTTCAATTAAACTGGGCCATAATTCTAAGGAAGTCTGTTACATTAGTAGTTACATTTTGTAGTATGTCATCTTGGAGATAATTTCTAGAATCTTTATGTAATATGAAACTTGGGTCTCTTATTGAGTTGTATTAATTAATGGGTGATCATTGGATACTTATATCAGCGGGCCCCAATCTTCTTGACACCAAGGACCCGTTCAGCTGAATACCATTCTCCCTGGGGGAGGGGAAGTAACTGTTATACAGCAAGCTGTGGGAGGATAGCTTTGAAATGGTGAGCAGCAGCAGGAGGGGAGCGGGGAGCACAGCTCCGCCTCTGTCAGACCAGCAGCAGCATTAGAACCTAATAGAAGCGTGCTGGGAGCTTCCCCCAATTCCTGCTTGCCACGCATCCGCATCCGTCCTGGAGGCCCAGTTCTTCCAAGGCCACTGACTGGTTCTGGTCTATGTCCAGAGGGGTGGCAAGTCTGGCCTAGATCATTCCTTAGTAAGATGAATACTGAAACATTGATGATTAAGTATAGCTTTGGGCTTACAGGCACTAGCTTCTCCTTATGTAATTTAGGCAGTATTAACTACCGTGAGGTTCTATAAAGAGAGATGGAGATGTGGCCTTAGCAAGGTGTTACACAAATTAACAAGCTGCTAGTGGGCTAAAACGTTGGTACGTGATCACAGCTCTCCACAAAAAGCCCCACAGTTTGCTGTACAAAAGAAATGTTACTTCGGTTAGAATTTTAATTGCTAGAAGAGTTTGAGACTACAGGAGAAGAGCCAGTGATAGATACAACAGCGTATGTGCTTCTGTTTTCTAAGGAAGATGGTAGCTGTGTCCTAAAGCAGCATCTCTCAATTTTTAATAACCTGAGATAACTTTGTTCTCTAAACTTATGAGAATCCCAAAAGACTTGTGATCTTTTGGGTTGTAACTATTAACGCTTTTGACACTGTAAATTGAAACAGAGACTTAAGTTTTTAAGATGCTTATGTATAATAAATACAGTTGAAGAGAACAGCACATGCTCTGCACGTTGATAACATTATTGATTATAGCAGTATGAAATACTCTTCCCTTGTAGACCCCTGAGACCTGTCCTCAAGCAGAGTGACAGGTTAAACCAGAATATGAGCACTGACAGAGGACCAGCTTGACGGTGAATTGAGTTTGTTTTGGCTTTTAATTCCTGAATCCACAATCTCTCCTAAGGCTTCTGCTTTATGTAACTGTTTGCCTCCATTCCATGGGAATCTGTCCACCTCTTCCCCAGAATCTACTCAAGAAAACTGGTTATGCCACCCAGGTTTTGCCTGGAGTGCCACACTGGAAAATAATGCTTATATGAAAAAGATGGTCACATATGACTATTTTTAAAAATAGCTTTATGGGGATATAAGCTATGCAATTCACACGTTTAAAGTGCACAGTTCAGGGTTTTCCAGTTACACAACCTTTACCACAGTCAATTTTGGAATATTTACCCCCAAATGGAACCTAGCACCCACACTATCTACCCTGCACCCACTCTAATCTTCCTGTTTGCCTAACCCTAGACCAATGACTTTTTCTATGGTTCTGTCTATTGTGAACACTTCTGAACACTACATAAACACACATTATACAGTTTTTTGTGCCTCAGCATGATGCTTTCAAGTTTCATCCAGACTGTAGAAGTGGTCAGTACTTTATTCTTATCCACTGACATTATTCCACTGTAGAATAGAACACATGTTGTTCATCCATTCACTATGATAGACATTTGGCTGTTTCTAACTTTTAGCTCCCATGAGTAATGAGGCTGTAAATATTCATGCTCAAGTTTCATGTTGACACAAGCTTCAGCTCTCTCAGATACACACCTAGGAGTCAGATGGCTCAACCCTATGGTAACTCCATGTTAGCATGTTGGAAAAGGGCTTGCCTGGTTTCTAAGGTGACTGCACTCTTCCCCTTCTCCTGTTATAGCTCATGCTTGTTTCTAGGCCACTCTGATGTTGAAGTTGCTAATTATTTAAAGCAGATTACACTCAACCGAACCCCACAGCAGTCCCAGAATTCAGGGATTCCTGTATACATTTTAGAGATTGGGGAAAAAGCCATGGGGAGATGACACCTGCTGAAAGCTGCTCAGATGATGATGAAGTGACCCTAGGACAAATCTAAGCCCACCCATCCCTAAATCCCTGTTCTCTTGTGCTTGACTTCATTGTCCCCCATGAAGTACAGGAACAGGTGGGCTTCCTACTTAGGTCTGGAACAGCTGCTCTACACAAGGCTCAAGGCCTCCTTCTCCTCTGCAGTTCTACACATGAGGTAAACCTGGTTACTGTGCCCAGTTTAGAGATTCGCCAAGGCTGTGCAAGGAGAAGTGGCAGGGTTGGGACTTGAACCTGTATCTCCTGGCTCCAAGGATGAGGCTCTCAAACACTTTGCTTTACTGAACACTAACTGAAGAACCGGGAGAGGATGGATTGGAGATTGCCAATGCTGGGCTGACATCCAGAGATCTTCCTGGCTCAGCCTTGCTCCAGAGAGACTGGGAGGGGCTCCAGAAAAGGCCTTCTCCACAGACACTGACTAAAGCAAATAGCCAAGTCTACTAAGCCTAGTACTAATGAGCACCCAAGTGGAGCCACTGCCCTCTTCCCCTGTCAGCTGCCATTCACAGAAAACACTAGTGTGGGGCTGACCTCCGAACAGTCAGGAAGCCCAGAGGGCTACAAAGGATA
Source organism: Ctenodactylus gundi (assembly GCA_004027205.1). Classification (NCBI taxonomy): domain Eukaryota; kingdom Metazoa; phylum Chordata; class Mammalia; order Rodentia; family Ctenodactylidae; genus Ctenodactylus; species Ctenodactylus gundi. The sequence continues at coordinate 133,479 of PVKB01000139.1, forward strand.
CAGAAGCTACACCCCTGATGAGTATCGCCGACAGAAAATCAGAATGAGGCTGGTTGTCAAATCATTCGATGCTGCAAGGATCTGTGCCAGAATCAGGACATGTGAGTTTCTCCGAGCTTTACTGCAGGCTGAGTGAGCTCCTTGCTAAATTTTTTCAGACTAGCTTACTGAATGAGAGCTGCTTCCTTCCTCCTCTGCTCCCTGGCGTATCCCGTGGCTCCAGTGCTTCTGTCCCTATGTCATGGCCTTGAGAAATTGGGCTCTGCAGGCTGTGAGTCCCCGATTCCCTGGTTACTCACTGTTTCATTACAACTTTCTTAGCAGATAACAGAAGAGTACTTCATAGAGGCCAACCTCTGTCGTGACTAGAAACATGACTTTGGACAACCCAGTGTCTCTCCCTGGGCCTCAGAGATTGTTGCTGAACCCAGGGTGATTAACTGGGGATATCAAAGTGGAAATGCCAGGCATTCCTGGTCCCACCTTCATACTCAGAACAAACATAGCTAATCAGTTTCCCACTGAACTAGCAACTTAACATGAAGCTCTACGGAATAATTACTCCTTATAAGTCAGAGTTGCCTCCAAGACCTGGCTCCATCCCTGCAGTCGTTGATCTCAGGATGCCTTGCACCTCTGAAGATCCTCCATCCTCCTCTGAGCACACTAGAAGACACTGAAGGCCTCTTTGATTCATGAATTCGAATGCCTGAATTCCTCGTATTCTTCGGGCTTCTGGTGTTTATGTGGCAGAGCAAATGCAAGCAGGAGGAGGAGTCCCTATCATCATTACAGAAGTATTCCTTTTAGTCAGACCTCAGCTGAAGAAAATAGTCTCCACAGGTTTCTGGTTAGTCCAGTGGTGTTGTGTTGAGATACCAACACAAAGTAGTATGGGAACCGAAGCTTCTCCAGCAGAGTGGCAGCCACCCAGTGCCAATTCTGAACCTGGGAAACAGATTCCTGGCCACGTATGATAGTTAATTTTGGTAGCCAACTCAATGGGCTTAAGAGATGCCCAGGAGGTTATGTAAAATATATTTCTGGGTATATCTGGGTGAGTCATTAGAGACAGTGATTGGTCCCTGACATCTTTTGGGCTCTTTTCCCTGTCTCTATGACATGTGACCAACAGCTTTGCTCTACTGTACTCTTGGGCCATGATATCTTATCTCGCCTCAGGCCCACAGAACTAGAACTTCTGAAACAATGATCCAAAAGAAACTTCTCCTCTAAGCTGCACATGTTAAGTATTTTGTCCAAACAATGCAAAGCTGACCAATATACCCTGCACACAATATACGGTTGGACTCCAACACCCATCATGTTCCATGTTGATTCTACACATTAACAATGTGTTATATATGGTTGTTCGTAACGGTCTTGCTGCACAAAGGTGAAGTAAATCTTTGAATTTCCTACAAAAGACTATGTGCCTCACAATGCACAGAGAACAACTCAGATCTGTGCATGCCCTGCATAGCCTCAACTATGCTATTCAACATAAAACAGGATAGGAGTCAAAGGGCAGCCTGGGCTTAGAGACCACAGCTGGTAACTCGTGGCACATCCTCCGGATGGAATAGAAGCTTTGGGTGATTTTATCCTACAGAAGGGAAGTGAAACAAAGCTATCAATCTTTTGGACCTGTTTCTACTCAATAAAGCTTAAGATTTTACTTAGAAGAGTAACAACTCTTCAAGAATTTATAAAAAGACACCCAAACGGCAGGTTTTCAATTCTTAGTCGTATTTTCTTAACTTGTAAGGGGCTCTTGAAGGCTTGAGGATGGCTCAATTCCCCATGTCACTGAGTGTCTGCATGAGCAGGGTGCAGTGGCCCCATGGGAGCAAAGATGCGGGAGGACATGCTCTTGGCCTTGGGAACCCAGAGCCTGTGGCTCAGAATCAGAACTCTCAGGCATTATATTGTTGAACACTATTCTGCAGGACTTAAGGGTGAGGAAGGCAGAGAGGGCTTGCTGTGGCAGAGACCTAAAGCAAGACAGCTCCCCTAGAGGTCCCAAGGGCAGATTTGTTCAGAGGCAGAAAATAGTCTATGCAGTCCTGAGGAAGGCTTCCAGGAGATGACGACATTTAAGACCACCCTGGAGAAGAAAGCTCACAAAGGTGTTAAGCTGTGGGGGGAGAAGGTAGATACAGAGGTCAAGGCACAGCAAGCTGAACCACAGGTAAGGTCCAGGAAGGCAGTTCTGGCTGTCAGACAAGGAAGGAGACAAGTGGGAATGAGGTTCCAGGACCTGGGTTATAAATGGGGCCTGGGCTTGAAGGCTCAGTGATGAGCCACTATGCGCAGAAAGGCCTAGAAGAAGGGTAGCTCTATATAAAACACAGCTTTGGAATGTGGGTGCCATCTGTCCCTCAGGACCAGAAAACAGCACAATCAGCTTGAACTTTCACGATCACCAAGCCTGAGAGCTTCACTTTGCAGGATCCAATGAGAGCCTAGAAACACCTCCTTACGCAAGACCCCACACCGAAGGTCAGTGCCAGCCCTTGAACTCAGAGCTGCCCACTATGACACCTGGCAGAGAGCTCAATCAGAGGGCACGTTTTGTAGAGAAAGTCAAGGATTGTATGGACGCATAGACTATAGCTGGGGGCCTGTAGGGTTAAACATTGGCAGCGAGACTGAGGCTTTGTGACATCAAACACTAGGACTTGGCTCTGGCTCAAGCGTGGCAGGGACCCAACAAACCCATTAATGTCAACTTCCAAACTATGGAGATGGCTTACAATTTAAATGCTGTATAGCCCATCTACCTTACCTATTGCAATGAGGGTAAGTTTGTTCCAGGATCTGCTTAGTTGAGAGTTCTGTGGTCCACAGTCAGCCTCCAGCCACAGAGAGCTAGTGTACTTAAATCAGTGATTATAGAAATACTGTTCCTAATGGTAGCAGCTGCCGTTCTAGTGTGAATAACCACAGGGAGCTGGTGGTTATGTCATTAAATAGCATGCAAGAGGACATTCACATCATCTCGAAAGTTCTACTGGACAACACAGATTCACAGCAGAAATCAAATATGTCTCAGCCTATGAGCCAAATCCATCTGCCACTTACTTTCTTTCTTTAATTTTTAATTTATTCCTTGGCATCTACAATATTGTCATCTTTTTTCATCTTTCCTATTTATATATGTACATACATGTTTATATGTGTACACACACACACACATGCAAGACACAGTGGTTACATTGAGCTTGAGTATTTTGCGCACACATATACTGCGTCAATATTACAATCCTTTCTCCTACCTCCTTTTGGTTTCTTCACACTCTCCCTGACTCTCTAACTCCTACTATCACACCCATTCTGTTCTATAGAATGCCTGTATTTGGGGTTTTTCTTATTAGAGAAACTTTGCAAAATTTAACCTTCTGCATTTGACTCACTTCACTGAGCATGATGGTCTCAAGTTGCGTCCATTTACCCGCAAACCCCTCAGATCTGTCTTTATAGAAGAGAGGTATTCCACTGCATACATATACCACCATTTTGGAAAATAAATATTCTATTTGGTCTAGTAATACCATTTTTGGGATATCTTTCTGAAAGAGTTAAAAGCAACATACAACAGAGATACGTGTATACCCATACAGCAGCACAACCAACAATAGCTAAAATGTGGACAGCGCTGAAACACCCATCAACAGACCAACTCCTGTTGGTAAAGTCTCCCTGGTCTACACGGTGGCTACCCACTTGTGTAGGTACATGTGTGCTCTGTGCTGCAACAACCGAGCTGCATAGCTACTGCAGACCGCACAGCCTGCAAAGCCTGATCTTTGACAATCTGACCGTCTATCTGAAATCTCTGCTGAGCCCTGGTGTAGACGGTCCAAAAGCTGCACGAGAATCTTCTCTGTAAAGATGTTCGTTCAACTGACATCTCCAGGAGCCACTGTGGGTTCCTGGGAAGGAGGCAGGGAAGGCAGAGTTTCCGGCATCAGTGCCAAGCTGTAGTTACCGGGTGCTCATCTCAGGCGGTATCTCCCCTAGGGTGAGAGAGGCAACAGGCGTAGTATGTGGATGGATGTAAGTCTGCCCGGGAGAGGAAAAACACAGGAAGGATCTTACCATGTGCTCTATATTTTCATTCTTCCCAGATCAATGAGGCAGCAACATGACTAAAAAGTGAGATGGCCGATTCCTCGCACAGACATTCGATAACCCCTGTCAAACCGGTGCTCCATGGGCAATCCTGAGAGTCTATTATCAAATTTAGTCTAATCTGGGAGACCTGGTATTTCACACATCAAAAATAATTCGCATCCCAGCAGCAGGCCAGCTTGAGCGTGCGCAGCTCTGGGAAAGGGTTGATATTTTGAGCAAAGAGGAGCCTACAGGTCAGACTCCTGGATTTTTGCAAATCTTCACAGGCAGAAGAAAGCTGAGGCTAGCCTAGCTGGCCTCTTAGGAAGGCTGGTGGCTCTGGCTCTCCCCACCCACAGAGCTCCCAGGGCTACCGGAGCAGCAGGAAGTTAGGGGGCGATTCTCTGGGGACCCAGCATGCATGCAACAAGCGCCATGATGCCTGCTGCGCAACCATCACTCTAGAACGAACACCACTTCCCTGCCCTTTTATGAACGCCATCCTTTATTGAAATGGGAAACTAAGCTGATTCCCGAGGCTCACCGATGCTCATTTGGTAATGTCTCTATTGTCAACAGAACACAGGATTTTTTGTGTAGCAGCCTGGAATGTCCCGGGGCCAGAGAGGATGGACTCTCTTAGGATGCCTGAACGCATCTCAAATGGTGACACTGGCGGCAGCAGGGCTCTGGGAGTGCTGCAAATGCACAGGAACCTCTTGTCACGTGAGCAGAGGGATCCCTGCTTTCCCTTCTTGAGCACTCAAGGCGCTGAACAGTGAGGTTCTCTCACTTCTCAAATTCCCAGGTAGACTTGCTGAATTCTCTGACTCCCACCATCCTTCACTGCTGCTCTGTGCAAGGTATTTGTATACACGGGAACAAAGAAACAAAAATATCCTGAGCCTCCCAGCCCTCCCTCTGAGATCAGCCTTGCAATGCAAGTACTTCTTGAATTACAGAGAAAACAACAGCCAGTGAGTCTGCTAAGGAGCTACAGGGTGGGTTTCCCTTGCCTGGGTCCAGGAGGGCTCTCAAGGGCTTGGAAGGGTCACCCGCGCTGGCGTCTCTTCCGGCCCCGCAGCCTCAGTGGTCTGGCAGGCAGGTTGATGGGCTGCCTCCCAAATTTCTCCATGATCTCTCTGATCCTGGCCAGGTTGGTCTTGGTGAGTGTAAAGTCACACCGTGTGGCTCCCATGTCGTAGCCGACCATGCAGTTCTTGGTGGAAGCCGTAAAGCCTTCCGCTTTCGCGGTGACTACGTACTCCCCAGGGTTCAGGAGGCGCCAGTAATCCCCATCGCTGGCTGTGAAAAGAAACCGAGGAGACCATAAAGCAGTTCTTTTCTAACACGAATACCACCAGCTCTATTCCAAGAGCAGCGCTGACTAGAAGCCTTTAAGGCAAGCAGCGGGGAATCTGAGCTCCACAGAGGCAAGTTCTCAATGCACTTTGGAAGCAAAGATGGTTTTTATTTTGGAAGCTGCCTTAATGGTTTTAACAGGAAAGGTTTTGGGACCTAGGCACAGCACGGCCTTCACACACACGAGTAAAGAAGGAGAAGCTATCACGAGCATTCCTTCCTCTGTGACAATATCACCGTTCATCCTGAACTTGAACTTGGGAAAAGTATGCCCTCATCGCCAAGTGCCATCTTGAAAAGCCATCAGCGACTGGCTCCCTGGCTTCCCTTGGCATGGCTACACGTACAAAGAAATAACTTCTAAACAGAGTGAGAGCTCTGGGCTTCTGGAGAGAGGGAAGGAATCCCCAGGAGGCGGCCCTGGTACCTGCGCACCACTCCAAGACAGGGCCAAGAGAAACATAGGGAAGCTGCAAAGTGGAATGTCTTGAGGCCAAAGAAGCCACAGCTGAGTTGAGGTGGAACCCCTACCTCTCGGCTTTGCTATCTGTCAATTACCCAACAGGTGCCCTGTGTGACCGGGGTCCATCCACAGTGTCCCATGCATCAGAGGAGCCTTTGGCAAGGGATGGGTTGCTGGCCTTAACTAAGCCCCCCTGAGTACTCTCGATAGTTAAGACTGACCAGCATCTCCCCATGCTAACGTGACGCCTGGTTTCCTAGATGCTCATGTTTCTTCATCCCATCCAACTGAGCTGGCATTCAGCTGAATGGATGCCATCTAGTTTTCAATCGAGGATGGATTTCATGAGGCACACTGTGATACGCTGAGGGGCACGACAGCTTAACACAGGGGCCAAGACAGGAGCAGGAGGGCAGCCACACGCTCAGACACCGTCTGATGGTAGCGCAGGAGACGGGATGGAAGATACGTGAAGGCCGTAGCTCATTTAGGTTGTCACAGGGAACTCTGGGAGTCAGAGATGCCTTAAAAGTGAACTGACTATGAGGCTCAGGTTGCTTGATCTCATATGTAGGACAGTTGGGCACATCTCTTACCTACTAAAAATCCACCGGGCACTTTACTGAACAGAAAACCTTGCATTTTCACTGAAGGACCACCCAGGGCAACGCTGACTTGCCTTGATACTCAATCCTCCCTCTATGCATGCATGTGCCTGAGCTTCTCATGTGAAGTATGAGATGGTCAACGTGTGCCACTGCAAACGACTGCCTCCATGTTTCCCCGCCCATCACGTCCGTGCCCTGAGAACTTACTCTCCTGCATGGGGTTTATCTGACAAGATGTTACTATGATTTAAAACTTGATGCTTCAAAGTTTATATATGTCTATGAGGGAAACATATTTACACACACAGAGACAGAGAGAGGGAGAGAGAAGAAAAGAGGAGAAAGAAAAAGAAAGAGAGAGAAAGTTAGAGAGAGATTTCTTTTATTTTCTAGAAGATTACAGGATTTATATAGATAAGCAAACCTTGCCTGGGACTTTCTTAATACTTGATCAGTGTGGACTTAGTAATAGACTGGCAGGATAGTTCCAATGTCTTAAGAAAGAGACCTGGTAGTTACTAACTGGCACAGAACAGGTATAGCTCTTTGGGCATCCAATTACTCATGAGAAGGAGGTCTTAACAGAACCTATAACCTGAGTTGCCTAGAGCGCTCAGTGTGTCAACATTAGCCCATCCTCCTGTGTGCAGTGTCCTCCATGAAACTCTCCCATGTCTCCTTTCCTGTCTCAGTGCCCCTAAAGACGCCATGGGCCTAAGCACGCCCATCAGGCTGGAGGTTCCCTGGGGAATGACCTTGTCCTAGAACCTGTGTTCATGCATCAGGGAGAAATGGAAAAGCAGGTGGAGACTGTTGCCAGCCTAAGGACAGCCCCACTCACATAAAGGCTAAGCACGACAGCAAACCCGAACGCAGGCCTGCTGTCCCTGCCATGCTACCACATGGCATCACCCCAACCCACCGCTTTCCACCACGCGTAGTTTCTTTCTGTTCCCTAACTCTTGACACTGGACCAGTGTGGCTACTGCTCCTTTCTTCCCTTCAAATGGAATCCTCTTCCCTGCTCTTCTAGAGGCTGGCTTGTGCTCATACCAAACCCCCCCCCACACACACACACACACCACCACCACCACCCTGGGGGTCCTTCCTTGGCTGTCCCACCTACTTCCACATCTACCTGACTTCTTTCTTTCTTGGTACTGATTTTCATCTGCTATGAGATTTTTAAATGTTCCTTTGTAATCATCTGTAGATCCCCTCTATGAGAACGTATACCCTAAGTGGCCCAGAGCCATAATGACACAGTATAGGAATGCTTATGTCATGTTCACCACGATATTTCTCGTCCAGCACATAGGAGGTGCTCAGTAAGATGTGTTACTAGAATGAGTGAAATTATCAGGGAAGCGTTTGGGTTCACAGAAAGGGTGCCTGCTCTGTAATCCAAATTTTATTTTTTCAGTACTGGAAATTGAAGCCAGGAGCACCCTACCACTGAGTGGCAGTGCCAGTCCCTTTAAATTTGTTTATCTTTACTTTGCAACAAATCTCATTAGCTGCTAAGTTGGCTAGTCTGTGCTCAGACTTGGGCTCTTCCCGCTTCAGCCTCCCTGGATTACAGGCATGTCCCACCACATCCGCTAAGATTCCACTTCTGAAGTATGGATCTGCCTGTCCCTTCTTCCACTGGTGAGGGCCTCTCTCTCCAGAACTGCTTGCTTGAAGTTTCCCCATTCTAACCTTTCTACCTCTGCTTTTAAACCTGCTAGCCACTCAGCCTAGACTCTGAACTTGGTGACACATGAGGCATATTGTACGGAAATGGCGCCTTGCTAGAGGTCAGGACAGTTTATAAGGATGAACATTCCACAGGGCCTGTTGACCACAGGAAGGTCGACACACACAGGCACTGCTTGGAATGTTTGGACAGAAGCGCTCCTCCCCCAGCCCAACGAGTGCCCATCCTCTGGCAAAACAAGTTAGTGTCTAATAAAAAACAGTCATGTGAAATTTTAAAACCAGATGTTTAAAGGAAATATTTATATGCATCTCAAAAGTATTCTAACTAGCTTCTCCCTCTCTGCGGAATTACATTTAATACTTGTTTATTTTATGCAAAATCCCTCCTGAAATAAAACTTGTCAGATCATGTAAGTCTCAGGCAGAAATCAAGGCAAATTGAGAGCTTTTGTCAAGCACCAAAAGACGCTGAAGCCAGTAACATGAAGAGCCACGTGTAAAGTCCAGATGCATCTGTCAGAAGGACACGCTGAGAAATGATTTATAGGGGGAAATAAAAGGAGAGAGATGCATTTCCCATTAGCTCATCCAAACTGTCTCCTTGATTACAGGGGCTTGAAATTCAGAGCCCATTAGGCAAAGCATTCTCATCCAGGCTTACGGGGCCCCAGGGCCTTTTTTACCTCCCACTCAGTTTAAAAACCTCATGTTCTCTCATATTGCCTACCAGGCACTAAAGAGCCCAAGGAATGGTCCAGACTTTCTTGTGAATCATTCTTAAATAATATTTAAAATACAAATCCTACAGACAACCAAATCAAACAGCCTATCCCTCGTTCCTAAGGAGCACCAGCATCTCTGCTGGGCTCTGATATGTTTAAGGACTTGGTCCCTTTCTGTGGGAAGTCAGATAGCCCTGGGTCTGGAGTCCACTGGCTACTCCAAGTCCATCCTATGGAAGTGACAGACAGGAGCCAGGAAGGACAGACTGCAAATCCCTCAAAGGTCTCTCATGGGGAAGGTGGAAGGGGTAGATGCTAAGTCAGCTCTCTGTAAGAAGATTCTCGCCTTCAATCCGTGGTTGCACCAGGTAAAAGATTTCAAGATACTGAGAATGTCTTTAAAAGATGGTTCATGGACATTCGCGGTTACCTGTTCTGATGTCATGATTAACGCCTTCTACGGAGATGATAGCGTTTGGAATTCCCTTTCCATGTAAATCTCTCACCATGCCTTTGATGCCACGGTGAACCTGTTCAGTGAACATGATGAGACATGGTGAGGTCACGCAAAACATACTTACCTTGAGGAAATGGACAATAAACTGAAAACCACCCCAGTCCCCACCAAGAATGCTCACAGCACCACATGTGGCTCAAAAGTTCATGCGTGGCTCTGCACGAACTAGGGGTGTTAAGTTCATGACTGTCCTACCTGGCCTGAGCCCATTGAAGAGTCACCACTAGGCTAGAACCCCTTCCTTTTGCAGGATTTGACCAGTGTGAACAGACCGCAATTCCTTGAAGCAATGTGACCACCCAGGAATGAAGTCCATGGCCTGAAGTGGAAATTTCATCCCACACTTTCAGCCACAGCTGTGACCCCATTCCTTAGCCAGTCACAGCCATACCACAGCCACACACCTACCATACCTGTTCCATGAACACGATCAAAGACTCCCGGTTATTCTCCCACTCCTCGGGCAACTGGCTCTCGTGCGGGTACTTATCACAGCCCACATAGATGGACAGCTCGAAGCAGTTCGTGTGAAGGTAGCTGAAATCATTCAGACCTGCCAAGCCAACCAGACACTTTGAACCTTGCTCCAAGTGGCCCAGCAGTGGGGGCAGGGAGCAGCAAAAAATGTTCAAGAACACTCAAGGACTTCATTTGAACAGACGAGCCCCAAATATTCACTATGGGCCAACCTTTACATCATGGTGATTGTGTGGGGGCTGGAGATAGAGGTGGGGATAGATCCGTACAAGGGTGGCTTTGACAAAAGGCAGGCTAAGTGCTGTTTGGATATTTATTTTTGTTACATGTAGTTTATCACACATTATTTGGAGTAAAGCTCATTAATTAACACTATGGGGTTTTTAAGTGTTTAATTAAATTTATCTCTCTAGAGTACTGCTGATCTCAGCTACAGAACGGTGAAAGTTTTCCCTTCTGAGTCACAACAGTAGCTGTCCACGTCACCGTTTGCTGAGTGCCTTCTCTGCAGCAGGACCTGTCCTAATGCTCTGTATTCTACAGGTCACTGGGTGTCCTCTGAAGTCGAGCAAAGGCAGGCGGCAGAGCAGTTTCGCATATAAGAAAACTGAGGCGGTGAACAGTACAACTGGGATCCGGGACTGTCCAGAAGGGCAAGAGCTGGAGGTTGAGCCTAGGTCTACACGGTTACAAGCCCTGCTCTTTTCTCCAACAGATGATTATCTTGCCATCTAGAGATGGCCAAATGGTCACACCGACCCAGGAAGCTCCACAGCAGACAGCCTGATCCAACAAGGAGGGCAGGTTGTGAAGTGGCAGGCTGGCCTGCGGTTCGCTGCTGTAGGAGTTTCATAGAGGTGTACTACAAGTTACCACAATCTGCCACAGATATATACATTTACACATATATCCCCAAATCCCTAGAGTCCAGAAGTCCAAATCTACCCTACTGATGACATCATAATCTGATGGCACTATTTGGAAAGTCACAAGAACAGAAGGTCGGACCTATTAAGGGGGTTAATAACCGATGGTGTGACGTTTGGGACTATGTCTGGACCTTTAACCCTTCCCGTTGGGCTCTTTCAACCTCACTGTTTCCGGGCTGTCAGGAAGCAAACAGCTTTCTTTCCACCATGATGCCATGACATTTCTTCTTCACCACAGGCCTAGGAGCCATGGAGACAAGTGACTGTGGTCTAAAACTGTGAGTTAAAACTCAACCTTTGCCAGGGATTTTTGTCACAGCGACAAAAAGCAGACCAACACTCCATGTTTCCTGACTCCTGACGGCTCAGGTGCGCTTGGCTTGTGGTAGCGCCCCTACTCTCCGCCCCTAGCTTTGTGTCGTCTCCTGTACGCCTGTTCTCTCTTCTTCTGTCCCTTCCAAGAACACTTCCCACTGACTTTAGGGTCCTTCTTAACAATGTAGGATCACCTCAGCGTGAGGCCTTTAGTGTAATTATACCTTCAAAGATGACCCTGACCTTTCCAGTTAGGGAATAACATTCACAGATTCAGGGTTCTATAGAGTGAACACAGTTCTTAGAGGGTGCAAGTCAGGCCACTATGCAGCCCAATACTTGTGAAATATATAAAGAAGTGATGAACGTCATATGGCATAATGTATCCACGGTTTTTCCTTCCAACTTTTTCCTTTTTATTTTTAATGCTGAGGCCTGAACTCAGGGCCTCACATGGTAAGCAGCACCCCAGCTCTTCCCAATATTTTAGTCTCCGAATTGCCTGACCAGAAAGCCATGTTCTGTGAGAAAGCAGGAAACCACCTGCAGCTTCTCTTGAAGCTGCCAATCATGCTGGGTAGAGCTGGGTGCACCAGGTTACCTATAGACTGAGAAAACTCCAGGGCTTTGCCAGCGCCATCCTCAAATACCCTTCCTTCCCTCCCCTCCCTTGCAACGCTCAGCAGAAACATCACCTTTGAAATCAGGCTTTGGATGACAGAGCCCCTTATCAACACATTGCCTAATCTCTGAAGTTAGGGTTAAACGGCATCTAACACACGCCCACTGTCTAGTTGTGTTAGCTGTTCCTTACTGCAGCACACAATAACCAAAACAAACAACTTAAAGGAGGAAAGATTTATTGTGTCTCATGGTTTCAGAGACTTCAGTACATGGTTGGTTAGTTCCGCTGCTGAGGTGAGGTGCAACATCACAGCGGAAGGGTTTGGTAGGGCAAAGCCACTCACCTTACAGCAGCCAGGAAGCAGAGAACGGGAGGAAAGCCACTGAGGAAAGGGCCTGGACCAGACATAGCCCCAGAGTCATGAACTCATGATCCATTCCCATTCTCTAAGGCCCCAACTCCACTGAAGAACTTAGAGCTCTCATACTCCATTATCTGTGGAAACACCCAGGAGTGTGCTTTACTGATTTCCTAGATGTTTATCAACCTAATTAAGATCAATAATTAAGACTACCAGTGACTCTAACACATTTTAGATCCACTCACAGTGGGAAGCAACGGGCTTTTGACTCAACTTGCGATAAAACAAGGTCAAGTAAGAGCAGAGGAATAGAAGGAGTGGGATGGCGTCGAACTCGTGAAAAATCCTGGGTAAGGGCCTGACTTGATGAAAAAGTTTGGGCTAGTTCATTCAGTCAAACCTGCAGTGCGTTAGCTAGGTGTAGTGGTGCATGCCTGAAACTCCGGCACTCTGGGAACCTGAAGCAGGAGGAGCACCAGTTAGAGCCCCGTCTGGATATTTAGTAACTTAGCAGGAGCTTGTCTCAAAATTAAAAAAAAAAAAAAATGAGTATGGCTAGTACTGTAGCTTAGTGTAAAGGCCCTGGGATTAGTCTTCTCTCTCTCTCTCTCTCTCTCTCTCTCTCTCTCTCTCTCTCTCTCTCTGAAATAAAACAAAACCAAAAAATTCCACACTGTGAAATTGGATGGTACACGGGGTCAACAGATAACAGGCCTGCCAGTTCTGCTGGTAGCACACGTCCTGATTCCTAGGACAGCTGGACTCTTCTTAGCACATTTTCTTAGCACTGAAATAAATATGTTAAGTGCATGTTCTGGAGTGGGCTGCCTCTGCTTCCTGTCTGAGATGCACACAGACACTGAGCAGAGACACAACCTGGACAGCTCTTATAAGCCTTCCATCCTGGCCAGGGTGAAGACATTCCTTTATGTTCTGTTTGTGTATGTTAGACTGCAATCCTTTCCTTGTCACCAGCTTTCACGTGACACAGGATTGCACGTTCCTTAGAACACTACGGGCTAGTCTGCCCAACAGCCATGCTGTGCAGGACAGAGGCAAGACTGCCGCCAAGGAGCGGAGCCCAACATCACCTTTGACTTGAAACAACCCCACTACCAACCACGTGCACGTTGAGATTTACTTAACCTTGCTCCCAACTGCCTGATGCCTGCAGCACACTGCTAATGACAGAGAAAGACCTGAACACAAAGAACAGGGAGAGGAGGAAATTAGAAATCATATTTCATTCATCTACAAAGAAATGAATTTGCAGATTCCAACACATCACAAAAAAATAGAAAAAAATAAAAAGATTAAAATGGCACCACATGGCTTGAGTCACCACATGGCTCTGCCACAAAGTCCTTGACATAATGAAAAAAATAACTGATTGAAAAAAATGTCAAATGCCGCCTATGTGATTACACAGCAGCCAACTTTTCACAATGTTACTATTGACCGGACACCGGAAGACCCAGTTGTGTCCTGACCCAGTTTGGTCACAGCAGGCCTGAAAATATACATCGTTTGCTTAGACATTTTTTTTGTAACGGGTTTTGAGAGCTAAAGCTAACAACTTAAAATGCTTTTTGCCATTAGGAAATTTTTTGATAGATGAGATTTGCACTAATTTTTTATTTTGTGCAGAACAGAAATCATGATGGAAATGCAGAAAGTGTCTCCACTGATCTGTAACCAAAGACTCAGGACAGGCTTCCTGGGAATGCTTTAAAATGGCCGAAGGAACAAATACTGCTTCTCTCTCTTCCAAGGGTAGAAACACAACCTTGGAAAAGTATGTGAAGGCTGAATTTCTAGCAAGGTAAATTATATTGAAGTGTTATGAGAAGAGGATGTGCCCATAAAACAGATTTCATGGTGAGTGTACCTGGGATAAGGGCAGGAGGGAGTGGGAACTTATCCTGACTGAGTGCTCCTGGTAAGTCGGGGACTGGGTACATCCACATCTGCCACTCACACGATCCTCTGCATCCTAGACACACACGCAGCATCACCAGTATCACCATCCCTGTCATCATCGCCATACCCATTTTACTGATGGGAACATTTAAGGGATCAGAGAGACAAAGCAACTTGAAGCAGGCACATGCCATCTAAGTGACAGGGCCAGACTTGAACCCATGTCTCTCTGACATGGAATGTTTTTCAAAGTCATGCTTGACTTAACCAACCCTCAAAAAGATAAAAAAAAATTAAGGTATAAGCATGATGCTAGGGTTTTGCAATCAAATCAGCCCAAAGGTTCAGTAGGGAATACACCATCTCTACCCCTCTTGCTTTAGGAGCCCTGGGCTGGGGAAGGCCTGAGACAGAGTAAGTGATAATCTCAACGTGTGGAAGCTGGCTGCTGTGACGTAACGCCTGAGCTCTCTACTCGGATGCTCCCTGGCCTGAGAGCTCCAGGAGCAACACTTCACATTCCGTCATACGTACTTATGCCATGGGTGAGACTGGGAGGCGGACCTGCTGACCTCTGACGGACAGCACATCTGGATGGAACAGTCTTCACCATGGGAGAGGATCTCAGAACGTGCCTGCAGCTCAGTCACTTGAGAGGTGGAGACCAGTGCCTAGGCCCTTCGCAGGCTCATCACTGGGATGTTCCCCCACGACAGAGCAGCTCTAGATAAAAAGCCCTGGCTTCAGCGCCGTTAGGTACACACCCTGCCCCTAAAAGCCCTGCACCGGGTTTTCTCGAGTTCAGTATTACCACTAACTATACTTTCTCCCATCTCTGATCTTATAAAATCGAGCAGCTCTGTGGGCTGACTAAATGGTCTCTGAGGACCAATTAACTCCTATATAAAATGAGGAGCAAGCCATTTCTACCTCAAAGACAGTGGAGAGGATCAAAGGAGCGTTTAAGTAAAGCGCCAGCATCTTGCAAAACAACAGCTGTGGCGACCAGCACTCACAATGGGACTGGGCAAAACAGTAAAAGGTAGGGGAGACACCTGCAGCAGTCAGCAGTCCATGATCATTAGACCCCACGCTGCCAGGCAGCGGGGAGACTTACTTCCAGCGACGGTGTGCCAAGAAGCGCCGTTGACAGTGCCCTCCTCCTTCTGGAAGTCTTCCGTGTGGCACACTCTCCGCCGGGCATCCGTCATGAGGCGGTGTGTGGAGGCATAGGAGTAGGCCAGCCAGCGGAACACGTGATCGTCGGGGGTGGGGCTGTGCTCCTGGGTCTTCCACTGGGAGCGCACCATGTCGTAGGGATAGGCCACCACCAGCTCACCGCCCTGCAGGTTGCCTCCCAGCACAAAGGGGATCTTTTCCATCCACGCTATGACTGCTCTGGTCTCCAGGGCCACCTACGAACGTGCAAAATTGGTAAGTGAAGCAAGAAAGAAACCGCTTCTCTCTCTAATTTTTAAAGGAGGTACATATTATTTTTAAAACAGGAATTTATGGAATAGTCTTAGGAATATTTAGAATGTCAAAATCTTCTAGGAAACTTAGACTCTGAGGAAATAATGGAATAAAAGAAAAGACACGCCCAAGGAAGTATCTAGTTCCCACTGTAGGAATGTTAGTATCAAAGAGGGAAGATGAAATTAGAGTAACGCCATTGCGCAATGCCAGTACCTTTAGTTTGGGCATCTTCATTTGAGACCACGTGGCACAACAGAGGGACAAAACACAGTGTGCCATCTCAGGGAAGAGCACGCATCCAGACATGTCTTCCCTGAATGCCACCGAGCTGCCACCCCAGGGTTGGAAGACTTTTTTCAAAAGGGGGAAGACAGTAAACATTTTAGGCTTTGTAGGCCATGCATTCATTCTTGTTAAAACTATCAAATGGACGCTTACAGCAAGGCAGTGACAAAACCCCTAAGCACGTGTCATTTACAAAAACAGCTCTGAGCCGGGTTAGTCCCTAGGCTGTAGCTCGCTGTCCCTGATCTATCTAATACAGTTCAGACTCCATCTCAAGAAACACACAGCAACACATACATGGTATAGGAGGAGTGCTGTGACCTGCACCCACACAGAACCTGGCTGTTCAAAATGAAGCTGTTCACGAGACAAGATAGGACAAACAATTTTGATGAGTTTGCAGGGGAAAAGAGAGAAAGTGATAGAACAACAATCCATAGTTTTAAAGGTTTTAAAAGACTTATAAATCAAACAAGATGAATGGGCTTTATTTAAATCTTAAAGAGAGAGAGGAGAAAGAATGCACTGATTAGCATAAAAGGGGACATGAGAACACTGATCATATGTTTTATAATAAGTGACTTATTTTGATATGGTAGTGATAACATCTAGTCTAATCAGCTAACTTCTTTATCATTAACCAGATATTTTATAATATTAAGAAATAATGTATTTTGATATATTAAAGGTGGCACCTTATGGTTTGGAAAGAGAGACTTTATTTTTTAGAGACACCTACTGAAATATTCATAAATGAAATAACATGCCGCCTGGGTCTTGCTTTACTAGGAGAGGGAAGGTGAAAACGTGTCAGAAGGTGTAGACGAAACACAAATTGGCAAGCGCCAAAGCTGACACAGGGAACACATGGGTCCTCGACTACTTTCCTCATTCTCTGTTTGATGTTTTTTCCATAAGAAAAAATTTTAAGAAGGAAGAAAACTAAAAATATTGAAAGCTAAACTTGGGAGAGTTTGATGGGGTCAAATACTGTTCGCTGAATCAAATATCCACCACAAATGACTAGTCCTGGGACAATAATTTCTCAAAAGTGACAATAACAGCGAACTGTAATACTAGAAATCATTTAGCTGTTTAGTATGAAAGCTAATTCAGGGACGAAATGCACTTGCAGGGCTTCGTTAAGCTGAGCTTTTGTTTTTAAACATGTCCACTGCCCTGGAATGGGCTCCCCAGGCAACTCAGCCCCTCACCCAGCACCGGTGTTGATGGGGCTGGGAACCCAGCCCAGCCCCCTCCCAGACGAGACCCGTTGGGACTGGTTCCATCCATCCGCCCTCCTGCCTCCTTGCCAGAAGTCACTGTACCCTAGATGACATGATTCTCAGTCTCCCTTTTGTTTTATCCGTATGTGAACATCTAAAAATACACCGGTTTTTCTTGCTTTTGATCCAAATCAAGATCAAAAAAAAAAAAAAATAAGAGGAGGGCGGCAACCCTTCTGAGTGTTGGCTTCTGCGATGTTTTCCCACTTATTTTACGTTTCTGAGAAGATTCATCTCTGATGTTGATTAAAGCGACTGTTCGGTCTTTTCAACCCCAGCATGGCGATTTCATCTATCTGTGCTTATCTGGACGTGGACGTGCCTTAGGGAGGGTTCAGTCTTCTGCTAGCAGGAACAGTGTGTTCCGGACTTCCTGGTACTGTGTTCTGGTAAATACAGGCTAAAATCTACTTGTATATATCGCCAGAAGCAGAACTGGGGTTACTGCATAGGATACAACAGTCCTGTTTTACACGGTAATTAGATCATTCTCCAAAGTCATTGCACAAATCTACACTTAACTCTCATTGTGCTGATTCCCACATCACCATCCTGCCCAATGCTTGGGAATCATTGGGTCTAATTTTGCCACTTGAGGGATGTAAATGTTCTGTCTCCATCACCTTGGTGCTGGTGAGGTAGGACACCTTTTCAGCTTATCAGCCATCTGTTTCCTCCCCCATGAAGTGCCTCAACATATCTTCTGCTCATGTTTCTAATGAGTTGTTTACATTCTTCGTTATTCTTTACAAATTTTTCATAATTCTAATTTTTTCTCCATTACATAATTTGCAAATAACGTCTCCCAGTTTCTAGCTTGTCATGACAGCATACTAAATCTTTTGATGAACACTTTCTTCTTTGGATATAGCTGAATTCATCATTAATCTCTTTTATTATGATTAATACTGTGCGTATCTTGTTTAAAACAGACTGCGGCATACTGGAAGCCAGTCATCTGAATTCTAAAGTTTCCGTGAGTTTTTACTTTAAGTGACTGTCAAGCCTTATCAAATGCTTCTTTCTCTAGAAAAACCACTTCATTTTTCTCTTGTTCCCCATTATTATATTGCGTTGGATTTCCTCTGCTTTTTTTTCTTTTTTTGTGAACTTCTTAAAGTGGTTACAGTTTCCAGACTTCCTTCTTTTTAATGTAATCATGTAAAGGTACAAAGTTCTCTAAACCATCGCTTTTTTTCTGCCCTGGAGAATTTTTGATATATAATGTTTTCATTATCATCTAGTTTTAATGCAGTTTTTACTAGCCAGCATGACTTTTTTCTCTTGTCTCTGAATGAGGATTCAGCAGAGATATTTTTAAAAAGAAAAAGAAAAAAAGAAACCCTTTCTCTCCTGTTCTTCCACCATTACGCATCTCACTGTAAGTGACTGTCAAGCCTTGCCAAGTGCTTCTTTCTCTAAACAAATCCCTTCATTTTTCTTCGTTTCCCATTATTTCATTGCTTTGGGTTTTCTCTGCTGTTTTTTTGTTTTGTTTTGTTTTTACCAGCTGCTGGCTGGGATTATAACTCTGAGATTGAAAGTCTTAGGCCAACATGGAAGAGGCAGAAACACAGACGGCTCTCTGGGGTCTTGACCAGCCCTGGACCTACGTTTTCAGAATCCTATGAAGTGAAGAAAGAAGTGAACTCCTACCTTGTTAAGTCACGTTATTATGTTTTTTATTGCTATAGTTGAATCTAGCACTAACATATAGACCAACCAGCGCAGAGCTGTGAAGATCATTTACAAGCAAAGAATGAAGGAAAAGGAGAAAGTTTCTGGGGGCAGGCGGTGCTCAAAGGCACCGGCATTGCCATGAGAATTGCTTCTTCTACAAGAGATTCTTTGTGAAACAAGAGCTAAGACGTTGAGGGAAAACATTTCTCACCTAGCTTCATTTATCTTTCCAGAGAAGCGTAACATATAATAAATCCATGGGACTCGTTGGAACAAGAAGGAGATGTACGAAGCATCTGGCAAAGGCCGGCGCTAATTTCATGGAAGTAAAGCTATCAATGGTGAGGATAATAATGGTGGTAACAAATACGTATCATCCATTGTTTTGTTTTTGAAGCACTGTGTGGTTGTAAAGAAATATAACTAAATGATTTCAAGGAAGAATCTCCCAAATACCAATCTAAAAGGTAGTCATTACATAGCATACCTGCTTAGTTTGTGAGAAAATAAGAAAGAGGAGAAAAAAGGCTTTGTCTAGTTCTTAAACGTCACGTCCTCCGCAAACACCAGCAGAGGGCCTTGGCCTCGCAGCGACCAGCAGATGGGACGTTTTTACTCACCGTGGCATTTTCAGACAGAAACCATTCAGGGATGGCAATGTAGTGATTAGGGACTTTTCTGGGGACGTTCTGCCGATCCTCTGCCTCCCACAGGAGGGTGTTTAAATCAGGAAAGTTGTTGTTGATGTCGATCCCGTCGTGGGTCCAGCGTCCCAGGGACCAGCCCCCCAGCTCTGAGCCCTGAGAGATGACTCAGAGTGAGGAAAACCCAACTCCATTATGAGATACACCCACGTCTGCCTGTATCTGACTCTTATTCTAAGCCTCTGGCCACTCTGAGACCCAAAGACTGTGTCCACAGAATATTGAAACCCCTGTTCCTGATATCTGGTGGGTAAGACATGATATAACCAGGGCACTCCCAAGAGGGCACGCAGGAAGCTACCCATGCCACAAAGCAGTGCTCAGATCTCTGCTCCTACCACATCCGTCTCTCTCCTGTGCTGCATGCAGGAACTTCTGAGGAGTAGGGAACCTACGATCCCCTCAGTGTAGCATCAATATTGTACTCACAATAAAGTAATGCATTCTCCCTGCCCTCCCATAATTCTGGCTACTCAGCATTGCAGATATCGAAGCAACTATTTGCACCAGTAAGCAACCAAAATTCTCTATCATAAAGCTTACGCTTGATGAGCATCCTTGTTTTAAATGTAGTTGTCAATTTTATTAACAGATAGAGTGATATATCATGAAGAACATGTCAAAACAACACTAACGATATTCAGTACATCATTATCTACATGTTTTTATATGCACCTTTGGCCTATATAAATCCTATACCATCATTAGACCATGAAATATAAATAATATTTCAAAATAATAAAATTGGCTATCCACAGAGGACTGATGAGAGAATTAAAGGTAATCACCAGCACCAGCTGGGTGTGGTGGGCAGGGTGGTGCACACCTGCAGTCCCAGCTGCTTAGGAGTCTGAGGCAGGAAGATCGAAAGACTAAGACCAGTCTGGGCTATACAGCAAGTCTTTGATGAATGAATGAATGAATGAATGAAAGAAAGAAAGAAAGAAAGAAAGAAAGAAAGAAAATCACACAAACAGGCTGGGGATGCAGCTCACCACTTCTTGGGCTCAATCCCAAGAAAACCTTACCATCTTCCCCAAAAAAAGTAATGACTAATATAATCAATGTATGGTGTTACTGCATTCTACTAATCTCACTGTGTGTGTATATATATATGATTATTAATTTTTATTATCACTATTCATGCTCATTCTTCCACCTAATGAGCACATGCCATTCTCAGGGTCACCATCAGCCGCAGTCCTGGTTATACAGCCTTTATAAACTTCATGACTTCCTTGCAGAAACACCCAAAAGAACGCTCGTAGGCACAACCTCGCCACGTCAGGGCCAGCACGCTGGCACTGGCCCTGCTCCTGTGCGGGGCGGGCACCACGCCTTACCCCTTCGTAGGCCTTCTCGTAGCCGTCGGGGTTGAGGGAGGGAAGGACGTGGATTCGCGTCGCCTCCACCAGGTGGACAATGCGCGGGTTCTGCGCCAAGTACTCCTGGCACAGGAACTGCACCAGCAGAAGCAGCAGCTCCCGGCCCAGCACCTCGTTGCCATGGGCCCCGGCAATGTAGTGGAACTCGGGCTCCCCTGGACAGAGAAAGGCCGGGAAGCACAGGCTGCCAGGGCATGGGGTGGGGGCAGGTGGCCACACGGCACCTGCCGCAGTTACCAGGCGACATCGTAGTCCTGCTTGTTCTTTCAAGTAAATCTCCCAAGTTACATCACGGCCCATTTGTTTTTTATTCCCAAATAATCAAGCATATAAGAAAAGGCATAGAAAGACGTCTTAGAGGACAGAGGGGTAACTGTACTCAGTCTTACTTACCAAGAATTGATAAGATAACATAGTGCTTAGGGTTTAAGATTTGCAAGTTAAACACAAGCCACAGCAATTATTTTTCTCCTATCTATTTTTTATTTTTATTTTTCCAGTCCTAGGGACAGGACCCAGGGCCTCAAACATGCCGAGCAAATCCTCCATCATCAACCTATACCCTAAGCCTGCAAATTACTTTTCTTAAAAGAATTTCCTATAAAGTTTTACAAGGGCCCAAAGATGAATGCGTGCAACCATAAAATAGCCCTGCAGGCAAGCTGGCATGAGGCAAGCTGGCATGGCACGCCTTGGCACAGCAGCAGAACCTTCCCCTTTCAAAGCTCAGCCTCGAACATGTGAGGGCTGCTACAGTTTGATATATGTGCTCCTCCACTTGACAGTAACCGGAAGCGGGCCTGTAAGAGGCAGTCAGGAAGTAGAATGCTTATAAAATGGCACACGGAAACCAGCCTGTCCTTCTGCTTTACCATATAAGGTCACAGTAAGAGACACCCATGAGAGGAACCGGCCCTCACCAGACACTGAATCTGCCGGGACCTTGGCCTTGGACCTCCCAACATCCAGAGTTGTGAAAAATAGATTTCTGTTGCTTACAAATGATGTCATCTCAGGTATTTAGTCACAGCAGCTACACAGACCCACGCATGGGCATCCAGTGCTGGACACACCTGTCCTTCCCTCATTGTCTAAGCTGGGACCTGTGAGGAAAGGTGACCGTCCCACAAAGAAGGCTTTTACTTCTTGAGAGAGACTCTTGAGAACTCCTGAGATACACAGGAATGTTAAAGGCCAGTGAATCAGATGAATCTTTGCTCCTAAATTCTAGCAGATGTTCTCAAGTTTCTTCTATTTGCCTGCAAAAGCCTCCAAGCTGTTGGACTTTATCGATGCATAGTACTTCATGGTGTATAAATTCCACAGTTTGTGTATTCATTGGTCTGTTGATGGGTATTTTGGTGACTTCCATGTTTTAGCTATTGTTAGTTGTGCTTCTATGAACATGGGCATACATGTATCTCTGTTATGTGTTGTTTTGGCCTCATGCTTAGTGAAGTGAGTCAGAAGCAGAAGATGAAACATCGAACGGTCTCTCTGATATGAGAGACCCAGATCACAACTCTTATGGAACTTAAAATGAAAAACCAAGTGAAACGGGGGGTTAGGGCGGGGAGGGAGGGCAGGGTGGGGGAGGGACAAAAGGAGTGGGAAAGTACTTGTCACCTTGACAAGATACATAGGTGCACAAAATGCTAAACTTCATTGGTAAACCTTAAATTTTGCACTTATACATATCAACAACATGGGGGGGGGGGAATTCTAGCAGATTTCTGCGAAGCTCCCAGATTTACCAAAAAGAAAGCTAAAGAGATCGACCAGCCTATAGGAACCTAGGCTGGGCAGGGATGGAAGAGAAAGTGGCTAGAAACAGAAATTTCTTGAATACAGGATTAACATTTTAAGAAATAAATTATAGAGAACCCGTATAATTTACACCATCCATGATCAAAGAACCTGGAATTTTCTTGTGAAAGAAGATTCTCTCTTGTCTCCAATTACTGTCTTTTTTGGCTACTGGGATGGGCTTCAGAGACAGAGAACACAGAATTAAATATGGCCCCTTTTGAGAAAGGAAGGTATTTCTAGCTTAAATATCTCTGCAGTCCTTATCATAAGCTAAGAGTTTCATAGCCCCCAAACCTTTCTGTCTGCAGAATCTGTCTACAAGAGATGGTTTTTCCATGGGTAGCTCAGACTCTGTTTCACAAATATTCCTGTGGGGTAAGCCATCTCTTGGCTAAGCACGGGGGTACTCAACCAAGTGGGGCCCTACGTCACCCCAGGGGGCCCCTTCTCACCGGCTTCATGCTCCCCAGGATGGTCAGAGATCTCCACAGCATACAGCTTCAGGCCCTGGTGGCTTTTGCCAATGTTGTAAATTCTGGTGATATTGGGGCACATTTCATTCACAACCTTCATTAACTAAAAGATGAAATAAAAGAAAAGCTGTTAGTAATGATGCTACACACTATAAGGGGCAGAGTCCCCTGGAAGACAGCATCTGCCCATAAGATCTTCCTTGTGTCCCTTCCCTGGGATAATGTCTGCCATTTATGCCAGCTCCTGCCTTGTGCAATCCCCTCCAGGCAAAACCTCCTGGCTACTGCCTCCACCCAGCCCCACACTCTCAGCATCACTTGCTTGGGGTGGCCTTCTCCTGCTCTGGCTTTGTGGTCCCAAAGCTGACATGTTGAAAGCAAACAGTGCAATAGTATTAAGAAGCAAATCTGTTAAGAGATGATTAGATTACCAGGCAGAGCCTGACAAACAGGATTAACACCCTTAGAAAAGAGACCCCAGGGAGTTTGTCCCTTTTTCCCAGAACACAGTGAGGAGGCTCCCTGGATGGACAAAGACTGAGCCCTCACCGGACACCAAATCCTCTAGTGCCTTGATCTTGGACCTGCAGCCTCCAGAACTGTGGACAACACATTTCTCTTGCCTTCATAAGCCACCTAGTTCGTGGCATTTTTGTTACTGCAGTGAGAGTGAATATGTCCCTTTGTGTGGTTATCACTCCCTGGTCATGGTTTTTACGTCCCAGAAAGGCTTAGCACCTTCCTAATTGTGGTTCTTACCTCCTTGGCTGTGATGATCACCTCTCTGATTACGGCTGTCTCTTCCTGGTTGCAGTTACCACCTCCCTGGCTGTGGCTATCAACACCCTGGCTGTGCTTATCACAGTTCTGGCTGTCGTCACCATGTCCTTGTTGTGGTTATCATCTCCCTGGCTATAGCCATCGCCTTTTTGGTTGTCATGTCCCTCGATTGTGGGCATCTCATTATGATTTTCTGCTTTCCCAATAATAAAATTTTGGATATCAATTTCCCAAATAAATATTCCTTGAGTGTCAACTTCTTTATATTTGAATGAGCTGTGGAGGCTGACACTGAGGAGTGTAAGGAGACGGAAACTGCTCCTGTCTCCCTGCAGCCGACAATGGAGCCGCACATGGGAGGCATCTCATGAGTGCTGAGTAAGAAAACACGTGGCGATCATGGTAACCAGCATCTTGTATTAAATGGCGGGCAACGCAGGCTGCAGCACAGACGTGAAATACATACGTACTGTTTTCTAGATTTTGCTTTTGCAGTCAGCTAGCCAGATTGACAGCTCTGGTCTGCAAGAATGGCATAAGCTGCCAGAGCTGGTAACGAGGGCTTTGCTAGTCCCAAGGGAACAAGCTGCCCTTCAGGACAAAGGACCAAGGACATCCTCTTCCAGAGGTTACCTCACCCCACATCACTGAGCAAGTACCTGTGACTCAGCTTTAAGTAGCTTGATTTACTGGGTTAAGCTTGCTTAACAATCCCCAAGCGCAAGCAGAACTGACTCAAGGGACATTAGCCATTCATCAGTGACTACTGAGGGGCCTAGTCACTGCCAGGCATCCAGGAGACCCCACACTCATGGTAGGGACTGGATTCTTCACGGGACAATTTCATGACCATGTGCTAAGGACAGGGCTGCGGGAGCAGAGAGTAAGGACATCCCAGCCAGAGGGGCAGGTGGCCAGGTGGCCAGAAGGCAGAGCATCCCCTCTGTGAAAGGTGAACTGGGACCACTAGCTGAAAACAAAGAAAAGCTTCTGTACCCCGACTGGTGGCACAGATCCAAACACATCTGAACAATGGGAAAAATATAAATAAATTTGTTGCAAATTTGATGGTGGGTTATAGCTGTCAGAACTGGGAAACTGGTATTATGTAAAATTCATGCTGCAGTGCCACTGCAGCGTTGTTGGCCTCTCATAACGCGGTAACTCGTAACAACTGGGCAAAGTAGGTCTAGGAAACATCTCAAAAGGGGCGGGATGATTTGTCCTGACTACAGCTTGGTTCTATTAGACACTGATGAAAGCTGACAGGCACAACTTTGGTTGGGTCTGGTCAGGGTCTAATTCTCTCACTGCTGCTGGAACCTAATTAAAAATATGGCTTACTTTATAATAACTCTCTTTGCATCACAATATTTAAGAGAGAGGAAAGTGACCACTGAGGACTCTTGTCTGCAACACAGCCAAGAGAAATGACTTGCAACGAATGCACAGCTTCTATATCCATCACGAGGAGGGATTCCAGGAGACCACATCTAGGCACAACCATAACTGAACGAAAAATACAGCAAACGTGTCACAAATAATCTCATCAAGAGCAATATGAATGCACTCTGTTCTCTGCTGAATCTCACTCAGGTACACTAGATAAGGCATAAGCTATTGATCCCATTTTACAGATGTGCAGATTAAACTCAGAGAACCCCTGAGTGACTTGCCAAGTCACCCAGCAGGTGCAGGCGGAGGCAAGACTTTGGGCATTAGGGCTCTTCTTGAAGCCCTGTCTGTCTCAGTGGCCACAGCACTGTGAAAGATGTAGGTGGGAATTCACCCTCCTCATGAACATCCCCGGGAACAGAGTCTGCCACTGAAACATAGTTCCTTCTTGTAAGAGAAGCTAAGTGCCTATGCCTGAAGAGTCAAATGTTCTTTTTCGGAATCCAGGACCTTGTGGTAAATGTGTGGGCCTTTGTGGTTAGAGAGAGAGCAGGGAAGAGAGTTTCATCATGACCTAGAACGTGCGTGCTCAACTGGGACAAGGAAGTTGGTTTTTCAGATCTAAAAAAACCCAAAAAACCAAAACAAAACAACAACAAAAGATCTTTAGATATCCCAGGCATTGTGAACTTCCAAAGCACAACTCTACCAGAAAAAAAATCTTCATCTTTATAATTTAATACAATGTAGGGGAAGATGATTAAGAAAAAAATGGCTGTCAAGTCTCCCTAGAGAGAAGCAACTGGACAAGGAAAAAGGTTGAGTGTATTAGAGTGCTGGGGTTTGCAAGCCTTGCTTCTTCTGAGATGAGAATAAACTCTGCCCTGCTAGTGTCTACTCTGTTCTAGCCACCCTTGCTTTCCAAAGAAGAGGAAACAGTCTCTCTTCAGCAATCCATTTTCTGGCACCATGTCAGAAAGAAATTGTTAATAAAGAATGGCAAAATTATTTGCATGGTGACATTGCTGTGGCATATTTCCTCCTTATTATATTTATTCCATGTTGGGTGATATCCAAGTGCTTCACAACTACAGCCCAGCACCTGAGTTACAGCAGGGGAAACGGTAACGATCCTATGTTAACTAAGGAGTGCAGAGGGAAGATGTAACTACCCTGATCAAAATCATGTGATTCTGTGAACACAGAAGATCAAGCACTGGGTAGATACGGGGCATTATAGTCTGAACATATGACTCTCCCAAAGTTACTGAGCCTAAGACCCAATGTCATAATATGTAGAGGCGGGGACTTTAAGAGGTGATTGAGCTTTCATGAAAGGAATTGGCATACTTATAAAGAGCTGGAGGGAGTGAGCTGTGCCTCTCTCTCCTTTCATTTCCCACCATGTCAGGACACAGTCACAAGGCACCACCCCGGAAGTAAGAGCAACGCTCACCGGATGCCAAACCTGCCGACACCTTGATCTTGGACTTCCAGTCTCCGTAACTATGAGAAATGCACTTCTCTTGTTTATAAATTACCCAGTCTCTAGTATCTCTCTTGTTACCAGAAGTACTGACAGATTGGGACATGAGAGGGAAATAAAAATTGCTTGTTCTCTAGCACAGGGTTACAGATGATTAGCCTGTCGGCGTTCAGGGTGCATCTGATGTTGATACAAAAGTGTTTGTCCAGTGAATGAAAAAAAAAGTTTTAAAAAAGAAAAGTTGGAAGGAGAGAGAAAGTTCTCTTCTAGTATCTTTTTTCCTTTGCCAAATAAGAAAGAAACCCTACAAGGAGAGAATAACAGTGAGAGGCATTTCCTGGGTGAGGGCCTGGGTATGTATGGGCTCCCAGGCCTGCTGCCCTGGCCTGGCCTCCCGCCACCATCTGCTGTCCCTTGTTGAGGCTGAGTATGAAGCACAGGTGAGCAGGCTCAGTCACCGCTCCCACAGCCAGCCGGATGTCCCTGGCATCCTCAGTTGCCCTGGAAACTAATACCAATAGCCATCAGCCTTACAACTTAGGTCTCATTGTTCCACCCGTGTCTCCTGCATCATGCTACGTGTCAGCCAGCCCACCAGTATGTCCTGAGTTGTATGGTTTAGATCTGATAAGTCCCCTCAAAAGCTCACAATTTAGAAGATGATTGGATCACAGAGTTAATTCATTCAAGTGGATTAATCCATTTATGATTTCCTGTCCTGTTAGGAGTCTGGACCTACTTAAACAGCTGGGTCACTAAGGGCATGATCTGGAAGGATATATCTCCCTTGATGGTTTGACCTTTCTCTCTCTCTCTCTCTCTCTCTCTCTCTCTCTCTCTCTCTCTCTCTCTCTCTTCTTTCTGTTGCAATGAAGTGAAAAGCTTTCCTGTGCCGAGGCCTCTCAGGCCTCTACCACGCCCCCTCTGCCAAACACGAACAGACTGAGACCTCGTAACTGTGAGCTGAAGTCGTGGGTGTCAGGCATTACATTCTAGGAACAATGACCATTTAGAACCTCACAACACTACCCAAGAGTAAAGTCAAGCAAGCAAAACTTTTATTTCAAAGTCATTCCTTTCCTTCCTGGGAAGAGCACCCTAGTCCCCACTACCCGAGAGGCATGCCAGACTCCTTTCTCTCCACAACTCACTCCAGCAGGTAACCTAAGTCTCGCCATCCTAACAGGTGAAGCCTTTAGTAGACAACGACTACCTCCATGTTCATCCCCTCCAGGCCCAGGAGGCCCCTCTCCCGGGGAACTCTGGCAGTGCTCCTCAATCTACTCAGCACAGGGAAGAAATACAGTTCAAAAAAAGAATCTCATGGACCTCCAGACCCAAGACCGGCTTCTTTCCCTAGCAGATGCCCACTGTTCCCAGTACCTATCTATTTGCGTCTACCCACACGCCTTTGCTCTTGCTGCCCTCTCTGCCTGGAGCGCACCTCCCTTCCATTGCTCCTACCAAAGCCTGACCACACACTCTGGAAAACAGCCGACCCCATCTGCAACCAAAGCCCTTCCCGGCCACGGGCAACCACACTGACGGCTTTCCCTCCTCTCCATCCTGACTGTGATGACCTCACCCACAAGTACTGATCAATTACATGACAGCGTTATCTGCCCTCATCATCCCAATGAAGGAGCCAGCCTATACGTGAACAAACAAGAAAGACATTACTAATTAGAATGTGCATCCTGGAGGCCTTCAGCATTCTCCTGGAAAAACTCTCCCCTTCCATATCACAACATCAATATTTACATAAATTTTGCCTTCCCCTCTGTTTTTCTTCCCTGTCTAGTAGTCCCCCCTCCCCTCCGCAGGGCACGGGGCCACACCTCACAAGTCCATGCCTGAAAGAGACTGACTGTACTGAGAAGTGATGCTCACTCTCACCACCACCTTCCAACGTGAAGTAAACTTTTCTCTTTTCTTGGTTCTTCCTGTTTCTCATTCTTTATTTGTTGTAAATGTCTCTTTCAATAGTAAGATATAAACTAGCCATATTTTCCCCGGAAATATTTGGAAATACTTCCAAAGTAACCGGGCAGACTTCATATGGAGAAACTGCTAAGTGCTGTCCTCTCTCCCACTCTCAGGTTCCAGGGATCTACATGGGAAATCAGTCTGTCTTGACCATCCACTAGGACTGAGAAATGCTCCCCTGATGGTTTCTCATTGAGTGCTACTGAGTGGTGGGATCTCAGAGGGGTCAGTCAGGGTTCTTCGGGGCAACTGCATTTGTCATCCCAAGTCCTCTTAACTCTGACAACACCAAATGATTGGGATCAGAGTCACCATGTGTGAGAAGCACGCTCCACTGGCTCTCCTTACATATGAGAAAAACTCCAGTTTTGCACATGGGACAACCATTTAAAGATGACAGCAGCTAGCTGTGTCTAACAAGCAGCTTGCTTGCCATTTTCGGGCCCTTGATTATTTAATGCTAGAGCACAATGACATTTTTAAAAGGAGCTTGGTATGTATATATGTACATTAACTATATATTTTTATATGTGGCCCAAGATAGTTTCTTGACTTAAAAAACAAGGGCAAAAAAAAAAAAAATCCCAAAAGCCAGGCTGCCAGGTTTGACACACCTGATACCCCATGCAGTTGCTTTAAGTGCACTTAGATTTATTGCTCTTGACATTAACTGCACCAAATTGATACCTGTCTCCTTTCAGGAAGATGTCTTGAGATGGCCAGCGAACAAAAATGGGTTTTTCCACTAGTGTTTCTTAAGATGGAGTTGGGGGTAGAGTCATATAAATACTCTGAGAATGTGGAGCGGCAGGCATGAGTCACAGACCTCAAGTCCAAGTGTAGTATCTCAGAGCAAGACAGCAAGGGGAGCTCATTAGCACATCCCACCCCCAAGTGTGCGCTGACGGGTGTCTAGAAGCTGCATGTGAGCATCTTGAGTTAAATTGAGACAAGCCAGGTTTGTTTGCTCCATGAGACTGGGATGGGCAGACCAGAGAAATGTCTCCTGTGTTTGCCCTGGACAACTGGCTCCCTCCCTCGGCAATTATGAGCCTTCCCCTTGAACCATATTTTTTTGTCCTTAGGGATTCTTAGGTCTATAACTGTATATTTGGTGACATTTCTGCCTCCTCTGTCTCTTCAAATAGATCCTCGTATATCTAAGGAATTCTTATTTTCACATACTGTCTTATGTTTTCTAGCACAGGCCAGGGACAAACATGGAACGGGATCTCAGAGGCAATGTACTCGGCCCAAGAACCATCCATTAGCTCATTCCAACTGCGGTGGCCCCTTATCCTCCTGCAGCCAGCTCAAACAGCTTCCATGGCTCAGAATCACTGCTTTATGATTAAAACCTGGGAATATCCCCTTTGGTTGTCTCTTCCTTCCAACTGTTCTCATTTCCAGAAAGCTGTCCTACAGAAGTTGTAGAGATGGCTGTACAGTAGAGGCAAAAGAAGAGCTTGTCAAAATGTGGGTCCTCAGTCCTTTTTCCTAAGGATTCTGCTTTATTGGGTCTGAGGTTGGTTCAAGTATACGTTTTTAAATTTTTCCTGAGGTTCTTCTAACAAGCAACCATGATGAAGACTGAGACTCTGATCAACAAAGGGTAGAGCTATACAGCGTGTTGACAACTCAGGTTAACCACAGCTCCCACCTGTCTTAGTTACAATCCCCACGTTGGCACAAAATACCAGGCAGTCTCAACTTAGAGCTGGCTCACAGTGTCAGTAGGTACAGTCCATGGTCACTAAGATTCAAAGGCAAAAACTGAATGACAGAACAGCCCAGTGGAGGAAAGCTATTCACCTCATAGTGGTTAGGAAAGGCGGGCAGAGGTAGAAGCCAGGGACAGGGATCCACGTTTCCAGATAACACCTGCAGTGGCTACCTCCAGCCAGAATCCAGCTACTAAGAGTACATTCACCTCATCAGCTCATCAATGGATGAATCCACTCATGAGTAAAGTGCCCCATGATCCAATCACCTTCCAAACACATGATAGTTTTGGGGGAAGGGGGTGCAGATTTTAAATTTGTACCATTACACTATCCTCGTGGCTGTGAGGACTAAAAACATTATTAGAATCTGATGGCTAAGTTCTAGGCACAGACGAATGTGAAGCTTCCTGCATCAGCCTCAGTGTTATTTTGCATCTTTTCTCCCCTCTGCCTCTACATAGAACCAACACCCTTCAATCAACGATCTCATTCAGACACACAGTGGTTTTAGGGTTTAGTGATTTCGTGGTCTTAGTGGTTTTATTAGAGTATTAAATAAAAATTGTTCCAACCATTTGCTAGCCAAAACAGCCTTTTTCTGGCCACCCAAACCGATACAAGGCCACCTTAGCCTTGAAACCATTCAGTGTGTTTTCTGCAGACCAAAAATGAACATCAGATCCCTGTCTTTCACACAGCATCCACATTTTCTTTAAAAACATATATTTAGTCTTTATAGGCACACGCTTCCTGTTCTTTTATAAACTCTTGGCTGAGTCACCATTCTTTGAGTCTTACCTGACGCATTTCCTTATAATTGTGGTGCTTAAAATCCAGGTCATCAGTGGTGGTCATTTCATTTCGACGGTGATAATAGTTATTAGGATCTGGGGACAGAAAGATGTTTTTTTAATTCACTCACATCATTCTACTTCTTAGGGCATCTGATGGGGCCTGATTTATGCAGGAACTGTGAGGATAGATAGTAAAGCATTGTCAAACCAGCCCAACCCCCAGCTTCCAACAGTAGCTCGCATATGAGAGAATCCCACCATGGGAAGTAACGTACAAGTCAGAACCGCCCAGCAATTAAGAACGAGGAGCCAGAATGCTGGCCTTCAAGTCCCGATTCGACTCATGTGCTGCAAGACCCAGTGACTTGAGCAGTGTTTGGCTTAGTTTTTCATCTGTGAACAGGGAAAAGACCAATAATTCCCTTGCTTAGTGCTAGCAGTAGATGGGATGACCCTGTCAACACTAAACAATAAAATATATAAGTACCAAAACAACACATGGGCACAGAGACTTCAGAAAGTGTACGGATATTATCAGACATTTTTTGAGGGTATATTCCTTTCATCCTTTCTAAGAAAAGCCCCAGTTTTGAAAATCTCCTCTGGGGAACTCTCTAGCCCCTGGCTCTAGGGTCACACTGCCCTAACTGCTCCAGGTTGAAGGCAAGGACTTTAGAGAGAAGCAAAGAGTGAGGATTTCTCCCCAGCAGCAAGAATACTACACTGCGTCATCCACTTGCTTCCGGAGCCATGTGGCCACAAGAGGAGCCACAAGATGATTTCAGTGACACAAATGACCTTTACCAGTCATTTAGGACTTAGGTTGAGGTTCGTTCTCTTGCCACTAACCAAATCAAAGGAGAACATTCACTTTGCTGAAAAGGGAAGAGGGGTTCTGCAAGCTAGCTCAGAGGAGACGTAGGGTCCTATTTGCCTCAGATCACATCTATGGGTATAGGTGCTTAAGGGTCTTTTATGGTAAGGAGCAGAGGGGAGAGGGAAAATAGGGATGTGATGCAGATCTCCATGTTTGCTTTCCTCCTCCCAGTTATTATGAGCTCATCTTTCCCAGCACATGATACTTGGGGTAGAGGGGGGAAGAAAACTGGGCCCAACCTCCTGGGGCGTCTGCATACTCTGTCCTTTCGTCAGGGCTGAGGAGGAGTGGGAGTATTAGTTCTATGCTTAGCAAGGGGAAGTCTGGAGAAATCACTTATCTCTAAAAGAAAGAATCTAATTTTCAAAGTTCAATTTTGCCAGTTACGTGACCAGAAGCAAAAGGCAGAGAGAAACCCAGTAACAACAGGAGCTACTGGTCAACCAGCCCAGCAACCCAGGTTCCTTGAGACATCAACTTACTAACTTACTTAACAGCAAAGTCTAGGGACAGTGAGGCTGGTGAAATTCCTCTGTGGGGACCAGAGCACACTAGCAGATGTCATCAGTGTATGGACAGAGGTGACGCCCTGAAGACTAGGGCTCACAGGCCAGGGAGACATGACTGCTCTTCACTTGTTTCCTTTCCACTTACATTTACCGCCCCCAAACACACACACACACACACACACACACACACACACACACGTAGGGAGAGGACAGGAGAAAGAACACAAAAAATAGGAGGACGGGACCTTCAGGCTCAGTCGGTACTGAAATCTTTCTCCCCATCTAAGAGTGGCAGGGGCTGGGGGTTGAGAAGTGGCATAGCCCAGTGACTACAGCACTAGCCTAGGAAGTGGAAGGCCCCAGGTTCAATCCCCTGCACCACAGACTAGCTAGGTATGGTAACAATGTCTGTAATTCCATCCCTTGGGAGCCTGAGTTCAAGGCCAGCCTAGGGTACATAATGTGGTTAGAACCCGCCTGGATTATGGAGTGAGACTCTGTCCAAGGGGCTCACAGGCCTAGAAAGCCTGGTGACATCTCCATCCAGAGGAGGCAGCCGAAAGCCCAGCCGGCAGGAGCTCCCCGCTGTGGAGTGCATATGGGGTGTGGAAATCAAACCTCACACTGCAGGAACTGTGAGCCGTTTGGATACCACAGCAGCATCCACTTGAGCCTGAAGGTCAAAGATGGAGGAGGGCAGCGAAGTACTAGCACTCACCGCGGGAGTCAGAAGCAGCAGGTTCTATTCTTGCCAACAAGTGTGCCCCCGGGCCCGCAGCACTGCTGCTTGGTAGACCCAATCCAGACCCCTGACTCAGAATCCACATTTAACAGAGAGAAGCACCAACGTGGCGGTACTATGCAAACCCGTAGCAGAGAAGAGGCAGGGACACATTCTCCATCTCTCAACTCCCTGCCACTGGTGGAATTGCCCGGGGCCCTTAAAAAAACACTTCCCCTTTGAGAGCTCAAACCACTCTCAACAAGAATCACAGATGGACCCAACCACTGAAAGTACAGTTTTTAATCTACACAAAAGCATTTTCAGGAGTGCCATTAGAAGCAAACAAGTCTTGGACAGGGAGTAATTTGGGAGGGTAAACTGGCATTGTGTCCAGGGAAGAAAGCAAAAGCCATCCAGCTCAGCCTAACAACAATTATATCTCAAGCACCTTCCAGCAGGCTGAGCTGGCCTCTGGCAAGCTGCCTTCCCTTTGATTCCAGACCTGCAGGTTTCAAAGAAAAGGGAAAGCCTATCTCTGGCATTTATTTCATTGAACTTCCCAGCTCCTGTTTCCAAGCCCTATTCAACACCCGCCCCCAGCTTCAGGGCCTTCTCCCAGAAGACTCGAAAGCTCCTTTTGTTTTGGATCACAAGCTTTGCCCTCAAGGTTGTGGAAAAGAATTGAAGAAAACTCAAAGCCTTAAATACAAAAGAGCTCTATGCTCAGCAATATTCTTCCCTCCTTCAGACTAATCAGTTTGCTTAAGGTTAGGGTACAAGTTCCAGGGCTATCTCAAAACAACAGACATTTCTCACAACTTTCAGTTGTTGTTTTGAGCAAATTACTTTTCTATTTATTCTGCCTAGCCAAGGTGTTATTAAGAACCTAGTGGGGATCATCACCGAGGCAAAGAAGCGAGAGCCAAGCCCAGAACTCACAGACAGGGCCAATTTGTCATCTCAGCCAGCATCTTTGTTGCTTCCAGAGACAAAAGCATTGTTTCCTCCTGTGGACAAACTGCTGAAGGCCCTACCTGGCACACAGGTAGGAGCATGGGACTCAGGTCCTGTCATTGACCACCCCTGCTTTGGCCACAGTGATTGGCTCAGAGATGGTCCAGGATCGGTCTGGTCTCCCAGGGCTGTAGAACAGTCTCTTTCTGTGGTGCTCTCAGATGAGAGGATATGACTTTGGGGTGTTAGCATCCTACTTGCCAGTCTGGGAGATAACAAGCAAGGAAGACCTGCCTCTGACCAGAAGACGATTTTCAATTATGGCAGCCTAGTGTTGTTGTTGTTTTTTTTCTTTAAGCTAGTTTGAGTAGGACTTTTGCCATTTGACACAAAGGCCCTGCCTTACCCAGCCTGTGAGGATTATCACAGATGGAGCTCTGCAAATCAACTTCCTGCCTACTTCCATGAGGTTAGTTTTATTAAACACATTATGTACTGAAAACCCACTGAGTCCTTGCAGACTTCCTAGCTATGGGAATAGAAAAACTCGTAATGTGGTACCTAAAACCTACCTTTCCAGCCTATGCCCTGACTAAACTTACTCAATAATCTTCCCTGTTCAAGCTGATCTACCAATTCTGCCGCCCATCTCTGACATACGTTGTAACCTTGTGCACCTCGACTGTCCTGGTTTTTAAACTGGAAACCATGTTGGTCCCAGGCAAACTGGGATGACTGGTCACCATATTTAACCAAACAACTGTAGGAAAAAGATCTCCCTCTCCATGTCAACTTAATTATAGAGCTTAAAGTCATTTTCACTTCTTCAGGTTCACAGCGTTAACTCGCATCAGGTGTATGTGTGCAGATGTTTTCTGGTTACAAAATTAATCACTACTTAGCCTATTGTTTGATGTCTTAACAACTGTAGTAAATGAGAGAGCAAACTCACGAGCTCATCTCATGAAATAGACCTACACCTGGTCAAGATTATGACCT
This sequence comes from Ctenodactylus gundi, assembly GCA_004027205.1. Taxonomy (NCBI): domain Eukaryota; kingdom Metazoa; phylum Chordata; class Mammalia; order Rodentia; family Ctenodactylidae; genus Ctenodactylus; species Ctenodactylus gundi. The sequence continues at coordinate 168,921 of PVKB01000139.1, forward strand.
ATACTTGGCCAAGGAGACCGATGAAGTTGTAGCTTTCATCTTGGAGCAAAAGGCCTTGATGTGTTCATTATCCACTGAACACATGCTGCGTGGCCAGAGGCTGACTATATGAAGGTGCAAGATTATAATTCAACATACAACTACAAGAGGCTCCCTGGAGGCTTATGAAAGACGAACCACATCTAGTCAAGTGGATGAAGGCCATTCTCTTCATCTTTTTCTGAGAGAGAACTGTGAGTGAGCAAGAGAGAAAGAAAGATAAAGCGAGAAAGACCTGGGCCTAGCCACCTTCCTTCAGGTATCTGTTCTGTGGCTTGTGGCAGTTCAAGCAATAATCAAACTTTGACTTGACAACAAACAATTTGACATTCCTAAGACAGCCTTGAGCTACGATGGGGACCAACAGAAAATGAACAGGATTAATGCAGATGAGAAGTGAAATCCACCCACCATCCACAGGGCCTGGTGACCTTAGGAATGATTAGCTAATGGCCAAATCAAGGTAGTAAAAGAGGCATGAAGGGAAAAGTGGGAAAAATAAAATTACAGGAGCACGTACCCTGTGTTGGCCCCGATAAACATGATCTTATCCGGTCCTCATAATGTTTACGCATCAGAGTGGAAGTGCTGCCAAAACTTAAAAGTAAAAGAGCAAAAAACACGAGCAGCCTCCTCTGCATTCCAGGGGAGCAGCAGAGTTCTTTGGGAAACCACAGTTTTGCAAGGCAAGGCACCAGCTAATAGGATGGGGTGGTGGGAGCAGGAAGGGAATTCGTGGTCTCTGCTTAAAAAGATCACCATACCATCTACCACTCACTCATCATCCTGACACAGAAGCCCAAGAGATAGAGTCAGGGAAAAGATAGAAACAAGGAAAGGAAATCACAGGAGAAAGGTTTATGTGGAGCGAACACTGGCTTAGCAAGCTGGCATGGGCCAGTTTGGGCAGGAAGGCACAAGCAATGAAGCCCCTCTGTGGGGACAGAGAGGGACCTCAGGAAGAAAATGTTGGTGGCTGGGTGTCACCATTGAAAGGATTATTTCATCTTAAAGGATTAGGGTGCACTCGGCCTGTAATGTGAAGATCTAGGTATGAATGATTTAATTATAGACCAGCAAATGAGGGAAGAAAACCTGCTCTTGACAGGGCTGGCCTACCAACAGAGTGGCAGCCAAACTGAACAAAAAGCTAGGAAGAAGAAATGTTAGTAGGGCTGCTTCTTCTGACAGAGCTCCAGCCTTCACTAGCATCGCTAGACACTGACTTGCTTCGGTCTTCACTTTGAAAATTTCCATTGCAGATCTGCTCCAGCGTTGATTTCTGTAGCTGTCCTTGGACATCGACCAATGGCATCAAGTCCGAGCAGCCACACTGCAGCCTGGGACTGGTGTTCTTCTATCTTATTGTCTGAGCAGCTACTGAACTTGAGAACTCTTGCAGAGAGCCATTGTGGACTCTCTCTTCAGCCCCTAACAAAATCCCATATAACTTATGCACTGGGGTCTGTGGGATTTCATATAGGAAGCACTCAAAGCCCCTTTGTCAGCCTCAGACCTTCTGCAATAGTCCTCAACCAATCAGCATCAGTGGGATTGGTGTTCTAGAATCTAAAGCAACTGGCCGGAACAGCCTAAGGTGGCCACGAGCAGAGCTGAGAGCAGGAAGTACAGGGCAGCCAGGCAGCCACCCAACAAACACCCAGAAATACTGGAGAGGGAAATTGGAGATTTCCTATGAGGACAGTGACGAGGGCCTGAATTACTTTATTCAGTCGTGTTAAGAAATCCCCAAAGTTGAAAGGCTTAGTCGAAAACCTACAGGAAAGGCAATACTTCCCTTTTATAGATGAGGAAAGCAGAGATAATTCTGATTGAGACCATGGTTGCCAAAGAATAAAAGGGAAATTTAAAGCCAGGTCTGATCTAAGCCAAGGCTCATGACCTGTCTTTCCACCAGACTTCCTCCAAAAGGGACAAGAGTTTGTCTTTTCCTCAAGGCCATGAAGAGGGCCGAAACCAGTGTGCAGCAATCTCGGTGAGCCCTTTGTGCTCATCCAGAAGAGGCTAAAAACACCCCCTTTGGCAAAGGGGGTCTGAAATAAGGGGAGACATTGGACATCTTCATACCACCATCTAATCACTTACTGACTCTTCAGAAGCCTAGGCCTGGGTCTCTAACTAACTGTCTACTCCTTGACACAAGAGGACAAGGATCCAACTTTGGAGAGAGATAGAGAGAGGGAGGGAGGGAGGGGGAGAGAGGGAGAGGGAGAGGGAGAGGGAGAGGGGGAGAGAGAGAGAGAGAGAGAGAGAGAGTCAGAGTCAGTCAGTCAGTCACTGGGGACCATGACCAGGAGAGTTGCCATCCTTGACTCTTCCACCCCTCTACTTCCTGTTGCCATGCCATAAATAGCTTTCCTCCTCCTAGATCCTCCACCATTCCCTTTGGGCACTGCCTGCCAGACATGAATGCACCGAGACATCTGAATTATCAGCTAGAATGAATTTCTCCTCTTTACATTGTAGGTATTTGGTGTTGCGTTTCAGTAACCAAGGATGTGACTAAGACAAGGATCCAATGGAGCAAAAGGCCATTTCCCCCCAATTTATACACCATGATGGGTGCAGGAACTTGCTGAACCTTTATTATAGCTCAGCACGATGGGTGGTGGTCTCACCATTAAAATAACTTTCTAATAACTCATGAACTAATAAATACAGGCTAGAAGGGGTCCCCTTTGGAAGGAAAGAGATGCAGTATTTCAACTGGCCCTGGCAGGTTCAGAGCAAGGACTCGTGGGCACTGGACACTGGCAGCCCTTCTGAACTCCTCCCTACAAACCTTGGTAAGGGCCATCACCATCACTAGATTCTCTGGATCAAACTCAAGAATGCTGGATAGCTCAGTGCTGCACAAAAAGACATTTGCTCAGGAATATGAGCTTGACCAGGACTATGAAGTGGATGGAGTGATAAACTTCCCAATGACATAAAAATCACCTATTTACAGTGAAATCCAGTGGGCAGCGGTAGGGACTCCAGCATTATCTCTAAACCCAAAAGCCATCTCTCAAGACTTTGGGCACAACCCCATCACCCTATGGAGAAGTTATATGAAAGCTCAGCAGGCAGCGAGAACTGTGGAGCTGTTTTCAGTAGCAAGAAACCAAAATCCTCCAAGGCTACAAACCTAAAGCCAGCTGTCATACGTCTTATCCTGAATTCTCCATCTTCAGATGCTCTTTCCAGATTCTAAGTGCTGGTCGTTATTCCAAACTGGACACGCCATCCAACGTGGGGGAAAGGGTTTTCTTTTACTTTTTAAAATTAATACAATATAATTATTTTAATTTCTATTTTTAATTGTGATAAAATATGCATAACATTTATTATCTGAGCCATTTTTAAGGGCGCACCATTATCCACCTCCAGAACTTCTTCATCTTGCAAATCCGAAATTGCTGATACTCATTAAACCACCAGTCCCTGTTTCTTTTACTTCTGAGCTTTAAAAATCCTATTAACAGAACATGGTCTTGGCAATACACTTTCCAGCTCAAAGGTTTCTATACATATTCTTTACAAAGTCTTAAAAGCACCAGCACCCTCCAAGTCTGTTTCCACCAGGGAGTACACAGTAAGACAGGAAGAGGTAAAAGGTTCAGAACAAAGTGACACAGACACAAAGGTAAATGAGTTTTTGGTAATGGAAAGCTTCAGAAAGAGAAGCCTCTGGGAACCTGCAACTAGTCCTCAAGGTCACCTTGGGTCTGGGAGCTGGATTTAGTCAGCCCATGACTTTGGTTCCTTTAACTTTCACACAGGACTCTCACTGGCACCAGAGAGGGAAACAAGGCCCATTTTGGATCTCTGCACCCCCTGGTCCTCGGACCTGACCACCACCAGGCGGCATGCGTGAACAGCCAGAGCAACTCTGGACAGACTGAGAAACTCCTAGAAGAAAAATGTCTCTAAACAGTAGAGAATGAAAAACAAAACCAAGCTGAGTCCAGACTGGAAAGCCACCGGATTTTATAATACAACTGTCCTTGTAAGGGTTTCAATTACTCCCAGGACCTATCTTCAAACACACACCAAGAATAGCTTCACAGGGAAAGATTTATTTCATGAGACTCACACAGGCTGCCCTCTGCCCTTTACCAACAACAGATGAATTCCTGCCCAGAGAGAAAAAGTGTGACCCTGCTCTTTAAAGGAAACAGACTGAGGCTGTGCTGAGGGAGACTCCCAGCTTGCCTTACAGAGGACCAGAACCCCTGACTTCCGCTTTGAAGGTACCTAATGACACCCGTGCCCGCAGGCCCAGGCTGGCAGCAAGTGGACCCGAGACTGCAGTTCCAACAGAAGCAGCCGCCACTGGAAGGACTCAAATCCCCCATCAGGCAGCGCTTCAGCATTCTGCCCTGTATGCCTTGAAAAGGCACGCATCCTCTGCAGCCGCAATCCTGCTTCCTGTTATTCAATTTTGGGAAAAAACGTGGACACGCACACACGAAGCAATGACAGAGGAGCAGGATTCCATGAAGGGTTGTTCAGAGACATGAAATATTGGAGCCACCTGAATTCCCAAATGACCAAGGCAGATGGACACCATAGGATTTTGTGTACAGAGGAGGATCAAAAACAGCGGATGGTCTCTGGTAGGTTTAGTGGCATGACCAATTCTTGTAATCCAGTAAGTACAAACAACTACAAAGTGTAAAATCGGATGTGAGGTTGATTAAGTAGGTAGACGGGTCCAAATTTTTTCACCCATGGAGGCCTTGTGTTCTAAAAATCCATGGCTGGCAAAGCAAGATTGTGGATAGTATGGAATTGAGAGGAACACAGTAAAATGACATTAAATATGTTTTGAGAACACAGTAGATGTGAGACCCTGGTGAAACTATGATTGAAACTGCGTTATAGCTGGTGGCCTCCTGTCCCGGGCAGCACTGGGAGAGACTTGGGGTAGAGGAAGCCAGGCCCCAGCTCTCATGAGGCAACAGCAAGGATATTTCCTGATGGCAAAGTATTCCAGAGTTGATCCACAGTTCTTTTCCTGGCCGAGGGTGCACAGGAATATGAAAATTCCTGTAGGCTCCGAAGAGGGGTGACAGGGATGTTCTTGAGCTAGCTATAGTCCATGGAAGATGTGATCAGGATGACGAGGCTACTGCCTATAGGTCACTGAGGGTAAAGCTTCTAAAAGCTTTTGGTAGACCAGCCTAGCATCTCCAGAGCAGGTTCTATCAGGGACCCAGATGGCCCTTTCTGCTCTTTGTTCCTGGTGCACTAAAGTTAAAACCAGATACCAGCCGATGAATGTCAGGCCTTGGAGACACAACCTAAGAGAGCAACCATTCTCCCAAGAAGTCATCCAAGTGGAATTTTTTTAAATAGAGACTATGAAAATGACTAATTTTAAAATGAATTTCCACCACCTCCTGCCTCACCTCCACTATCCAACATATCAGAATCTCTCAGAGAAACATGAACGTGTCCGCCCCTCCAGTCCTCCAGTGCTTTGCAGTGATTAATATTAATATTGCATCCAGAGTGTTGTGCATGCTTGCAAGTACTGTACGACTCAGCTACATCCCCAGGACACCCCAAGCCCTCAAAGCCTAATAGTTTTGCTCACTTCTGGGTGATATTATTGGGAGAATTTTCAAGCTTGTTGGGTAAATATGCATCATTTTAAAATCACAGTACAAAAAATCGCATATGGCAAAAGACCTCAACGCCTCCAATGTTTCTGGGGCTTCTGTGCAGGTTACGAGAAATTTATTTTTGTCTTCTGCTTGGCTACCTGTGTTTCTGTAACAGCCTCCAACAGACATGCATTTTCTTTTTAACACAGGCAAAGAACTGCTCGACTTATTTTTACTCACCTTGGCTACACAGCGGTTTTCCATCAGCACCCTGCCTGCAGGAGGTACCCAGTGCGAACTCACCTGGTAACGGGCAGCCCAGGATCTCCATCCTCATACAGATGCTCCCGTTGTCAAACCACGACTGCGGGTTTATGCGAATGTAGCGGGCCACCACGGGCACAGGCAGCTCATTGAGCACAGGTATCTCCTTTTCACTGTTTCCTTCAAATATCTATTTATGCTCAAGAGGAAAAACGAGAATGAGACTCTTTTACAGCTTGATTCTCAAGGAATAAGGGAGTCACGAAGTTATTCATTCGACAGGACCCCATTGAGGAACAGTAATGTGTGCTGGGCCTTGAAAAGAGAAATGAATGAAGTCTGGCTTCTGGCCTGGAAGGCCCCTTAGCAAGGATGGGTGGAGTTTTTATCTACTCCAGACAATCTATCATAGTGGGAATCAATGAACTCTGGAACCTTTTGGATTTCAGAAGAACAGGACCAGGTAGCGCGTTGGGGAGGCGTGCCATTTGACCTTGCAGTGAAGGACAGTTGTTCATAGCCATAGAGATAGGAGGGATTCTTTGGAAAATAAATAGCAATCGTTGGAGAAGCCCAGTGATGAGATTCACGGAGCAGCAGCTGGCTCCTGCTACCAGAGCAAGGGAAATGAGACAGAAGAAAGGAGCTCCAAGCAGAGCGCATGGGCAAGACGCTGGATATCACTCGGAATACGCACTCCAGCACCTGAGAGCGGCAGAGACAGGAGCAGAGCTAAAAATGAGGCTGAAGACCCAAGGTCATCAGATTAAAGAGCAGTGAGAGGCGCCACCACGCCCTACGCATTCCACAGCCGCGGGGCTGCGCCCTGGAAGCTCCTCGTCGGAGGGAAGACTGAATTCACATTAGCCTAAGTGTGGGCCACTCAGTTCTAAACCCCAGGGCGTGGAGAGGGGATCACCGTCCATCAGATTCTCGTGGTTGGTTTGAGTTGACCAGAATTGGAAAACCCTCAGGGGACGGGGCACACGGTGCGGCCTTTGCGGAGTCCCACACAGCCAGGCACCAAAGGGAAGAAGAACCTCACCATGTCTCCAGATCCATTCTTCACAGTGACCCATGTGTGGCTGTCGTTGCTTACCAAGACCTTGTAGGACGTCACCCAATCGCTCCTATAAGGAAATAAGATGTCATTGGGCTGACACACTTGAAAATACTTACCTTTTCCACGCAGAGATGTAGAAGTAAACAGAGCAGGTGCATGCGCAGGTGCATGCTGTCCAGCACTGGGCCACACCCAGGCTCTAAGACATTTAGTGGATCTGCAACCTAAGCCAGGTAACTGACTTCTCGCTGCCACTGTTTATTCATCCTTAAAACAGGAAACATGAAAGTATCTACCCTAAAGGATTAATGTAAGAACTCACTGGATTAATACATTTTAAATGTTTAGGGTAACTCCTAGCCCCTAGTAAACGCTCATTGTTGACCACATACATAAAATCATATAAATACCTGCCTATTTGTTTGTATTGAATGATTACATCACACACGTTAGAAAGCAATGGAGTGTTACATGAAAAAAAAATAATCTCAGTAGAGGCTGCAAAATGGTTTAGATTTTTATTTGAAAAATGGAGTTGAAAATGTAACAAACCAGCTCCTCCCACCAGCTCAAAAACAACAGCTTGGGTTTATAAAAGACATTATCTCTTCTTGGCTGTCACTCAGACAGTTTCCACTCTGACAAGAACCACTGATGTCTCGACCCAAAATAAGACCCTTCACCATGTCCGGTCACCCAGAAATTAATACAGGTGAAACAGACATAATCTCCCTCCTCAGAATGGAGATCAACCAACCTGACATGCTTGGCAACAATAAAACAAAATAAAAGTTTTAAAATTTCAAGCAGAAAATATTTTTCTCTCTGCCTATTCTTTAAAAAAAAAAAACTGTTCATAAATACCAAAGTCTTTCTGTGTACTCTTCTCTAATTTTTAAAATGTTAGCAATAGGCCCCACTTTCCTAGCCATTTAGAAAACTACCACAGAGGTCTACTGTGAATTCTGCTTGGTCACTGAGATATCCCAGTAAGGTTCTGAGTTTCCCTTTATGGTTGGGATTGTCTAGAACAGCTGCTGGTTCTATTCATTCTGGCTTACCTGACTGACTCACCATGAAAATTCTTCCTCGGTGTACTCATATACGCTCGGAAACAAAGCCTCATCTCACACCTTTTCTTCTCTCCTCCTACTCCCCACCAGTGTTACCCAAATACCCGCTGGGAGCTAGAATCCATCAAACATTGCAGGAACAGCTCAGGCCCTTTGCCTGGAAAATTGTCTGTACTCAAAATAGCAACCTGTTTCCTACATTCAAATAACTTCCCGTGACTGGCACTGCAGTTCTTTGTTCTTTGTTTCTAAGCTGATAATGCCCAACAGTGACCAGGCAGGTCAGACTACAGGGGTGGCGCTGTAGCCTACTGACAAAGATACAATACAGTCAGAAAACCCCCCCATCAAAAGAAACACACCAACAGTAACAGGAAGATAAAAAATTAAGTTTTTGCAAGAAAAGGGAAAAGGGAAATGGAAGGCATTACAATTTCTCAAACTTAAAAAAAACATATATATCTGAATGACTCTACCACTTACAATTAAATAATAATTATTAACTGATCATGCATCTCAAATCTCTTTTCTGAACTGCAGAGCATCAGCATATCCTCCTGCCTACATGACCCTACACCCAATCTCAAATTTACCCTCCCAAACTGATTCATTTCTACCACTACCTGGGCAACACGGTGGTCTAGCAGAGTCCTTGCCTTGCAGAAAAGGTACTGCTATCCACCAGGGAAGCTTCATTCTTGGGGTCATCCCTGGGACTCACTCCCCTATGTCCAAGCTCTATGGATTTTACAGCCCACACCTGTGTGGGACGCACACTGCCACCAACCTAGCCCACGACCTTGAGTCAGGACTACAAGTGCCTCTGAATGGTGTCCTGGAATCTATACTGCTTCTCAGTCTGTCCTGCTGCCCAACACTTACTGTTCTAGTTAAATATTATCATCTCATTTCCTGCTTAAAATAAATTTAAGTGTTAGATATTCTCATAGTAGGTATACTATTATTTCAGTATTAAAATCAAAATCTTCATCATATTCTATAAGACATTTCCTTAATCTTTATCTTTGTGGGTTTTTTCCCTCCAATTCCTGAAACTGCTTATGTTTTCCTGCCTCAGGGTCATACATATCACATCTTAATCACCTGAGAATTTCTTAAACTTGAGATAGTCCTATTGACCATTTTCCGTCATTTTCAGCATATGTGCCCTTTCAATATAATTTGTCATAGTTTGGATCTGGAATGCCACCCAAAAGCCTCATGTTCCTACGGATACTGTGTAGGTTTGAGAGGCGGGGCTTGGCTAGAAAGGGGTGGGTGCTTGGGGCTTGACCTGGAGGGGCATGTGCTGGATCCCCCCACCCCCACCTCTCTCTCTTCTACCATGTTGTGAGGATCTCTGCTGCTGGAGCTCTGGCTCTGGCCCTGCCCCCGCTCCAGCCCTGCCATGTGCTCCCACCATTTTCCAGCCGCCCACCGGTGATGGACTGTGACCTTCTGAAACTGTAAGCTACAATAAATCTTTCCTCCCTAAGTTGTGGATGTTGGGTATTGAGTCACGAAGACAAAAAAGTAACTAAGTCATAATTTTACCTACTCTAAGATTATAAGATATTCACCAATATTTTCTGTTAACTGCTTCTGGATTTTAGCTGGAATGATACTGAAAATATAAATCAGTTTGGGAGAAAGTGACATGTTCACACTATTAAATCTTCCAATCCATAAACAAGGTATACCTTCCTGTGTCTTTAGGTCTTCTTTTATTTATTCATTGTCAAATTTAGTTTTAGATTGATATTTTCATGTCTTCAAACATGAGATCATTTTAAAATTTAGTTTCTCCTTGTTTGTCACTAGTGTTAGTGGTTTCAGGTGCATACTGTCCCCTTTTTCGCCAGCTAAGATTTCCAGCTAAATGCTGAAAGAAGTCATAATAATAGACATCCCTGTTCTATTCCTACGATTAATGGAAAAGTTTCAATATTTCTCCACTGAGTAAGGCTATACACATACACATTCTCATTTTAAAGCTGGGGCATCTGATAAACACATAATGAAAACATGAGTAGAAAAATGAATTTTAACCATTTCAGTTCTAAGCCAACTATGTTATATTCTGACTATATAAACTTTACAAGCTACCCAGCCTCCTGAAAACACTGATATCTACCAGGAGTTACATGTTATTAACAATCTATAAGTTTAGAGATGTTCTAGAGTAATAGTTAAAACTTCAGGGGTTCACAAACCTAAACTTAAGCTGTAGTTCTTCCACTCACTAGCAACGGCCTGCATTTGAGTCATGTGACATCTGAGCTCCAGCTGTAAGATAAGACAACAACTCTACGGTCATTCAGTGTGTAAGGACTGACGTAACACGTGTAGTTATCTGAGCTTAGTGCCAGGCACATCGCTCTTCTATAAATATGAGGAATCAGTAAGCACAATACTATCAGAGTCAGTATGACGTCAAGTGCTACGCTGACACATGAACGCTCCATGCAGACACTTCCAGGGAACGGACTGTCAGCTTTACGCCCCATGTCCTGGTAACAGAAACAATCTGTCACAGCCATAAAAAGGTAAGAATAACCACATCTTAATTAGAATCAATGAGGCTGATCACCCAGGATGAGAGAGGGGATATTTGCCAATCAGTATGGTGCTGTGTTAGGACTGATTGTGCCTTAAAGTTCTACCCACACGAAGGGGTGAAGGCCATGTGTGTAATATGCTAAGTTCTGCTTCTCCTTCTACAGCTACTGCATTATGAATTCCCTACTGGTTCAGAGAATTCAAAGGTAAATTACACATAATCCCTCCATTCAAAGTTTATATAGGACCATGAGGGACATGGAGACGTTAACTGGAAATTTCAAGAGTGGGATTAGGCAGGAGCCATAGGGGGTGGGAGGATAACGGGAGGCTGCCTGGCTCAGGAGGGAGAGGGAGGCAGGAGCAGGTGAGCCAGGGAGCACAGCCCTTATCAAATTTAAGAGCTGCATATTTTATTCTTTTGTGACAGGCACATCCATTGTTACTACAGCACCTGCCTTGAAGACTGGTGCTATAATGGCCCTGCTTCCTGGTATCCTAATCTTCAGAGAAGACTTGAAAAGTCACAGCCCTTCTGTGTTTTTCTTCCACTTGCCTCAGAGAGATTATTCCACATCACAAAACCACCTTGACATTCAATTCTCTGCCACTGAAGGCTCCAACCTGAGTAGGGCAGTCCAAAGCCTGGGTCAGAGGCTTCTGGGTGCCAGGCAGAGCCCGAGGCTGTGCGGACACTTGTCAACTCCAAGCAGCTCCCTCTGTAAGTCACTCATGAATGGCACTGTTGTACTTCTCTGCAATCCAGCCTTTCTCCAAGTCGGGAAAGTGGAGGGGGTGGGCCACAAAGAAAAATACTGAAATAGATTCAGAATTCATTTCACTAAATAAATATTACAAAAATAACACCCACTACCAATAAAATGACACATTAGAGGTGTTCTGAGCCTTCCCCACTCTTCAGCGTTAATGCTCAAATGGTCCCTGGGTACATGACAACAAACGTATGTTTCAAGCCCTCAGTAGGGAGGCAAGGGAGTAAGGAAATTTTTCAAGGGTAGCGGTGGATGCTCAATTAAAAAAGAAAATACTGAGCAATGTACAAACAAAAAGGCCTGGGCTCCTTCATGGGAAAATGCACACAGATAGAGGATCAAAACATTTAGTCTGCAGACTATCAAAAGCTAGGGAAGCTGAAACTTTTCCTGGGACTTGCAAAAGGTGAAAATGATCTTGTGACAGCGGTGTCTATTTGACTCCCAACAGAAATACAAATACATCTTTTTGAAAGAAAAAAAGTCTTTCATTTAGGTTGTTGGAGTTTCCACTTGGGTGAGATGAACTAGGAACATACAATGTTAAAAAACAAATCATCAAATACTCAAGAAAACATTCCTATTTTTAAAAAAAAAAAAGTACAGCAGAGACGATATGTGACAATTAGATTCCAAAGAAATCAGATTTTATAACTATCATGTGTGGCTTAAATTCCTTTATCAAGGAGTCATTCAGAACAGATGCTTCTCTCAACTTAAGCCCACTGAAAGTTGAAAATACCATAAGTTGAAAGTATATCCAATACACTCAACCTACTGAACTAGCAGGAGCACTAGTTGTCTACTCTGATGACCACGTGGGCATAACTGACCGGCAGCTGAAGTTTACTGCCCTTACCTAGTATCCTGAGACAGCAACACCCTGTACATGATGGGGAAACCGAGCATACCATTTTCCAGAGTTCCCTTTCCACGTAGATGCGCCTGCACAATCATCTTGAAGATGACGTTTTACGGAGCATGACCTCGAGTTTTGGCCTGGGTTCACCAGTATGAGGGTGGGTACCTGACCAAAGCTGGTCAGTCACAGCTGACTCAAACCCAAGAAAGTCCACAACATTCTTCTAAGGGATACTGGATTTGAGAGAAAGAGGTAGCCACAGCCCTAAATCGGTACTGTGAGTGCTAATGAAAGTTCTATTTCCCATCGCATGGCTGGAGATGCAGAGACTGCTCTACAGAGGAACCAGTTCAGAGGACAGACCTTCAGGGAGGCTCCCAAAAGCTCTGAGGCCCCAGGTGCCAGTGGAGGAGCCTGGCCTCTGCCAGTCCTACTACCCTTAAGCCTCCTAACCTACCAAGTGTATGTCACAATAGGACTTTTACTTTTCAGCCAAGGAAGTCTGGATCATAAACTGCAACCAAAGTCTCAAGGATCCTTGGATGTGAAAACCTGCCGAGTTTGAGTGAAAGAGACTGTAACCCACGCTTAAAGGTGGGAAACTGTGGGCCTGTGGGAGTAAACTAGTTAAACTATTACCAGCTGCGTTTAGGGGTTCTGATGAGAGACCCAAAGAGGCTAGAACAACACAGCAAAGATTGAGATGCTCAAACAGGTGAGCCACCTCTGCTATCTTCAATAAGGTATTCATCATAAGGGGAGACGATCCCTAGCACAGGCTGAGGCACTTGGGAACAGGTAAGGAACAGGAGGCAAGACCCTGGCCACGCTATCAGAGCCCACTGGGGGACAGAAGACGAATACCTGCCCCGGCATCTTGGGACAGCCCAAGCCCAATCTCCCACCGAAGCTTGAGAAGAGTGTGTGGGTTAGGAAACAGAGATTGCTACATTTGTAATGGGGACACGGGAGAAGAGTCAAAAGAATTAGGAGAGCCTGGTCCCCAAATCTCTCTCAACACCCTTCACAGGGCTTTCTGACGAGCACAATCTAAGGGCAAACCAGCAGGCCAGTTGGGGTATTTACCCCAACCACCATCACTTGAGGAGGTAAAACTCTCGTGCTCGCAAACACAATGGAGAGAAATAAAAACCTTTACGTATCATTTTCTTTCCTTGAAAGAACGATTACTTTCTCACAATTCTAATGCCATTTCAGTTTACAAAACGCGTCAGTTTACACACGTGATTTTACCTTGTCAAAGAACAATAAGCCAAATTCATTATTATGAGTCATATACAGGAGATATATTTAGACAGGATAAAAATATAATCCCATTCTCTTTCAAGCCTCTTGATAAAAAAAAATAATAGGGCCAGAGGAGGCGTATGGAGGCACCAAGCTGGAAGAATGGTGCACGGATCATGGCAGGTGCAACAGGACGTAAGGTTTTCCAAGTGACACAGAATTTTTGTTTCTGCTCTCTTGCAAGTACAAACATACCCAAGTCAAGTAGGTCCACGGGCTTTCTGCTTATTGGACTCTTTGTTTCCACCTACAAAGACCCTTGAGAACCATACGAGTTTCCTACTGCTGCTATAACAAACTGCCACAAATACACTGGCTTAAGACAAAACAACACATATTTATTATCTTAGAGTGTGTAGGACAGAAGCCTAACTTACCTCTCACTGGGCTAAAGCTAACGTGTTGTGGTCAGGCACCCTTCTTTCCTGGGGTCTCTAGGAGATTTGTTCCGTTGTATTTCTCACTTCTAGGGGCCACCTGCACCTCTTGGCTAGTGGCTCACTTTTTCCTTGACAAAGTCCGCAAAGCTGCCTCTCTGATCACTCTTGAGTAGGCAGGGATCCCTCTGCCCACAGCCAGAGACAATTCCATAAGTGATTCCATGATTATACAGGACCATCTGGGTAATTCAGAATACTCTCTCCATTCAGAGCTCTTAACCTAATAGCACCGGCAAAGTCCATTTGCCAGATAAGGTGACATATTCACCGATTCTGGGACAAGGATGTGGGTGTCATATTACCATAGGATCTCACCCCAAGGGTAGCTTCACCTTTGAACTCCCGGTAACTTTTTCTCCCGACACAGGCCTATCAGCCAGCCTGTCTCACCAGCCTTGCCACATTTAGGAAAAAGAATGATTTCCTAATTTCAATGAATAAGTTCAAGTCTTAGCCAGAAAACCACAGCCAGAAAAAACTAGGTCATTCCACTCTCCACATAGCAGCCTGTCTCCTCAAATGAACGTTAGGGTTTGAATAAACATTAGGACAATTCTTTCCCACCTGCAAATTAGTATCTGTCTCCAGAATCTGCTACTGTAGTTAAAAATTCCTGGTATTTTTAAAAACATTTAGATTCTTCTACACCAGGTCAGAAGCCATGCTCCTGCAAGAGTCAATGCATGTTTTACCCAGAGTCAGCCCAAAAGACAAGAACTGGCAGGTTACAGAGCCAGCCACTGGAGACTTCTGAAAACTCCCTTCTCAGCCCAAGACTTACTGTCATCTTCTGAACACTCTGCCAACTATGTGAGTATATCTTATGGCTCTGTGGAAGTCAACTCTCCCTACATATTATCCTTGGGCAAGTATTTCCAATTGTATCTGGTGGAAAGAGATCCCATGTGTGCATGTACAGCAGTGGCTCTCAGCTGGCGGCGATTGTGTGTCCCACGGAATATCTGGCAATGACTGGGAACATTTCTGATCATGATGACTATAAGAACCAGGTGGGGTCTTATAACTGGGGGGCTTCTAGCATACAGGGGCCAAGGATGCTGTTAGACATCCTCGACATGTAACAAATACTCTCCTAGCAAAGAATTGCAATGAATTATCCACCCCAAAATGTCAAGGTATTGAGGTGGAGAAAGACTACTCTAAATAATTCAAATAACAGGATGGTAATTCTCCACTGTATTTGCTCAAAACTATTTTGAGGAAAGGGTAAATGTCATTGGCAACTTATCAGAGAGGAAACAAAGGCAAAGAATTGGCCAGGGTTACAGCATTTTAAATATCCGAATGGATATTACAGAATACAGAATCCGTCATGTTCCTGCTGATTTACCCAAAAGAACAGGGAGGGTTGCAAAAGACGTATGTAATCAGAGAAAAAAAGAAGCAACAAAACCAGTTTTACAACATGTGACTCACTGACCTGACACACACATGCAACAAACAGCTGTTCAGTGTGCAGAAACTCATCTTCCCAAAATATATGAAGACAATTACTTGTAAATACTCTGAATGCCCTGGAATGTGAATCTGTCCCTCTACTTACCAAAGCTTTTCTTTGCAGTGATTATGAACTACAGCTCAGAGCCTGCTTGTGCTACCACAGAAGCCACATTTGTTGACCAAATACTTGTCAATACCACAGACAGGAAGTGTTCCAGGTTCCAGGCAGTGACTCCTACAGCAGACCAGGCCCTGTCCACAGACAGCTTAGAATCTACTGGGGAACCTGGAGACTGCATACTTAACTATACATTTTGTATTGAATTGCCTTAATATTGTTTAAAGGAGAATTACAGGGCTTATCAACAAGGCTTGGGGCAAGTTGATACATGGCTGGTTGAGGAAGGCATTTCTGAGGAGGTAGTGTTGAGTTGAGACACAAAGACTAAAGTGAAAGTAATCAGGTGAGGATTAGTTAATAAGTCATTTGAAACATGAAAGGAAAAAGTAATGAGATTTAGTATGCAAATAATAATAATAACACCAAGAAAATAGGCAGGAGCAAACTAAGCTGAAATCAGTAATAATGTAAACAGAGTTGCCTGGAACTGAGAAGTATGCACCAATGTAACATCACATCCACAAGGGATGTGGAAATAATCCTAAAAACTTGACTGAGGAAGAAGAATTCAACTCATAGGTATGAATGTCCTCACGTCACTATATTGTAACACCAAAGATAAAGAGGCAATGAAAAAAATCCCTCAGATTTCTGAGAGAACAGCACAGCGTGTCTTTCTGGAGTTCTAAAAATGTTCTACAATTAACTGTACGATGATTTCACCAGGGAAATATACTAAAAACCACTGAGCCACACACTTTCACCAGGATTATATGGCAGGGGAATCTCATCTCAATAAAGTTGCTAATGATCTTAGGGAGAATTATTTCCAAATTGCCATCTAGAGTGAGATCAACAAAAGTGCATTTTCATTCAAGTAACTCAAATTTACCTCTCCTGGTCCATTTCCAGAAGATGTGTCTGACCAAAATATGGGGGAAAATAGAGACATGAGATCGAAGACACACAGACTGTAACTCAGAAAAAAGGACAGTGAATTCTAAGGGGACAGACAGAGAGACAGGCAGGAGGCCCGAGGACCAAGCCAGGTCAGACTCCAGCAAGGGCCGATGGCCCCAGGAGGAAAACATGGGTCAACTGCTGTTATGTGCTCATTACATATATATGTATGCACTTATCTCTATTGAATATATAAATGTATTCATATATAAAGATGAATACACATAGATATATACAGATAAATGTATACATATAAATATATAGACACATATGAATATTCATATTCTCTTGAATATGCATTTACATATACATATTCATATGCACATATTCATATACATTTATACATATATATTCATATATATCCATATTTGCTTATATATTCAGAGAAGATTTTCAGGTCTGTCAGAAAACTTTGGGATGAGTTGCTGAGAGGAAGCAAGAAAATCTTTAAAAAGAAATAGAGACTGTTCCCTACCTCCAGTAAAAACAAGTTGGACAGGACAGGAAATCTAACTGTAGACCCAGCTCTAAGTAATAAACGGTTTGATAATGACCTTAAGGTAAAATCTGAAGGCTGAACTCACAAATATTTTCACAGAAATTTATAACACAACCTTTGAGAGGGTAAGAGACGAAAAGCAGAGCCAGGAAGAGAAAAGAGACCTGGCACCAAAGAGGTCGAATGATATTGCTAAGAAATGATGACAGGGAAGAGGACAGAGACTTCACTTTCCACTTTCCCAGTTGGAAGTCAGTGGGCGTCAGCAGAGAAGGACTAATTTCACGGTTAAGAAAGAGTCCTGAGAGCATCTTGTCCAGAAACACAACAATTACGGGAAGCGAAACAGAAGAAATAGTTAAAATATTTGTAGCAGCTACCTTGGGAGATCGGGAAGCAGGACCGCAGGACATGAGACACAGCTACTAGCTGTTTATCAGTACGCTCTTTCTTTTTAAACTATAAAATTGTTTTTAATTAAAAATAGACCTATAGGATTCTCTTTCTCATTTCTGCTTCATTCCTGTGATGCCTTCTCAGTTGTCCACTCCAAGGTTATTTTCTTCAAACATTTGTAAGAATCGAGGCCAATTTATATCTCAGTTATAAAAATCAAAGAAGAACAAAAGAACAGAATTTCTTTCTCCTTTTCCTTAAGAGTTCAGTAATACTGTGGACACAAGGTCAGTGGAATCTCATGAGTAAAGTTGGAAAGCAGTTGGTTCTTTTCCTGTTGTTGTCTGTGTCCTCAAGGCATTGCCAATGGGCCGCTCTGCTAGCTATGCTCGCATTTTTTAGACCTTGGGCTTGAAAAACACTGGGGATCAGAATTACATTCAAAGAAAAAAAAAATCATGACTTCTGTGAAACGTAGCAAAGATTTTCAGTCTCAGAAATGCTTAGAAAAACAAGGGATCCACCATTTTTCAATCTGGCTCCAAGTTAGCATAGTAAGAAAAACCTCCCCCAGAAAGATTTTAGGAGAAAACAGGAAGTGTCTGCTTAGCCCAGAAAGATGGAATCAAGTGAGCAGAATTCACAGTGACAGCTGCCTGTCCTCAGTACCAGCTGGAGGAGCACTGGAAAGCAGCAGGGCCATTGGCTTTGGGCCACGTGTGATGTTGGAGAACTTCCTGCAAGGACAAGCCACCTTACAAACCAGCATAACTGGGCCCAAAGATACACTCTGCCATGTACTGACCAGGTCATCTCTGGAAGTTGTAGTTTTCTATGACAACAAGTTGATAAACGCTTACTTCCAGGGATGTTGTAAGAGACAGCATTTATAGCATTCAGTAGGAATTGTAATTTGGATCCGAAATATTCCCTACAACCTCAAGTACTAAAGGCAGTCTTCAAAGAAACGAGCTCAGAAGTGGACCTCATCAGTAGGGTAATACATTCATAAATTCATAGCTTAATGGATAATTGGGTAATGATTTAAAAAAAAAAGAGCTTTAGGAGGTAAAGCCTAGCCTAGTTGGGGAAATAGGCTATTGGGGGCATGATGTAGAAAGGTATTTTGTCATCAGCCTCTCTCTCCCCCCCCCTCTCTCCCTCCCTCCCTCTCTCTCTTCCTTTCTCTCTTCCTTACTCCCTCTTTCTCCTACCTGGTTGCCCTTCACTCCACGCATGCTCCCAGCCATGATGTTCTGCCTCACCTAGAAGCAACAGCCAAGCCAACGGACTGAAACCTCTGAAATTATGGGCCAAAATAAATCTTTCTTCCTTTGATGATGCTTATCTCTGGTATTTTGCCATAGTGACAGAAAACTGACTAACACACTAGGATAGTAGCTCAATACGTGCTAGATACTTTCATCAGGACTATTTTGTAATGAAACACAGAATCTTCTGTCCCTGAATGATATACCAAGGAATAGAGATTTGGACAGTTGACTGATTACCATTTTGGTACTACCAGGGGGCAGAACCAGGTCAATGCATGAGAATATATGCCTAAAGGAATCATGTTTCCTGTCACTGATAGACAGTCTGTTTTTATGTCAAATAAAAATTGTCAAATACAGTCTGGAAATTTCCACTAGGATAGTTGGGGATTATGAGAGGAAAATTGGGCTGGGTGTACCTCAGTGGTAAAGCACTTTGCCTAGTACATGGAAGGCCCTAGGTTCAATTCCCAACTCCATGAGAAGCAGGCAGGATTTTGTCTTCTACATTAGACTGTGCCTTGACTATTCAGAGTGGATTTCATAATATGCAGCAAAAAAGGAATGCCAGATTAAGGCCAAAATCATCTTGGTCCCTATACAATTGTTTTCCCTGTTAACATCGGCACCTCCAAGTTTCAGCAGCCAAAGGGTAGTCTCACCAATTCAGCTGAACATACCAAGTTACAGAGGAAAACTGCACAGGGCAGGATGCCCATTCTCCCCACTTTCCTACTCTCTACTCGGTCAGTCACATGTTGCTTTGGGAAGTGTTTATTGCTCAATCATTTATCGTCTTTTTGCAAAAGAAACAAACACAAGACAGGGAACAAGCAAACCTTCCGACCTGGCATCAGGACACTTGATCACAGCCTGCAGCTGTTCACCAGCCCCTCCCTGTTCCTTCCAACAATGAAGTCCCTCTGTCCTTGTCTCCAGAAGTGCAACGCAGCAGTCTGGACCCTTCCCTCTTTCGCCTTCTGTTAAAAGCAGTGTCCTCTTTGTCTTTGAAGATAGAGTGGCACATATCATTAGCTGTGCATATTATTTTATTGGGGTTGTCAGCTTTAGTAGAGTTCTGAATAACTATTACTTGCATTTTGTGAGATCTGCTCAAATTAGCCCACTTACTTTCAGGGCGGCACCACCGAACGTAAGGTTTCCACACTGGTGTGTTACTGCTAAGGCGGCTTTTCCCCAAAGTTCCCCTTAGACTCCTCAGCGTATCTGATAGGAATATTCCTGGGAATGTCTACTTTACCCTGGCCTGGTCCTGATGACTGAACTTCTTGAAGTTCTGGACCATTTCAATGCAAATGCAAACATCTACTGGATGTTGACCGTGTTCCAGATAGAGTCCTAACCACTTGCTTTGTTTTATTCCGTTTAACCAAGACTATGAGGTAAGTTCTGTTATCATCCCCATTTTACAGATAAGGAAACTAAAGCACATGAAATCAAGTAACTTGACCTTATCCTACAACAGGCAGCAAAGCTCTTCCTTGCTAAGGTCACCTGTCTCTCCAGGGACAGATAAGATACCACCTGGCAAGATCATGCCACTCACCACAGAGTTTAGCAGAACTTTACAACTCACTGAAAGGCATAATCAGGTCCCAAACTCAGTTTTCTGGTTGTTATTAATGTGCTATTAATGTCTGAAGAAAGGGGAAGGGCACTTTGGAGATATTAAATCTAATAAATCACATAAGGGTGGTATAAAGACCTTCCAATGCAAAGGTAAACATTAAGAAAGGTAGCTAATCAGCTAAAATTGGGAAAAGGGATGGAGATAAAGAATAGGGAATGAAGAATTACACACATTTAATCATTGTTTATAATTGAGGTTATATATGGTATCTGAAGAAATACTGTATTAGAAAGATTATATAAAGTTATAGTCATAATTTTATGTCTACAAAATTAAATAGAGGCACCAGAACTAAATCATAACCTTCTTAATTATCAAAGGAAACACAGTCTTATGGCTATACTCAAGCAACACACAAAGTGATTCAGAAAAGTTGAAATAGTGAATGGGTACCCAGCCATTGCAAGTAGAGAAAACCAAGGCAGCGATCACAAAATCTGGAGGCTAAATTTAGATTAAGAAAAAAAAAAAAAGTACTGAGCCAGACAAAAAATGGCACGATGTGATTCCAAAAGACACAGCTCACAATAAGGCATTAAAGGGTCATGAACAGCTATCCACTAAAATATAGTATCACTATTAATGAAAAAATATATAGAAAGCATAAAGAAAACATATATACAGGAAGGGAAAATAAGTCATGACAGAACATCAGTATGAAGGAAGCTAAAAACCTACCTAATAAGGCAAATCTAATTAATATACATGTATCTTTGAAGTCTGGAGACCAAAATACGCTCTCTTTTTAAGCATTCGTGGCGTTAGCACACACATGATCCCTGTTTTACACCTTTAAAGAGACATCCTAAACATCAAGAAATTAGAAAGTAGAAATATTCTCTGATACAATAATAAAGGTATACAAAAATCAGTGACAACAAGACCCACACGCATGAGAGCCTGGGGATGGAGCCGAAGCAGTACTCAGCCGAAACCGCACGACCTCATGAACTCACAAGAACAAACGAAAGACAAAAGTAAATGAGTTGTGTGCTCAGCCCGGGAAGCCACCAGAACAAGAAAACAAAGAAGAACATCTAAAGCAGCAAAGATAAAGAATTAACCACAGGAAGTTAATGAAACCAAGAACAGAGCAAGTGCAGTAAATAATTCCAAGGAATGGTTGTCCTTTAAAAAAGAGAAAAATGGTGCAACGAGCCAGTAGGTCCCCTAATAAGGCAAAAGGGGAAGCCGAACATCTAAAATGGGAAAAAAGAGAAAGTAATCACTGATGAGAAAACATAAAAATACTTGAGGCAACTTTCTAATTTGAAAGTATGTGTGAAAATGCAAATTTTCTAGGGCAAGAGAATTTGTCAAAACTAACTGTGACAAAGACTGAAAATCTGAACAGATTGAGTACCATGGCAGACACAGAGAAGCCATCGGAGATTTCCCCAGGCCTGCCACAAGTGTTCAGAGCAAAGAAAATGATGGAATCTCCCTGCATCCGGAGGATTTGACATCAAAACCTAATGAAGACTGCCCACAAGAAAGGACTTTTGTCCTAATGTTATCTATGAATATTGGTGCCAACATCCTAAACAAAATACTAGCAAATGACATCATTTACAAATTCTCAAAATAAAGATGAAAGACTTAGATATAAATCTAACAAAGTACATACTGGACTATGGGCTAACCACAGTAAAACTCTGTGGAAAAACTAAAGAAGATTAAAATAAATAGAAAAAAACTCAATGTTCTCAGATCAAAAGATGCCACATGGTGAAATCCATTTTCTCAAAATTTACATACAGGTTTAATGCAATTCCTAACATCATCCCAGAAGGATCTTTTTGTAGCTATAAATAAGACTGTTCTGGAATTAATATGGAATGGCAAAAGACTTTGAGTAGCTAAAAACAATTCTGGAGGAAAGTGAAAGAAATCAGTCAATCCAATTTAAAATATCATGTAGCTACAGTAATCAAGACTGTGTGGTAATTGGGTTCAGTCCTTAGCACAGAAAAAAAAAAAAAAAGACTGTGATATCAGTCTGCAGATAGACACACAGGTCTGTGATTTAGAATAAACAATCTGGAAGTTAACACATAATTGGTCAACTGATATGAACAAAGTTGAACAGGAATTCAATAGTGAAAAGGCCATCTTTTCAACTCATCCTTTCCAGGTATGAAACGTCAACCTTAAGACACTGATTATGTTAACCATATGGGATTTTCGTACAGCAAAAGGTACCTTAAGCAAGGTTAAAATAAAGAAGTAGTTGGGGAAAAACAGTTACTTAAGTTCCAGTGAAAGAACTAAAGTTGAGGGAGTGTGGTGATTAAGGACCAAGGCATTCCTGGGTTGCACCATGCCACAGCGGCACAGCCATCGAGCTCCCCGTTTGGTCCTTCTCTTCCCTCTTCATAACAATCTCCCCAAATTCTCATAAGCCACCACCACCAATTTCACAGCAAACACGACTAGACACGGTGAAAGGGCAAAGCTAGTCAGGTTCAGGTTGAGCATCCTGAGTTAGGAAACCCAGGATCCCGCATCAGAACGTTCTGAGCACCAATGTGACACCACAGATGGAAACTTCCATCTCCAGTGGGGCCAAGTCCGAACACAAGCATGCCAAAACATGTTGTGTTAAGTTACCTTCGGCCTGTGAGTATAGGTACGTATGAGACCTAAATTTTGTGTTTAAAAGTCCCCAAGATATCTCATAATGTATATGAAAATATTCCAGAACTCAAAATAAAATCCAGAATCAGAAACACTTCTTGTCCCAACCATTCTGAATGAGGTACTCAGCCTGTCATTGCACCATGAATATCCCCAAGCCCCAGTGGGTGACCAGAGCACAGTGTTATCACCCCCTCCCCCCCCCTGCGCGCGCGCGCGCACACACACACGCACACACACGCACACACACACACACACACACACACACACACACACACACACAGAGGCACAGAGGTAGGGAAAGCAGCACTCAATCTCTCTTTAGACAGAAAAAGGAAGAGCCCGAAAGCTTTCTCCTATGTAGGCCAATTCTCTGCTGGAACCATGAGAGCTGGCGCCTCCCCCTTCCAGTCCATCACCTCCTCGACAGGGCTACATTCCAGAAGACTGGCAGGCTCAACTCCTGCCCGAGGCTGAGTTCCAGCTGTGGGCAGAACCACCGATCCCAGGAGGCCTAGATCTGCCATCAACAGCTTCTGGAAACAACGTGTAACAGAGGAAGTGCTATCATTTGTCTGTAATAAGTATGGGTGGGCACAACAGCAAGATACGACCGTGTACTCCGTCCCTTCCCTCCCTCCTCCCGGCTCGCCACCCTCCAGCTCTGCTCCCCCTCACTCTGTTGGAACTGTAATTCCACAGCCAAATGGTCTGCCACATCCCCAGTGCAGCCAAATGTTGGACACCGTGTGAAACATCAGCCCAGTGACTTATTGAATTTTTTACTTTGGACGGTTACCATGGCTTTTTGAAAATGCAGGAGGGAACGTTATAAGCTTAAAAATATTATCTATTTTCCATTACCTCCAATAAAAGTGTCTACCAAGGAAGCAGGAGGGGAAATGCTGCTTTTGGGACCAACACGTAATAAATGAGACTAAGGGATAAAGCAGGAAGACCCACTGCAGGGAATGGAAAGTAAAAAGAAGGTATCTCAAGCCCCTTGAGTCACTTGAGGGACCAGGCCATCGGGAATCGAAGCAATGACCCACGTGAAGGCTACAGGAGGGAGAGGAAGGGCTGGATCTGCTCTTGTCCCACGCCGGGCAGGCACAGCCACAGCTACAGAGCTCCACCGTGGCACCGCTGGCAGCAGAGAGCTGAGGCCTGGCCCAGCCTGGTGGCCTGGGGACCTCTGTGGGCTTCAGACACGTCGCATTTGCAAGCACTACCAGTTTTCTGTTGTTGCTGCAGACTTACTAGTTTGAATAAGAGACACTTAATCTCTCCCAGTTCTAGAGGCCAGAAGTCCTAAAGATCAAGGTGCTGGCAGGGCTGTGTTCCTTCCGCAGGCCCCGGGGTGAATCTGCGTCCTCGCCACCCTGTTCCTGCTTGCGGCCCCTTCCTCTATCTGCCGCACCAGCAGAGGCAAGCCCTGCTCCAAGCGCCTTCTCTCAGATCTCCTTCTTCTTTCTGCCCCCCTCCTCCATGTTTAAGGGCCCTGGTGATTGCACCAGGCCCACCCAGCTAACCTCGGGTCACCCGTGAATAGCGAGGCCAGCTGAGCAGCAATCCTCCTTCCACCCCCGCCTGGATTCCCCTTAGCCCTGTCAGCGTTTCACAGGCTCCTGGAGTTAGGGGATCGAGGGGACATCACAGGTGTCCTCCCATCAAAACTGTATTTCATGACTGCCTCGGGACAAAGCCAATATATTAAAATTGCATATTAAAATGTTTGCTTATGGTTTTAAGAGAAACTAAATACCTTCACGGGGCCGGAAGATCTCAAGTCCCCAGGTGCCACACTCTCTTGGAACACATACTAGTTCAAATACAGGCATCTACATTTGCGCAAGACTTACGGCTCAAGAGCAATGCCTCAGCCGGAGGGAGAAGTACAGTGAGCTGACAGAGGGCAGACTGACAGTGGGAACTGGCTCACACAGGGCCTGTGTGATGAGCTGACAAGGGGAAGGGGCCTTCCTCACCACACAACAGAAGACAGAAAAGCTGGGTGCACCTAGCAATCATCTGAATCTACTGGGGAGTCACAGCGAGAGTGCAAAGACTCCTGAACAGGGCAGGGTGACACTTCCTTCCAGAAAGGATGGCTACAATTGGTTCCACTTCAGACATGTCACCCTCTGAGAGCACATTTCTTAGCCATCAACACCCAGAAAGCCAGGTCTGAGCCACGTGAGCCATTTGCCAGAGCTCCACTTAATTTCCAGTAACTACCCCTCCAGAGATGAAATTTGCACACCTGACCTTACGCTCCCTTGAACTTGAGGATGTGTGGCATTAACTCTTTCATCACATGTCAAACTTCAATGCTCAGAAACCGACAGTTCTCAAAGAGGTTAGAAAGCAGTTTGGAAACTTCTCTCTCCCTGGCTTCTCCCCTCACCCCCAAGTGCCAAACATTTCATCTCAGCGCTAAGCAGCCAGGAGATGCAGCCTGACACCTTCTGCAAACACACGCCCTCTCCCGCTGAGACGGCTGAATGATTGATGAGGCGCCGCAGCCAGCCTCCCGCTGAGCTCTGCTTCCCAGGGTGCCAGGCGCCCTTCTCAAGTCCCCTCCTGCCTGGTGCCTCTTCCCTAGGCACCTGGGGAGGCTGTTGCTCTACAGGGCCCAGACCTCCCACCAGGACGAGATGAGAGCCCAGGCCAGGGTGGGTGCTCCCGAGCAGCAGATGCAGCGGGAGAGAAAGAGGAGTTGCTGACTACTTCTTACTGTGGAAATAGGGCGCTCCATCCCAGAAGGCGCTGACCTGCACCCACTCCAGCTGCTTTTCATTCTGGCTCTTCTCACTCTCTCCTTTGTTTCTGCTCCAGACCCCAATGTCCTTCAGCTGCCTCCCCCACAGAGCCAGGGTCCAGCCAGCCCTGGCTGTCCCGAATCCTCAAGTGTACTAGGTGACTGCTCCCTCTGGCCCTCCGCTTGCTCACTCAGCCACTGGCTCCTGCCTCCAGTCACCTCCACGGCCACGGAGTTCTCAAATGTGGCACGATCCTCCCCAGCCAAGCCTCCACGGTCTCTTAGTGTCATCTTCTCCAGAGGCTCCTTGAACCTAATCTCTAGCTTTAACTCAGATCCACCAGCCCCAACCCTTCCCTCTTAGAGTCTGTGTTCTAGCATCCCTGCTCGAACAGCCCTGGCCCCTTGAGCTCTGCCAATCCAACTGCCACCACTCTATGCCCTCCAACGCACAGGCTGCCAAGGGTGCCCAAGGGGACGAGACCTTTGTGTGTACTCCTGACAACCAGAGAGGGTATGAGGGGGCCAGAGAGGAAGGGGGGAAGGGTTTGTAACTCTGATGCAACACGTATGTGCACAAAATACTCAAGCTCAGTGTAAACATTATGTATCACATACATACATGCATGCATACTAATAAAATGGGGAAAAACAGAAGTATGCAAAAATGTATTTCTATGTACTTGTAGCAATCATACCATCATGGTTGAAATTAAAAATACTACCATTTATTTGCAGTTACTCAAATAGTACGAAATATTTAGGTGCAAATCTAGCAGAATGTGTAGAGGGCATGCATGCTGAAAACTGCAAAACATCTGTGAAAGAAATCAAAGGTCTAAACAAATGGAGAGATGTACTATGTTCATGAATCCGTGAATGAAAATTCAACAGAGTAAAAATGTTTAAATTCTCCTCAATTTGAATTACAAGTTTAACAAAATTTCTTTCAAAAGCTTGGTGGGAAAAAAAACACATAATGGAGAGATTAATTTTGGCTCACAGTTTTAGTGGATTCAGTGCATGGCAGGCTGGCTCCAAGGCTGAGAGGACGCGGTGGAAAGGTCAGATGGAGGAAAGCTTCTTACTGCATGACAACCAGGAAGCAGTGAAAAAAGGAGAAGCCAGGAACAAAAACAGACCCTTGCAAGTCTTGCTCCCAGTCACCCACCTCCAACTAGGCTCCACCTCCTGGCATCACAATCGATGGATGAACACACCAGATGCATCTAGCACCCACATGAGTCAACCACCTACCACACCCATGAAACTGTGGGAGACATTTTAGATTTAACCATAAGAGTGCTGGAATGCTTCTGTACATCAACCACTCTCAAGAAGCTGTTTTAAACAGTGACAAAAACTAGGTGAATTCCCAGGGCCAGCAATTCCTTTCCTTTCCATATTAAAAACACTATGACCAAAACGCAGCACTCTTGAAAATGGAGGATGTTCTAGGCTGTGGCACTGCTGGTCTTGGTTTCGCATCTGCCTAAGGCCTGCAGAAGCTGGGGAGGACTGTAACCTGAACAGAGACACTTTAAACCTAGGCACACTTTTGCACAGAGATGCCTTCATGGGGTGTTTCTGAGACCGGGAAAGAGAAGCCCCGGGAAAGCCCTGCTCTTCCACGGTCAGATCCAGCACAGCAGTTTCACCAGTTCATCTTTCCTAAATGTTTCCAAGAAAGATTTATGAGACAGAAAGATTTGTGGCTTCAAAGAAAGCTGGAAATCCACTGTTATTGATAGACATAAAGAGTTGCAGAAGAAAGAAATGGCCATCTGCTAGGCATTTACTATGTGCTGGGTAATTTTAAAAAGCACTATAATTGCATTTGGCCCTCGTGATACTTTTTTGAAACACGGAACACCTATCACATTTTAGAGAAAAGAAAACTGAGGTTCAGAAACCAAGCAAGAGCCATGACAGGATTCCAAAGCCCTATGATCTGTGAGCCATCCACCTCAAGAGGTCCATGTCACTTCTCAGCTTTCTCTGTCAAGTCCCCCACTCTCCTCCCCTTACATCTGACGCCTCCTCTCAGTCACACAGAGTTACAAGTTCCATTTGGTGTGAAGAAGTTTTTTGTCACTTTAATGAATAATGATTTTTTTTGTTATTTGAGAGTTGTTTACAGAGTATCTAATTGGTACCCGGTACTGGATACAATGCCAGGGAGACAGACCATCGAGACATTGGCCCCTCATCAAGGATCTCACTGACTAGGGGGAGAAATGTAGAAATCGACAAATACCAACACTAGCAATGGTGCTTTACTGTTTGTACTGGGGAGGAGGCCAGAGGGTGAGAGAAAGGCCAACTCCTGTGCTCCTTACTGCTAGTATTTAATGAATCTCTTCTCGACATGTTTTCTGGCTACACTGGAATCGGTCCTATTGCCTTCAGCATTATTCACACCTCTGGGAACAAAGAACTCAGGTACCATCACGTCCCACCTCTTCTGCAGTCCTTAGCAGAGACAGCACTACGTCAGGAGGTACACACGAAGATGTGTAGCGGATTTCTTCTATTTCTAATCAATAATTTGACTTGAAACACATCTAGACACGAAAAAATATCTAACTCTTCACAGTAATTCTACCTCTTGCTTTCCCTCTCAGATGTTCCATCAGCCAAGCCAAGGAAAGATACGGTGCACTGGGATCTCATGGTCATTCCAAACCCCCTTGTGTTTGTACCTGAAATGGAATAAAAACATTGTATCTACCTTCCTTGTGTAGTCCAATAACATCCCAATCCCTGGGTCTCTCCTAAGGAAGAATGGCCAGACAGGCTAACGTCCAAACACAAAGATCAAAATCCCTATTCTTGTTCCTATGAGTAACACCAAACCAATCTTTTCTTCCATTTTCCTTGAAAGATCTAAATTCTGCACTGCTTCCCCCACCCCTTAAAAATGCTTGCCCCTCAGCATCTCAACAGTAAAAACAATTATCCTAGTAATAGGCCATGGATGAAAGCAGAACACATACCACTGAGCAAAAATGGGCACCTACGGACACACACGGAAGGGCCACTGAAAAGCAAAGCCAATAAAATGCCACCCACAAAACAGCACGCATATATAATGAAATGTTTTCAAAATGCACAAATTATTCCCGGTCTGGACATTGGTTTGAAGGAAATGATTCAAGTGAAGGAAAAAGCACAAAAATGCTTCTTGCAAAATGATACTTGATGGCAGAAAATTGAGACAACGATCCAGGTACAGTTGAGTAAATTACAGGTTATTAAAAGGATTATTATGAAGCCTGACTCACAGCATAAAAAAAAATTAAGTTAAAAATAGCATAATGGGATACAAATACGATTACAATGTGTAAAAAAAAGCTGTTTGTATAAAGAGTTGAATCGTGGGTGACATTTTTACATGCTGCTAGATGTTACAATATTGTCTTCATAATAAAAAGAAATTCAGGGGGAAACGGGGGATGAGTCACTGCGTGACAATCGTCACTGTGTGAGAACATCCTCTTCGCAGGGATAACGACAGGTGGTTAAATGAGGGTACAGATGCCAGGTTCACTCATCTCAGTTCATTTACTCATGTTAACCTCTCCAGAAACCAAAATTAATCTTGTCAACGAGTCACAGTTTGATTTTACATGATTGCCAGCAGGTAGTCAGTAAATACTGAAAGATGCCAAGAATTGCAAAGCATAGGAGTGTAAAAAGGGGCTGCCGGGCAGAAAGGGTCGGCCAAGCCCACAAAGTCGGCACGCCCCTGCCCTCAGGGCCGGAGTCACATACTCACCCCACACTTGCAGCCTCAGCTCTATCTTCATAACCAGCTAGAGCGGAGAAGGCAGATTTTCTTTTCACATGTATTTTTGTGTTTACTGGTTTACACAAAATGTACAAAATTCATCATTTTAACCATTTTTAAGTATGTGGTTCTGTGGTATTAAGTGCATTCACAGTGATTTAAGACACCATCGCCACCACCACTATCCACCTCCAGAACTTCGCATCATCCTCAATGGAAACTCTGTCCCAGTTATTAACTTCCCATCCCCTCTTGCCAGCCAGCACTCAGCAACACCACACTATTCTCTGTGTCCATGAATCTTGGTCCTTATATAGGCAGAATCACACAGTATCTGTCTTCGTATGACTGGCCTATGGCTTTTAGCAATAACACCCCCAAGGGTCACCCACCTGTGGCACATGTTAGAATTTTCTTCCTCTCTAAGTTGAATTTATGCTCTACTCTAGGCAGATCTAATGAGCTGGAGGATTTTTCAAGTTTGCGGCAACCTCTCTTGGGATTGCCATCAGTGCATACTCACTACTGATTGACCTCATTTAAAGGCACCCACTTCCTTCTCACTCCCGGGCCATCCGCCAGGCCACCCTCCACCTGCACTGCTTCTCTACTGGTCCTTCATGTGGGAACCTGCCAAGGCTTCCCATTCCCCTGTGCACAGTCCAGATGGTCCACACCTCCCCATCAGCACTGTACGCTCCTTGCTTATCCACGTCTCAGGCTGTGTTTAGCACAGCTACCAGGATGCCAGTATCTTGCCACGGATCCAAGATGGCAGCCACGTGTTTAAAAGGCTATGTTCTGACTACATCTTTGCCTACTCCATCTTACCAGCCAGGTGAATCCTGCTCTCTGCCCCTGTACAAGAGGATGTGTTTTTTCTAAGAGAAGCACCTCAGTCCTGCCCACGTCTCAACTTCCTTCCTTTGGAATCCCCCACCACCAGATAGCTCTCAGCAACTCCCTATATTTGTTCGAGCTCTCGAACGCAAGACAGAGCAGAGGCAAGAATGCACAGACCCAGGTACACTTACAGCCAGAGCGAGTTCCGTCCTTGAGTGATGACCCCTGTGAATCTGGTCAAGCGCCTGGCATCTACTTCTATCCACTGATAGAGGTCGTTCCTGCCCGCACACCATGCCCCATCGTAGAAGTCATTTTCATTAATTCCTGCCTAGGGGGAAAAAAAAGAGAAAGAGGCATTCTTGAGAAGGACTGGGCACTGAAGAAAAAAATTAAGACTAATCTCTGGAGACTGAAAAGAAGGAGCAGAGGAGAATAAAGGAAGGGGATAAAGAAAAGAGCCTCATGTTTTGAAGTCCTTATTCTAAATTTAAAAGGGAGTTGCTCAGTATTAAGTTAGTATCCCTTTTCTTGCTCAGTGTGAAAGATAAAACTTAGTGAGTTCTCCTATTGCTCATTCATCCAACACACACACACACACATACACACACACACACAAAACACCGCCGCCTACGTATCAGCCCGCTTCACCAGGTGCCACAGAACCAGAGGTGAATTGCTCCCCCCAGAATCTCACCACCCAGGCAGGAAGAAAGAAGGTGGAGACAGATGAGTTCGAACACAATGGGGAAGGAGCTATTCCAGGAATACAAGCAAACTACTGTGGTAGTATCCGAGGACATATAACCCGAGTCTCCAGGCAGCTCTGGGTGTGACAGCTTCACCGCAGACCAGGGAGGCATAGCTTGGACTTCCCGCCATTTTGGTCAGCCCATCCTTGGCTGTCACAGCTGTCTTACGCATTGTTGGATGTTCAGCAGCACCCTGAACCTCTGATCTCTGGGTGCAGGTAGCACCTCAATTCTCCAGGCTCTGAAAGCCAAAAGTGACTCTAGCCATTGCCAAATATTCCCTGGAGGGGCAGTATGGACTCCTGTGGAGAATTTTGGCCACTGATCTCCTCTTTCTTCAGATTTTGTGTAATTCATTTCTGGATGTTTGAAAAATAGGACAGCAATTCATAGTGGAGGACTTGCCGGGAATTCCATAAAGCTTGATTCCTGGGCCACCTATATTTCCACATTTTGCAGCGCTAACCAGTGTTCACTGTTTTAAATCTTCCGGTAGCTAACATTATGAAGCCTGCATTTTTCTCAACACATCCTGTTCCCAGGTTCTGTCGTAAGCACAGCCGGTACACAAGGGGAGAAGTGACTGGTCTTTCCTTAGACAGATGGAGAAGGTGATGCACACAGCCTTCAGGCATTCGCCTGCAGTTCTGCTGTGTGTAAGTGGCCGGGCTGAAGTCCACAGCCCGCAGGGGTGGGAGGTGGGGGGAAGGATGCCAGGATACACGCTCTTCCCCAGCGTACTGTGCTGCGGCTGGTTGTAAGTTGGCACCATGTGTAGACTTCAATCTGTCTCCCATCCTGAGTGCCAGAGGACGAGGTGCATGCAATTTTCACTTCACCTTCCTGTGGCCTGCGCCAGAACTTCATGTATGACAGAGACAAAGTGTAGGCTCATTTTACTAAATGAATGGAATTCTAAACACCAGTCTCATCCCCTGTTTCCGAGAAAAGAGAACCGACAAAAGATAAGTGTATGTTATGGTTTCTTGAAAGGAGATGAGTTGTGATCTTGTAGGTCATCAATGTGTTACAAATCTCTGTCATTAGGAGGATAATTGCTTTCAAATGCAAAAAAGGGGTGATATAATTAGAGCCCTCTGACTAGATCCCTGACCTCCTTGCTATCTGGGAGGGCTGGGAACTGGGAGGTTATCCTGAAGAGAAACGCACCAGCATCTTTAAGAAGTAGCTTCTACCAGAACACAAGGAAGAACAGGAAGCGTGTGCCTTTTAAACGCAAACTTTGTTAGGTAATTTTTGGAAGGCAGAAGGTATAGTACCCACATTTTCTTACTCCAGATACCCCTGTGGCCAGCTGGGCACATGCAGTAGTTGACTGAAATATTGGTTTCTAAAGGAATGTCAACAGGTTTCTCTTTTTCTTTTTCTGCTTACACTCTTTTTTGAAACAGGCTCTCATTTTGTAGCCCAGGCTGGCCTTGAACTTACTGTCCTCCTGCCTTAGCCTCCCGCACACTGGTATTACAGACATGCCTGAGATGTTTACTGTAGCATGGAATCAGAACCTTGGAGCAGCTGTCCTCATGCTGTTCCCCCACCACCTGCCTACCAGAGTTGGGAATGAACTTTAAGTTTCCTGGCTTGCCAGCCTGAAGACTTTGCTTCTACTGCCAGTCTGAGCTCTTTCTGAGCACACGACAGTAAATTAAATATAGTACAATGTCAGGGGACTGGAAGGCCCTGTCTGAAGATGACTCATGGGGAAATGACAGTAACCTCTGCAAAATTAATTATTGAATTTAAAAGGCAAACTCCTGGGAGACATCAGTGGAAGAGGAGTCATCAGCCTCAGAGATGTCACCAGATTACACAGTGGTACGGTAAACAACATCCACAAAATGCCTCTGAGAAATCAGGAGAAGGTTGCCATTATCACACGCCATCTAACAGTAGAGGGGAATGCTTGGCAATTTGGGAAGAAACTTCAATTAAAAGTTGTTGAAATAAAACGCTTGATTCTTTAAAGGATAAGTGAGTCTTAAAGGTAACACTAACATGGCAGGATTCTTGCTCCCACAACAGCAAATGAATTGAGAATGTTAATTTTCTGCAGGTTATTAATTCATATACATTATTTCTTCACTTTAAGAATGTTATAGGGGCTGGAGGAATGGCTCAGCAGTTAAAGCACTTAAGCAAGCGCTAAGCCAAGCTCTAAGTACCCGAGTTCGATTCCCCAGCACCACATAAGCTGGGCGTAGTAGCGCGCGCCTGTAATCCCAGCACTCGGGAGGCTGAAACAGGAGGATTGCCATGAATTCAAGGCCAGCCTGGGCTCTGAAGTGAATTCAGGACCAGCCTGAATCACAGAGCAAGACCCTGTCTCAAAAAAAAAAGAGAATGTTATAGTTAATAGACTCAGTTTTGCATAAGATAAATATGGGAATTAAGTCTACAAGAAAGACAGAAACAGATAACAATCTGTTTAAGTCAATCAAATTAATTTATGTGATTCAAGATGCTGCAGTAAATATGTTTGTGTGAGTGTGTGTGTGTGTGTGTGTGTGTGTCCCCTCCCAAAAATAAAGACAAAGAAATACAACTTCTAGCTCAGGTCCAACTAGAAGCCATTTACAATCCTAAATTACAATCCATGAAGGCTGAAGCTGAGGAAGAATCCTGAATGCGTCTGTAAGAGCTAAAAGCTCACACTTCCGGCGGAACCCCAATAAGATGGAAGCCATTGAATTTGCA
Organism: Ctenodactylus gundi; assembly: GCA_004027205.1. Taxonomy (NCBI): domain Eukaryota; kingdom Metazoa; phylum Chordata; class Mammalia; order Rodentia; family Ctenodactylidae; genus Ctenodactylus; species Ctenodactylus gundi. The sequence goes on from PVKB01000139.1 coordinate 202,777, forward strand.
AGAAAATACAGAACACAGAACTTTGGAGTGGCTCAGAACCTGCGTTTCAAGGCATCGTGGAAGGTGAGTAGGGCCAGAACTGAAACAGGGAATTAACTCCCACCGTGTATTAATGTAAGGAAATAATTAGAGCCCCACATCTTCAGCCCCACTCTAAGTCATTTTTATGAAAAAAGTAAAGTGAGAGAAAGCAAATGGCAGAGGCTCTGGATATGAGGACACGCGTTACAGATGAGGGCAAGTTGGCTGGGATTAGTTTCAGTGGATATCAGCTTCTTGAAGAGCAAGATGTGAGCTCCCTGCCCCAACCCAGCGAAAGAACATCACGCAACCCAACTTCCAATAGAAAAAGCAAATGAAAACCATGAGCAAGTACTAAAGAAAGCTTCAAAGGAGCCATGAGTAAGATATCTTCTAGAAAGATCTGACTCGTAAGAGACAGAACAGGATATTCTCAAGAAAAAAAAAAAAAAGGAAAACAAGCTTTTGAAAATTAAGAGAGCTAAATATTTTTTAAAACTCAATAGCAAAGCTAGAAAGAGAAAGTTGAAGAACACTCACAAAAAAATAAACAGAACATAAATCTTGGCAATACAGAGGGAACATAGGGAAGGTAGCAGATGAAATCGAGATGCAGGGGGTGGGGAAAACTACCAAATGAAAATTATAATTTCCCAGATCTGAAAGGCTTAAGTCTTCAAAACACTAGGAAACAATCCTTACACAATAAATAAACTACGGCATGTCATTGCAAAACATTACAAATAAGGAGATTCCAGAAGCTACCATGGAGGCAGCAAACAATAAAACAAACACACAAAAACGCAGAGAGAGGAATAAGGACCATGCTAGAATTATTTGACAGCTTATAGAAATTAGAAGGATGGAGAAGCCATGCCTTCAAAAATCTGAATTCTCACAAAAAGATCTCTCATCCTAGAATTTTATGCTCAGGTAACCTGTCAACTGTGACGGTAAACTAAAAACACTTTCACAATCATTAGATCTTCACGTTGCCTCTTTCCCACGCATCATTTCCATGCAACTACTAGAACCACAGAAAAGAAAGCATCAGATCCAGAAATCAGGAGTTTCCCCATAGGACAAAATTCTCAGAATGGTGGTGAAGAGGGACCCAAGATAGTAGACCCAGTGGGCAACCCATTTACAACAGATCGCCACCACCGGACAGCTCCTGAAGGAATATCTACAGAAACATACTTGACTAGGAGTCATGCACCAGGCTTGGCGTTATTAAAAAAAAAACTATATAAAAGATTATCATACAAAATCAGCCCTGTTACAGGGTATAGAGAAAGGTTTAAAAAAAGACAAGCAATTCTAGGAAAACAGAAAATTAAGGAATAATAAAAAATAAAATTTCTTGGCTCAAAACCATACTTCTTGGCTCAGAAAAGAAGTAAGTTACAAAATCATCATTACTTTGAATATGGAGTTACCTAGAAAATAAGACAGAATTTATTGGAAGCGCTAAAGAGGCTCCAATCGTTGATAAACACAAGCTGATGGCCTCGTTTCATACTAAGAATCCAAAAGACAATATTAAGAGTTTATGTCAGTCATTATCAGTAGGCGCACACTATTTAGAAATAAAGATTGAAATTCCCAAAGAAACATTCAAAAGTATGAAACAGTTGCTCTGCCTACAGCACTTCAGATGGGACCAATTCTTTGTTACAATCTTGTCAACATATTACTGGTTTTTTAATGTCTCGTACATAAAGCTGATGAAGATATATTTTAATTTTAAAAAGCAAAAGGAAGGAAATAGGTAGAATGTGGTTGATGCAAAGGCTACTATTTTTTTTTTTCCATTTTCTAGGTGTCTACAGAGTACCTCCCTGTGCTAGGATTTCTGCAAAGAGCTTTATGATATACAGAGAAAACAGGGCATCTCAGAACCACTCAGCTGTAGCCAAGTCATTATCTTCAGAGCTCAGAGTTGATCATTGCGAGCTGCTTCCCTGCAGAAACATCTGGAAGCAAATTACAAAGTCACATCTGAGTGGGCGTAACTATTTAGCAATTCTAAGATATTGACTTATAGCTGCTCCTCTGCAGACACTGCCCTGGGCTAGATAGAAACAGAATACAGTGATAGCTATTTTAAAAGATTTCTAAGGAAAAAAATTTAGATGCAATGACTAAAACTTCCTAGGTTACCAAAAAGATATCTCCTTTTGGGGGGGGGGCATTATGAAAAATGTTAGAAGTGACACTGAATTCATATAGTCAAGTAACTAATCTGCCATAAAAGAGGCCATGATGTGGCCTGGTTGTCTACCTTCCACAGACTTCTGCAATGAACCTTTGTGATAAAATGGCCCAGGTGAAAATCAGCTGATCCCTCTTAACCTTGGCCTAATTCAGACCTAAATCATCAGTAAATCAGTTAACTAGAAACACTCACTGATTTTAAAGCCATTTTTAAAAGCCAAAACCCAATTCCTTTATTTTTCCCTTGCATTGTTAAGAAAACTAGCAAACTCCTAGAGTCTTGCTATGTTTTGGATCTTGAGCGTCGACCAAAAGCCTGGAGTACTTGGAATTGTGTGTTATCGGGAGGTACCGCCTGGCTGGAAGGGGCAGATGCTTGGGGTTTGACCTGGGGAGACTGTGTCAATCTGTTGCAACTGGGGACTGCCCAGGGCTGAACTTTTAGGTGGGTTACTGACTTGGCGACCAGGAAATGAAGGTGGGACACCCACACTGGGGCAGGGGCCCAACTGGTAGCTTGAAATAATTAACGAGATGGAAGAAGAAACACGGTTACAGCTTCTTCCTGGGAAAGCTCTAGCCTTGCCTGAGTCTGGGCGCTCACCTGGCCCCTGCTTTAACTTGGCTTCTGCCTGAACTAGGGTAAGCAGCTCTTCAGCCTGCCAGGTACCTCCACAGTTGCCGGCTGCCCTATGAACAGACCACGCGAGACTTTCTGAAACGGTGAGCTAAATAAATCTGTCCTTCCTTAATTTGTAGGTGATGGGTATTCTGTCACAGCAATGAATAGAGCTGAGACAAGACTGAAATTTAAAACACTGAAAAATAAAATGTACCATAAAATAGTCACTAATTGTTAAAAAAAAAAAGAGAGAGAGAGAAAGAAATATACTCACTAAAAAAACAAAGTAAAAAATGTTTTCTCATCAACATTCCAATTCAACTAAAATTGGATATTTGCCCAAAATTTGGCCAATGAAATTGTACATCTACAATGTAAGGTTGGTTGGTCTGTGGTATCGATGACCCAACTCTCCTCACTGAGCTACATCCCCAATTTTTTCAAATTTTTTATTTCAATATAGGGTCTTACCAAATTGCCAGATTGCCCAGCCTGGATTTGAAATTTTAATCCTGCTGCCTCTGCCTCCCAGAGTGCTGGGTTTACAGGCCTATGTCACCAATCCTGGCTCTCTACAGTGTAAGTTTAATTCTCAAAATAAGGAATCATTGATTCACTTGTCAGCAGCGCATCGAAACAGCCTATGCTCCTTGTACTCCAGGGAGTTCACAGTACGGAATAGCCCCGAATCCTCGCAACCGAAGTTCTGTCCTGGCTCTACCGCTCATTACTTGAATGCAAATACAAAGAACGTACGTGATAAAACTGTTGTGATGGCTACACAAATCACGCGTATTTTGTTTAGAATAAGCACTCAAACGAAAGCTACTGGGGATAGAGCATGAGTCACTTAGTTTATGTACCTGCCGTGACCCGTGGTTGAGGGCGCTTGAAGGTACAGTCCAAGTTCCTTCTATTCATAGGGATGCTGGGTCCGCTTGGCCCATACACAGAGGGTCTCCGTCCCGGTGCGTCATCAGCTTTTCTTAGCTATTCTATTTTTATTGTTCCTACTGGCTTTTGTTTTATTCTTAACTGTTGACCTGTTTTCTTTACTCTAAATCTATGTATTCTCTGTAAAATTTAAAGGTTTGTATCTTATATTCCTTGAATTTAGTAATGATACCTTTTATAGGAGACTTAATTCTCTTTTTTATTTTAGAAAGCATCTACAAACTCCCTACTTTGGTTTGGGATGAAATCATTGTTTTCATTTCCTTCTGCCTCTCTCCTGGTTCCTTCCTGGCCAAATTCCATTTATTATATTATTCTTAACATTTGCTTTTAATTTTCAATAGATAACATAGTAATTTCATGTATTTACAGGGTACAGTAAATACTTCATTATGGGTAGATAACGCGTAACTGGAATCTCACCTCAGACATAGAGGAATGCACCATGTATTGTACTGGGAACATTAAATATAATGTATTGGGAAAAAAATCTTCTCTAGTGGCTATTTCAAAATAGCCAGTTACGTGTTGTCCTCCATGGTCACCCTCCCATGCTACAGAACATTAGAAGTTGTTCCTTTCATACAGCGGCACAGCAGTCCCACTAATCATTTTCGATTCTATTTGCCATGTATTTTATCCATTCATCCATGACTGGTCCCAGGTTGACTCTGAATCGCGGCCCTTATGAATAGCGCTTCAACGCACACCTGAGTGTGGATGTCCCTTAGACACACTGACTTCAGTCCCTTAATGGATACATCAGTAATGGAAGTCCTAGGTCACATGGCAGCTCCAGCTTTCAGAGGAAACTCCATATTGTTTTCAGTAACAGCAGTACTTACACCATCTGAGAGCTCCCCTTCCGCCACGGCCTTGCCAGCATTTGTTACTGTCTTTCTGATGGCAGCCATTTTATCTGGGGTAAGCTCTCTCGTCGTAGTCTTGATATGTACTTCCCTGATGACTAGTGACGTTAAGCATGCTTTCATATACTTGCTGACCATTCTTAGGTCCTCTTGAGAAATGTCTTATTTGAATCATCTACCCTGTTTTTAGCTGATTATTTGTTATTGTTGTTGTAGTTGTTTGGGGGGAGGGTTGATTTCTTTGTTTTGTTTTGCTGTTGAGTTCTGTATAAAGTTCCCAACTCTGACCATCTTCAAGTATAGCTGCTTTCCCCGGGACTGGCTTTCCTGACCCCACTGTCAAGTGTCAACTCATTTTGTCTCCTTCCTCTCCAGGGCAATTTTTACCTTTTAATATACTATAAATGTTACTTTTCCCCCTCTGACTTGCCTCCTCACTATACTATAAGCTCAAGGCTGTCCCGCTCAGGAAGACCCTGACATTGCAGTGGAGGTAGACCAAGCCCCTTAGCGGTGGTGTCTCTGAACCCCTTTCCCTAGTTTATGAGCCATGAACTTTTAGGGTCCTCAAAGGATGTTTTGGGGATGGGTTAGGTGATGGCTCGCCTACATACCTGGCTAACTCCCAAGACTAAGCACAGGCAAAAAATCTGAGCATACTGTAGAGGTAACAGCACACTCCACAGAGACTTGGAATGTTAATTTCCCATCTGTCCATGGCTGCTTCAAGAGCAAATGACACCAGTAATTGTTTCTAAGTGAGACTTCAGCATCTCAAGGGCATTGGTATAAAAGGATCCTGGGAACAATGGAAGAACAGTTACAGTGCAAGGCCAAACCTGTGCTTTTCTACTGGCCCAAGTTCTTCCTAGAATTCTTTGAAAATTGATCCTGTCTTAATGTGCTGATGAAACATAAGCACTGATTTACTTCTCTCTTCTTCTTCTATATATTATATTAACATAAGTAAAATTCTACTTTGGGAAAAAAAGAAACTGTAAGCTGAGCCATAAAGATTCTTTCAAAGTCGGGCATCACGGCACATGGCCTGTAATCCCAGCACTTGGGTGGCTAAGGCAGGAGGACTGCCATGAGTCCAAGGCCAGCCTGGGCTCCGTAGTGAGCTCAGGACCAGCCTGGGCTATACAGTGAGACTCTGTCTGAAATAAATAATAATAATAAATTCTCTCAAATTCCTGTTTTATATTAGAAGAAAGAGACAGGTGTTCCTTCTACATGGTGGCCAAAGTATTTCAGTAAAAGCTCATTGTCTGCAAAATCTTACTCTATAAAAACAAGTTCATGGGCAAAACCAGGATCCAGCCAGACCTCTCAAATTCTATGTAACCCTGTAAGCCAAAGACTAGAAAAAATTCATTCAGAAGAGTACTAGCAGGATGAAGGCATGGTGAGTTGCTCCCTAACCCCCAAAATTCAGCAGCTATAATTACAGGGCTCTAAGTTAAAAAAAAAAAAAAAAAGCAATGAAGCAGACGACAGAAGGCCACAAGGCTCGTGTACAGCTGGGCCCAGAGGCGCAGGCCTGGAATCCTAGCACTCAGCATCTTGGTGGGCAGCATCTCAAACGTCCCACCTGCTGTCGGGGGAAGCAGTTTCATGGCATCGTTAAGAGCAACAACTTGAGGTTTCAATCTGCTTGGATTTGTAATCTGCCACTCCTGGGAAATCTACCTGAGTCACTCAAACTCGATGTGCCTTTTTTTTTTTTTTTTTGGTAAAACAGTATAATAATGGTACTTGTTACGGCTTAGATGTGGAATGTCCCCCAAAAGCCTGGAAAGTGACTCAGTCACGGGAGCAAATCAATCTATTTCCTTGTGCAGTTAAGAGTGGGGTCTGACTGGGAAGGGTAGATTCCCAAAGGTGTGAGGGAATCATTCAGGGTGTGGTGGATTGCCAGGGTGTGGCCTGGAAGGATATACCCTTATCCCGGCTTCTCCCCTGCTCCATGCTTCCTCTTGAAATGCCAGGAGCAGGGGCTGGAGGAATAGCACAGTAGTTAGAGCCTGACTAACAAGCGCACTTAAATTCCACTGCACCACGTAAGTTAAGTGTGCTGGTGCGCGTCTGTAATCCCAGCCCTTGGGAGGCGTGGCAGGAGGATTGCTGTGAGTCTGAGGTCAGCCTGGGCTCCCTAGTGAGTTTAGGACCAGTCTGGACTGCAGAGTGGGACAGTATCTCACAAAAAAAGAAAGGAAGGAAGGAATGAGAGAAGGAAGGAGGGAAGGAAGGAGGGAAGGAAGGAGAGAAGGAAAAGCCATGAGCAGCTGCTCACCAAACCCTTTCTGCCTTCGCCAGCCACACACGAATGGACTGAGACCTCCTGACACTGTGAGCTAAAATAAACTTTTCCTCCCTTGTGTTTTGTGTCCCAGCAATTAAAAAGTGACCAAGACAGTACTTGTCTATTCTCTTGAGGAATAGTCAAGCACTGATCACAGTATAGATGTCCCTCAGAGACAAGGCCTGCTGTCCCCCTGCCTGTAGTTCTTTACCCCTTCTGGTCCTCACAATACCGTGAAAGTATTATAGCAGAGCCAGTGTCAGGACCTGTACTACCCTCTGGGAAGGTGGGCATCTCACTGAAGCCACTCTCTCAGTTCACGTGTCCCAGCCCCTGAGCCCTGCATACCCTGGCCTGGCCTGTGGTAATTGATGGCCCGCACAGCCCTGGGCCAGCGAAAGGGAGGGCAACATATGCTCACATCTTGCATGTCCTAGATGACGTACAAAATGCAACTTCTGATGCTGACACATTACTGTTTCTCGCACTTAAATCCCATTAGCTTGACACGCCTACAAAATACTCATAAGTGAGACAAGATGTGGTTATTTTTAAGCCACATTTGAAACCGTTATGTGTGGGGAGATGTATTTCTGGAGCACTGACTTTAATTGTGCACCTGCAGCAGTCGAATCACGATGCTTGGGGTGATGGCACTGGAACGTATCGACCACACACGGAGCCCTGACCTCACGGTTATCTGCACCTCGGGGTCATGAATCAAATCCCACTCACACACACTGCAGGCAGCAGACCACTCTCTGAGGACAACACTAGGTAAGAGAGGTGGGATTCCAGAGGGTGGGGATGGCTGGCTGAGCCAGGCAGCAGCAACTTCATACTGTGAGGCTGGGTACATAGATTTCTCCATGCAAGACCATCAAAGTAGAAAGATACCACTGCAGAGTGAAAAAATTCTCAAAGGACAAATAGCACTGTTGGGATGTCCAGTCACCCCCTGCTACCATCCTGATTGAAGGCAGGAGAGCGGCTTTCTGTCCACATGTTCATGAAGAGGAGTTTCCAGGGGGGAAGGACAAAGGTGGTAGTAAAGATGATTGGGGAGTAAGGACTGGATGACCTATCCACCGTGGGGCCTGCTGCGTGGCCCAGAAAGGGCAGGTCAGCAAACACCATCCACACTTAACCAGCGACATCCTCTGTGCGCCTTGAATCTTGCCATGCTGGTCCGAGCACTGGGGGATGAGCGAGCAGGAGAACGGCCCCCCTTCCCTGGGGCTTATGCCCAAGGAAAGGGCTCAGATAAAGTCCAAGGAGACAGGGAAAGGAACCTTCAGGGAGGAATGTAAATTGCAGAGAATGGAGAGGGGCTCCATCACTCACAGCCACGCTGGGATTTGTTCAAGGAGCAACTGGAAGCTACCAGTGGCTTTCAGCAGAGAAAGGAGACGACTGCACACATGTTCAGGTCCTAAATCACCATGTCACTACTCAATAAACCTTGTGTGTGCTCCCAGATCTCATTTTTTCCCCATGAGACAAGTGAGGCTCATAGACATGACAAAATCATCTAAGGTCTCAGAAGCCAGAAACGTTACAGCCTAGGCTTGAATCCAGTGTGCTTGGCCCTGATGCCCTCACGGCCACAATCCCCCTCAATCCACAGTGGGATCCTAATGGAAGGACTCCAGCCACCCCACCTCCCCACTCCACCCCCATGAGCTTAGGACCTTTCCATTTGTCACAGAAAGTGAAGATACATATCAACCTTTCCTGTTAAAGGTAACTTCTTTTACAGAGAACTAGTCCAGGGTTCACAGTGTACAAAGCACACCCACATTTCTACATGGATAGATCTTTGCAGAGACTTGATTCCATCTCTTCCTCTGAGGTATACAGCCCACCCTCAGGCAGCAGGGATTTTGGAAAGAACAGTGTTTGCTCCAGGTTAAGCTCTGAGGTCCATGCATTCACCCTCATATAAAACATAAGAGAGTTTTTGCAATTTTCAGTAAAATACACCAATAATACAGGAACAAAACAAACAAATAATTGTTTACTAACAGCTTTTTAAAGACTATTTATGACCCAGTCTCCAGATTTCATTAAAGTCTGTCCTGGACCTGTTCTATCTGGCTTCTTCTGAGCTACTACGTGGTGGGGGTTGGGCACTTTGGTGGGCCGGTCATGGCGAGGGGGCACTAGTAGGAGAGTAAAAGCATGAAGTCGGAGTTCAGCTCAGGTGCCCCAAACCCAAGCGACCCCCGAGTACCTACCTCAGCAGCTCTTATCCAGTTCCTCACACAGAAGCTACATCTACCACATGTTCAGTGACTACTGGGGAAAGTGGGGTCCACAGGTCACCCAGAAGCTATTAGCCCAGTGCAGCCTTGATGGTCCCTTAGTCTTAGGATGAAAGAACCATCTCTTTCCCCAGGTAACGGATACGTGTGTAAGCAAAGGGTCTAGAAACCATACAAAAAACTGGTGCAATTAAAAACCACGCAGGACAGGACAGATCAAGTGCTAAGTAGAGAAGGGCTCGACCAGCAGGGGCTGGGTGGAAGAAAAGGCAGAGGAGATGGGAAGACCGAATAATGCTCCTCACCAAGATGTGCACATCCGCTAGACATGTGCATGGCCTAGCTTACACGGCAAGGAGGAACGAAGGCTAGAGAACGATCTAGAGTTATGTCGACAGGGGAGGATCTATAGCTTCATCGGAGTGGGCCCAATAATGATGCACAGAATTCTCAAAACTGAAGTGTTCCTGCTGGCTTTGAAGAACAAAAGAGCTATATTCCAGAAGTGGCTTGCCGTCTATAAGCTGGAAAACAGAAAGGAATTCTCCCTGGGGCCATCTAGAAGGAACACAGTCCTGCTCAAGTCTTCATTTAGTCCAGGGATGCCTCTATTCTCCATAATGGGGAGAGAATGAATACGTATTGTATTAGAATCCAAGTTGTTTCTAAGTTGTTGCAGCAGTGGAAGGAAACTTACTGTGGGTCAATAAGGATTTTCATTGAAAAGCACGGTGGGAGGAATGGGGTCCAGGCACAGGAACCCACTTGAGAGAAAGCCTGGATTCAAGAACTACAAGGTATGTTGTGTGCGGGAGGAGCACATCTGTGAGGGAGACTCGGCAACAGCAGTGACCAAGGCAACACTGGCCCTGGGACCCAAGGTAGGAGGCTAAACATGACGTACTCACTCCTAAGAAACACTAAGAATTTGTCCTGGAGGAACCTCCAGGCCACCGGACAGTCTAAAAGAGATGCAAAAGCTGCTACCCTTGGGCCAGAACTGCCATCTTCCAGTGATCTGCCAAAATGATGAACACAAAGGGGAAGAGGAGTGGAACCCGATACGTGCACTCCAGGCCTCTGAGAAAACACGGCCACATACATGCAAATCTACGACAAGGGTGATATTGTGGACATCAAGGGAATGGGGACTGTTCAGAAAGAACTGCCACACAAGTATCACCATGGCAGAACTGGAAGAGTCTACAATGTTACCCAGCATTGTTGTAAACAAGCAAGTTAACAGCAGTATTTTGGCCAAAAGAAGTGATATGCAGATTGAGCATAGTGAGCACTCTAGGAGCTGAGGTAACTTCCTGAAACGGGTGAAGGAAAATGGTCAGGAAAAGAAGAAAGCCAAGGAGAAAGGGAACTGGGCTCAGCCGAAGTGTCAGCCCGCCCCGCCCAGAGAAGCGCACTTTGTAAGAACCCATGCGAAGGAGCCAGAGCTGCTAGAACCTATTCCTTATGAATTCATGGCATAAGCAGCAATATGACCTCACTAGCAGCTAAGGTGCTCTAGGCCCTGGGTCAAGTACCCAGTCCTGAACTAAATGGGAAAAAAAAAGCCTCTGAATTATAAAAGATATTCTTAATTGAGTAAGAATATGGTGCCCTGGCTCCAGAGGTTTTTATTGTGTTCAGTTGGATACGTATTTACCGTTCAAGGTCGCTATTTTTCTTGCTGAAATACGTGAGGTACAATTCCTAAGGATCAGAAAGTTGCATTTGAAGCTTCCTACTTAAACTGTTCAAAGCAAAAGACAGAGAGAGAGGAAGAGGGAAATGGAAACTAGCAGAGACAAGAGACATCCATACCCACAGGCTGTCCCTGTTCGATTTCTTTCCAAAAAGTAGGCATGTAGAAGGGAAGGGCTCAAGGGGCAGAGGTGGACCAGGTCTCACTTTTACCAACAACCGCCTCTGCGCAAGACTTGTTTGCATCTGAGGGTTCTTGCTGCACAGAATGATTCACCCATGCCCTTCGCATCAGGAGAACTACGACTGTCATACTTTAAATGTCATGCACTCATCTCACGGGACCTTGGCTGCATCTATGTATGGAGCAAATACCTGGATGTTGAGTCTCCCTCGATGTGCGCCCAGACCATAGCGCTTTGCCGTGGAGGCGTGGAGCTGGAAGTCTGTGATTTTTAAGGTTTCCAGACCGAGAGGTGGGCAACCTGGGAAGGACAAGAATCATTAGAAATTAGGATAGATCTTGAAAGAAACGAGTCTCTGGTGTTACAAATGTGGCTGCTTGCTTCCTCTTTCCCCTTAACTCCCAGCTGCCAGTGTGGCCCCCGACTCTGCTACACAGGTCAGTTACTTATCTTGCTGCTATGACAAATACCTGACATCCACAATTTAAGGGAGGACAGATTTATTTAGCTCGCAGGTTCCGAAGGTCTCTCACACACAGTCCACTCATGGAAATGGAGAAAGGCACAGGGCAGAGTCTGGAGAGCTGCTCACCCCGCTGCAAATGGAAGCCAAGAGAGGCGGGAACAAGCCCATGAGCTTTCCCAGAAGAACCTGTGACATTTCTTGTTCCTTCCTTGAAGTACTTTAAGCTGCCAGTTGCCCTTCCCTCACCTCCTGGCCCACAAGTCAATAACAAACACCTGAAATATCTGCCCTAGGCGATCCCTAGTCTCAACAATTTAACCATCTTTCCAGGTCAAACCTTACACACCTGCCCCTTCCAGTTAATAACACACAGTTCCAAGAGGCTTTAGGGGGCACTCAAGATCCAAACCATAGCAACAGGTATTTCCAGACAAATAGGGTCCGTGCAACTCTCAACATTTTGCCAATTCCCCTCCTCCCCCATGGCATGCGCTTTTGCAGTACCAGGGATGGAAAATTACGGCTTTCTCACTACACTACGTTCCCAGCCCATTTTTTTGGTTTTGATTTTTTTGAGACAGGGTCTTGCTAAGTCACTTAAGTTATCCAGACTGGGTTTGAACTTGGAGTCTTCCTGCCTCAGCATCCCAGAGTGCCAGACCGCATGCCTGCACCACCCAGCCTGGCCTTTCTGGGTATCTGGGCTCTTAATCAGGCTTCCCCGTTGCTGTCCTTGCTACCATCTGAGGCTGTTTCCAATGAAGGACCCTTCTCCAACGCACCTCGGATGGGAGCATCAGTGGGTAGTAAGTTGGAAGCAAGCCAGGGCTGAGATCTGCAAATTAATCAGAACTTGTTGATTTTGCTTCAGCATCTCTGGCCTTTGTGTTGCACATGCTAATGAGCAGAGCAACATAAAAGGAAAGAATCTTGACAAAACAGAGAACAGCTACTAAGCACTGTTTGCCCGAGGAATACAACACAAGCACTTGGGGAAGGCAATTGTCCAAGTCCAGCCCATCATCCTTACTCACAAAAGCATTGACAGCAGCACAGCAGGGGTTAGGCTCCTGGCCTCCCAAGACCAGGCTGTTGTTCCTAGCCCCACCTACCACGGAGCTGGAATGCCTCAAGGCCAAGTCTCCTCCCCACCATCTGACTTGCAGAAAGAAAGCCGGAGCTGAGTAGAAGTGAAGAAAAGCCATCTCTACCAGAGGGTTGGACAGCCCAAACATAGATGCATATGTCGACAACTGCATGGGTCAGTGCCGAGACGCAAGTGCCCCGGAATCCCAGGGGCCGAGGAGCTGACACGTTCAGGACAAAGCCCTGCAGGGAAAAGATCCCACCAACCTCAGGAAGTCGGAGGAACCTGGCAAGATGACTGAGAGGGCCTGCCCAGAGCTGCCTGGACCCTGGAGGCTATCTAGGCCTCCCTTTCATTTGTCAAAGGGAAAGCAAGGTCCCAAGACCTGAGGTGAGCCACGTAAGACATGATTCCCCCACCACAGAACGGGCAGCACAGCCAGACTCCAGAGTCCCAGCTCCAGGCTGGCAATGATGCCCTACCGATCCTCTCTTGGAGGCTTCCCGGGTTGGGAACTGCTCTCTTCCATCCGCATGGTGGCTGCGGGAGCACAGATAGGCAGGGAAGGATGCTGCTGTCCACCTACTGGACACTGCAGGAGGACTGGGCAGCTTCAGGTGAACATAGTACACTAAATGGCTTCTAGAAGTGGGTTCTGCTACAAGTATAAGTGAGGGACATGTGAACCTTGGCCAGTGGTAAATGGGTGCTATGCAGCAAATACCCCAGCCACTGAAGCTGACCTCTCAGAGGGCAGCAAACTTATTATAACCTTCCCCTTCTACCTTCCAGGCCTGGAGCACATGTGGCTCTGATGCACATGGGCGTCACTTTTAACTGAGTACTTCTCTACTCTGCCTCCCATAAACCAAGTCCAGCATCTGATGACTGAGCTAGGTTGTCTCATACAAACTCCCAGAAATCCACACGGGCTGCTTCCAATGGCCTGCCTCACCAAGAACCTTTCTCTGCTGTCTCAGGAGCAGCCCTGCCCAGTAGCTCCAAAGTCAGCCCCTGAGCACAGATAATAAGCCAGTCTACTGCAAGAAAACTGAGAGCTGGACTCAGAGACTCTCACTCTGACCTCAGGACAAGAAACACCTTCTCTCAGGCGTCACCCACCTCTCCAGGCTCTCACAACCCAGGTCTCTGCCACCCACCAGCAACCCTGTTTGGAAATCTGAGCATCAATTTCATTGACCCTAGGAACCTGGATCTCATGTGGTCTTGGCCCCCTCCACTGGAGTGGCTGCCCCAGCGCTCCGTGTTCTCTCCACCGCTGACACCTGCTTGTCCTTCTGCCTGTCCCCTGTCTCAGCCTGTCTTGCTTCAGGCACAACCAGCATCCTCAAGAAGAGCCTCCACTGAGAGAACCCCCTCCTGGCCAACACCAAGCTGGTCAGCTGGGGTTCTGTAGCAGGGTTCTAACTTCCTAGAAACGGTCTCTATTCAACGTGACTCGACCACCGCTACAAGGGACCAGGACATTTCAGACCCATGCAGGGGACAAAGCGCTGGCTCTGGCTTTCCACAATCTCATGCTGAGTTTAGAACCACAGTGTTTCCATAGAAGTAGTGAAGAGATCTGCCACCATGGTGATGAGTCTACGTCAGAGCCACATGGAAAACGTTATGGCCTCCAGCTCTTCCTTCTGGGCAGGAGACAGAGCAAGTGGCGAAATCTATATCACTTCACTCAGCCACGTAACCTCCATTTACGTCACTTATGTTGTCACAAAGACAGAGAGGTAAACAGTAGGCAGTCAGGCAGATGGACAAATATGTAACACACACACACACACACACACAGAATGAGAGCGAATTTAAAGTTCCATGAAGTAACAATCATCGCCACCCAAAGAACTTCTTCCAGAAAAAGGAGAACACCTCATATGTATATGAATACTTCAATTCAAAAAGGAACTACCTGAGTAGAATTACATATTCATCAAAATTGCTTTCCTGTTCTCGCATGGAAGCTCTGCTGCATCTTCTTGTCAACATGCACAAGAAGTGGGGGTGGGGTCTGCACCGTGGGATGCTCCGTCCGTGCATATCTAGTATCAGCTCCAATGTTCGACGGCTGCCATCACAGGCTCATGGCAAGAGTGGAGTGTCATGCAGGTGGCAGCTCCAGCAGCTTCCACGCAGACATCTGGTCTTGTCCACTCTTACACGGGTGTCACAGCATAAGCCAGAAAACCCACTCGTTCTGTCCACAGAGCAGCTGGAAAAGCCTTTGATGACGGCTCAGGTAAACACACAGACTCAGCCAGCTCACAGACTGTCTCCACAAACCCAACACTCTGGCACCGGGGATTATTTTTTTCCTTATTAAAAGACCCTATCTTTAGACCGCCTAGTTTTGTTTGGAAGCCTTTTCAGTTGTCCATGCCACATAAAAGCAGCCTGAGATGGATCCACATTAAGAGAACACAATGTCCTTGAAAGGCAAAGGCGAAGTCACGGACTCACATGGTTTAGTGAAGGTCCTTTGTTTTCAAGAAAACAAGGGTAGCTAACTTATGAAGTGGGGCGGGGGGGGGGGGGCGGTCACTGGAGGAATGGCAGGAAGCTCTCGGAGGGACAGGAGAGAAAGGGGACATAAAACCTCTCTCATCATCCAGGCAGCAGAAACCACCACGCTGTGCCACGAGAGGAGAGGACTGCCTCCAAGGGCACCTCCAATTCCACAGTGCCCCGTCTAGAGACTCAGCCTCTCCTGGCTAGCCGCCTGCTCACTGGGGACTGGGGAGCTGTTAGGAAGACGGGATTGCTGTGAATTCAAGACCAGTCTGAGCTACACAGTGAGTTCACATCTAGCCTGAACTTCAGAGTGAGACCTGTCTCAAAAAAACAAAAAATTTAAAAACGGCCTCTGTCTAGGTGCCATGATCCATGGTATAGGATGTTGCTAGGTTCACATGAGATTACCTGCTCCTTCAGCTGGGAGTTACACACCTTCCCCAAAGCAGTCACAGTTTAAGGCATTTTTAAATTAATGAATGCTTTAATCACAAAGTAATTTAAGCAGAAACTCTCTAACCTACATCCCTTTATGCAAAGATCAAGGAGGCAAAAAGATCCCAGATCGGAATCCTACACTTTCTGAGCCTGTCTTCATTACTTTCTATACTGAAACCTTGATGAAGGAACATCCACATTTAGGAAAAGATTTCCCTTTAGTAAGGACAAGCATGTAGGAGCTGGAAAAATAAAGGATGGGAAAGTTATTTGATCTAAAGATTGGAAGTTTATTCACAGTATTAAATGTTCTCCATATTAAGCGCTAACTCTGACGAATTTCTGTGCATGTAGATCTGACTCATCGTCCCTAAGAACACTCATCCAAACGAACTTCAGCCGTTCTGCTGCTTGTTCAAAACAAGCAGAGAGAGCAGCTCCTCCCCTCCCTTCACCTGCAACGGGAGTCATCACACAAAACTGGAGAGACAGTTACAAAGGACAAGGAAGACATCGCTGCTCAGGAGAAAGGTGGAGATGAGCGATGTCAAACAGAAGGAGCCCCCAGAGAGGCACAGGCATGGAAAGGGCAGGAGTTGCCATGGCATCTCAGACAGTCTGCAGAAGGGGATGAGGTGGCACCTCTCTCCTGCCACCCCCAGAGCTGGCAAAGACCAGAGAGATGCACAGAGCAGAGGAGCCACAGATGACTTCTAGCTCCCGCTCCTGGGCCCAACATCCAGAGCTCCTCCTAGTCGCAGATGTGGCGTCTACAGGACTTCAGGGTACACTGTGGATTTTGGACTCCAGCCACGTAGGGACAGTTGCTCACGTTACTACTCCAAAGGCAGCTTCTCTGGGGCAAGAGCAGCCAAGCAAATGCCAAAGCGTGAATGAAACAAGCTTCTAGGAAACACCTGCAGCTTTGAAATCAGAAATGTAGAAGGGCAAAGGGGGGACAAATGCCGTCTTCTCAGATAGAGCACCTGGCTGTGACCACTGACCAAAGACCAATCATCAGACCAGCATGGACTTCTCATAGGCATCCAAAGAGCTGGGCAGAAAGAAATTAGAATTTGGGATCCATTACCAGCTAAACTATCAGCCACCGAATTAAGGGCATTTTCAAAGAAATGACTGCATGGAAAATTTATCCCCTCCAACCATCACCACAGTGCTAAGAACCACTAGTACAATGTGCTAGAAGAGAGAGACACAGATATGTAAACCCTGGGAACAGCAAGGCATGTGGAGCCTGCCAGGCAAAGCACCCAAAATGCAATGCTCAGCTGGACCAAGAAGTTGGAATTTTGTTTTGTTTTGTTTTAAATTGTCAAAGAAACATCTGGCTCCTGTCCAAGGCTCTGTCCATCACAATACTACCTTCTGAGGATTGGAACTTTCCCCAACTTTAAGGACACATTCCAGAGAAAGCAGAAGTGGGGCTGTATTGATGGCCAGGCAAAATAAAGAAGAAAACTGTGTTTCAAAACCTAATTTAAATATCTTAAATCAAAAGAAGAAGAAGAAGAAGAAGAAAATCTCTGTTGGATCTGTAACAAATTTTATTAAAATGCCAAGCCACAAGATAACAGCTAGGCTTAAAGAGTGCTTGAATTAAATGGGAGTCTCCTTCACAGCTCCTCACGCCTCATCAGTGTCCCCCTAAGGAAGCTTCCAGCCAGGCTGCTGATAGCCCCTGGGTCCATGACACTGCAACAGGACCCGGCTCTCAGAGGATCTATGCCAGGAGCAGCCACCACACTCTGCTCAGGCCAGATTCCCACTCCCATAACAACAAACTGTCTTTTACCATCAAGTCAAGTTTCCTTTGTGTCTAGGAAGGAAACAGCTCTATATGAGGCATGTGGGTGAAGAGAACACAGGGAAAGGTGTGAAAAAAACACTGCTGGTGATATTAATTAGAGATCTGAGATGTGTCACAATTTAGAGAAAAGGACAGTGACAGTCATTCAAGATGACTACTCTCTCTGAAGGCAAGCATGACTCTCTGGGAATACCCTGGGCTAAGTGGGCGTCATCCCCCAGCCTTGGGATGTACCCCTCCTCAGGAAGTGAAGATGGGGTACTCTGCTCCTACATACACACACACACACACACACACACACACACACACACACACACACACACGCCTGTTGCTATATTCCCTGTACTGTGGCCACTTAACAAAAATGAAGATTGTCACTCTGGTTTATGTTCACTAGTCCTCACATTCTACGTCACCACCTCCATAAATTACCATATGTATACATTATCTCTCGAACAAGTTGTAAGGGTCCACTGCCTTTAATGTCAAGGGGACCTTTGTGATTCAGAAATTGAAGGACACAGTCAGTATACAATTTCTGGATTGGCGTACCAATATCAATACTCCATCCCCAACATCCCACATCTGTCTGGGTTGGGATAGGGTGCTGGAGGGGAAACTTACAAGAGTCAAGACATTATTTTAAAGGGTAGTACTTTGGGGAGCAATAGAGTTAAGGTGTAAGGAACTACCATGAGCTAGACTCTCTAGAGGCATCTTGTGTCTTAATAGTCAACAATGACCGTGAGACATTAACATTACAGATTGAGACTTAGGAAGGCTAAACTGAATTAAACAGTTACCAAATGTTCAAGTCAGAACTTGAAAATCAAGTGTGACATAAGGTGGCAAGTATAACTTTTGTGCCACCTCTGTCTGACTTGGAAACCCCAACGTACAATAAAAATGGAAATAAGTTGGTTGGCCGGTGCTCGAGGTCATACAGGAAAAGGGGCTGGAGCTGAAACAGGCATCACTGTCTGCTGGCCAGAAGAGAACTCTGAGTCCAAAATGGGAGACCGCCTGTAGGGCCTGCCAGGAACAGAGCAGAGAATTTTTGAAGACCCGGAGGGGCACTGCAAGGGACAAGCTCCCAGTGACAAGCTCCTAGCCATCCTGAAGCTCTGTTTTTGTTGCTACCCATAAATTGAATAGCTTTG
The DNA here is from genome assembly GCA_004027205.1 of Ctenodactylus gundi. Lineage (NCBI taxonomy): Eukaryota > Metazoa > Chordata > Mammalia > Rodentia > Ctenodactylidae > Ctenodactylus > Ctenodactylus gundi. The sequence continues at coordinate 221,417 of PVKB01000139.1, forward strand.
ACCCACAGAATTCTTTCCTTCACCTCTGTGTATTTGACATTCCTTCCAACCAATGGAGAGTTAGAGACAGCTTCCCAGTGCACTGAGAATGTGCTAGCCAGGGATCTCTGCCCGGCCCAGACATCACAGCCTTCTAAGTGGATCACAGGCCTCTCCTGGCGTGGGGCCTGGGGATCTCTAAGCTAATCTTGGTCTTATCTGAACATCCTTGGAAAGCTCCTTCACACTTGTCACCTTAAGGAAGACCCTGCAACCCCCACCAATGGACTCCTGGACAGCAGAAATCACCTGCCTGAGCATGAGAATCTCCTGGGGAGCCCTGAGAAAGAGGAAGGCCCACATGCCTCCCCACAGACAAGATCAACAGATCAGGAGTACCCACAGAACTCTTCTGAGACAACTAGCACCTCAGCAGATGCCCAGAATCCGGCTGGTGTCACACCTGGGGGGTCCACGGGAGCTTAGAGAGTTTCTCTCCTGGACCTCAGCAGACAGAGCAGAGGAAACGCGCAGAGAGATGGGAACTGAGCCAACGCTGGCTGACGCCTTTTGTGCCTGGAGTTGACTCAGAGGTGCCTTCAGCTTGTCTTCCGATGTCAGGTCAGTGGCCACTTCATCTGCAAAGCTTCCTCAGACTTCCTCCCCACCCCCACCCCACCCCTCTCATTCTACCCACTTTGCTGTGGGTTCAGCCTCCTATTACGATGTGCACTGCAAAACTGCATGTTAGTCTGTCTCCTTAACAAGGCCGGGGCCTCAACAGCAGCATCAATGGATCTTCCCCAGTGAATGCCCAAGGCCTAAAGGATGTGTCCCAAACAAATGAGTGCATCTGTGTTATAATCCAATGTTACTGTCACAGAAAGTGAATCTTTTGCTCTTTGTACCTTATTAGTAATTACACTTCTCAAACCCTAATTATGTGCCTACCATCTTTATGAATATTTCCACATCCATATACTGCTGCACTATTATTCATTTCATGTGTTTGTTTAGAACAAAATAATTTTTTTAAAAAGCATATCAACATGAAAGGAAACTCTATCACTAGAAGATAGAAAAACCTTAAGAGAAGCAAAAATATTAACATGAATGATGAAAAGCATTAACTGCAAAAGAAAATATATTAATTACTAGTCTTTTTAAAATTTAAAAACATGTTACTTAAGACACCATTGCTAGAGAGTAAGCAACGGAGTAGACAAAGATACTTGCTATGCATATGTTTAACAAAGGACTCATTTTCTTTAGGATGTTTTTTTAAAGAAAGGTAAACAAATTAACAAAAAAAGCTTCCTATAAATCAGTAGACACAGAGTATGCAAAAGACCTAAACAGGTATTTGCAAAAGAAGATACCATGATAGGAAGTAATTATTGGTCATTAGTCATCAGGAAAATGCAAATCAAGGCCACGATCAGCTATAAGTATATATGAGGGAATATGAGGGAAACGGAAAAAACTTGACAATATCAAGCTCTGGCTCCCAAGGAAGAGAAGCAACTAGCACTCGGTGATAGTGGGAGTGTTAATGGGTATAATCAATTTGGAAAATTTTCTCATAGTACTTACTAAAGGTAAATATTCATGCACTATGACCTAGCAATTCCACTGGAGGTACACACCCAATAGAAATGCAGTCATTCATACACCAAAAGACTTAAAGTGTGATCCCAATGGCATTATGTGCAATAGCCAAAAACTGAAATCAACCCACCTCATCTATATGAACACATCAATATGAGTTATATCGGCTCATAATGTATGCTAGAGTCTTGCAATAGAAAACTATAAGCCAATGAAAATAAGCGAGCCATACGCACAACAGGATGAAGCTCATAAACATACTAAGGACAATAGTTCAGAGACAAAAGTATACAATGCGTGATTCCATGAACACTGCCAAGTTTAAAACCAGGCAAAAATCATCTCTAATGGTGGTAAACTTTGAGTAAAAGCAGAGGAAAGACTGTCTGGGGCACGAGAGAGACTTCTGAGGTTCCTAAAATATTCTGCTTGTTGTTCTAAACTGCAGTTACAACGATGCATTCACTTGACGTGTGAATGATGCCTGTGGCGATCCACGTCAGTGATCAGTGCGAGTGTCACCCAATGAGGTATATGTTTCTGTATATATGTTAGACCTCAATAATTTTTAGAGTTTAGCTCTTCCTGACTACTATATCATTACAATACTAAAACTATGTCCATTTATCCAATTCGGAAGGAGCACAAGAGAACTGTTCTTACTATAAGAAGTATTTATTATATCTTCTGCACGATGCCCTACCCCTAATTGTTTTAAACAGCAAAATTATACAGAAGAGAACAGATTACTTGTTTCCAGGAATTAGGAACTTGGTGGGGGGTGGCCAGGGAGCTTGGATGAGACAACTGTATTTCCATGCAACCACCCATGTGGCACAATTGCACAGGGTTGCACACACACACGTGCTGTTGAAATCTGAACACGCTTTGTGATTTCCACTAGCGACCATTTCCCATTTTTGTCACTGTAGCATAGCTACGCAGAATGTTTGCAGTGAAGGGGAAGTGTACAGAGTAACGAGGGCCCCCTCTCTGCACATGTTTGGCAATTTCCTGTGGATCTTTAATTATTTCCATTTTTAATTTAAGGAGAATGTAAAATGAAAAGCTCTCATAAAACCACCATTTTTCAGAAGTATCAGAGGCTTTGAAGAATTCTAGTTTGAAATATTACAACTTCTAAATTTTTCCTAAAAACACATTAAAATATGAAAAGGGAAAAGCTCCCAACAAAGCTTCAATCTAGTGCCAGATGTGGAAGAAGAGTCACCATGTGTGAGTCAGATGGAGATACTTGAGAGGGGAAAATAAAGATTCCCAGAAGAGGAACAAATAATCCTCTCATTCTTCTCTTATCTGTGCCTCCAGTTTAAAATCCAGGGTCTGTAGCAACTAGAAAACTAAACACCACCTCTAAAGCCCACCTGCGGCTTTTGGAGGGGCTAAGTACCACTTATCCTTCCTACAATAATTTGCATCAGATATTCTGAGAAACAACTAGCTAGGAACTAGAGGGTAAGATAAATTGTCAAAAGAGTAGACAAGATGAACATTAAAATTTCTCTGAAGAACTCCATCAGATCCGAGTGCCTAAATGCCAGCACTGAAGAAAGAAGTTGGCATCTCAGAAAAGCAGCAGTAAGACAGAACATTGCTAGAAACAATGTTCTGGGGATGGGGGGGGTAGGGGTGTTGCTTGTGGAGCTGGTCGACTTTGTGAATCTGAGACAGGGACTTACACTGCCCCCCAATGGACAAGATAGATCTGACTGGACCTTGCCTCATTCCAAGATTCACAAACATTCAAGTGTAGTGTATGACAAACAAAAGTGTCCCCAAAAGGACATAAATGTACACCAGTCAGAGAAATAATACAGCTTTGCAAGTGATGTGGCATAATAACCAGAAAAATATCTCTCCCAGAAATACTACACTTAGGATGAATAAATTTTGGGAAAAATATTTTCTTGATTAATACAATAAATCAAATGAGACATGATCTCTGCCTCTGAAAAAATTAAGCATGTATACGCTTGTGAAAGTATTTTTAATATTTAAAATAAGGCCATATATGAAATTAAACTAAAAATGTGAAGGCAGAAATAAAGCCCAAAAGAAAATCTTTTTAAAAATAAAACTTTTGCCAATAGAGCAAAGAAAAATAAATTGAAAAGTATAATAAATAGAAATGAAAAAAATAAAATCTCCATTATTTATCATATATTATGACTTTATCCAAATGCAAAGAAGTAATTATCATTAGTAAGAGTTTGGTAAAGTTGCTGATTATAAAATCAACACACAAATGTCTGTATACTAGCAATACAGTTCAACAACCGAAATGTAAAGCACCACAAGTCAGCAAGTATCTAAAACTAAATCCATTAAAATATATGCAATACTCATAGCAATTTTAGGAGGAAATATTAAAGATGCAATAAATGGAGAGATATACAATGTTCATGGATTAAGATTCAATGTTGCTCATTCTCCTCAAGTTGATTTGTGAAATAAATGAAATTCCAGTTAAAATCCAGTAAGTGTTTGTAGAGCTTGATTAGATAATGTAGGTAGACGTGAGTGGCGACCCACACACATGCACATACACAGGCACATGCATGTGATGGGGTCAAGAATGACTAAGCTTTTGAAGACGAAGTCGGGAAGTCCATGAGCAAGACACTGGCAGATTCCATGACTGAGGGAGACTCTTTTCTAGTTCACAGTCACTTTCTCCCTACATTTACCCTGGAGAATGGGACAAGAGAGTTCTCGGGGTTTCGAGGGTCTCTTTTATAAGGGTACTAACCCCATTCATGAAGACTCTACTTCCATGACCTAACCACAACACATCTACTATAGGAAATAGCCAGGCCAGTGCCCTCCTCATCCAACCCACAAAAGCACTGCAAGGGCATCAAAAACCTCTCCTATTGTTAAATAATGCTAAAAACCACTCAAAAGCAAAAATCACCTTAATGATTATAGAATAACTTTTTGGGCATGTTTTAGATGGAGTTGAGAATGTTGCATGATAGCAAGGACTGTGGGAGCGCATGGTTTCCTGGACCCACATTTCTCAGACTGCCTAAACAGTGTCTGTCAAGAGATGTGACTCTGTCCCATTTCTGATGTTCTATTTCCCTCTCATTCCCAAAAAGGCCCGAAGTACAGCTCTGGCCACTTAATCACCACATGAACCAGGTCAGCCTCTCTTCTAGAATCAGGGAACTGGGCACAACTCTATAGTCCTCACCACCACTGCCAGACGCTGGGGCAAAGACCCACACTAATCTTCAGAGAACTGCCTTGTGTGCAATAATGGGAATGGGCTTGGATGAAAACCAAACTGTCCGTGACGAAACAACGAAATTGTCAAGTTTAAAACACATACACGCACACACACATGAAATTGGTCAATCCCCACTGCAAGACTGGTGCTGAGTTGGGAGCTCAAATATCAATGAGCAGAGGCCTAAGGAACACATTCCCGGAAGTTCTCACTCACCAGGCTGAACTAGGAAGCCCCTTCCTTCCATCTCAGCAGGAGATCTTATTTCCTGAAGATCTGGCACTAAGAACTGAATCCAAAGACCACTTCCACGGGAGAGCCAGCCTTCAGTTCTGGGTCACGCAGCACCCTCCTGAGTGTACGTCAACACCCATCTGTTCTGAACACCAGGATGAGAGTTCCAACATGCCCAATAAACAGGGCTGCCATTCTTGTCAAGTGCTACTACCAATTCTGAGTGTACAGAGAGGTGAACCTGCTAGGCTGCTGGTTTTAGGCATACAGAGCCCCTCAGAACCAATCAGCTGACCAGGAGACTACCTATGATGTGAGGAAGGAACAGGACCATGAGAAGAAGGCACGGAAAGGCACAAGAGACGCTCAGGGACAGCTTCCTGATGACAGCATTTGCAGAATACTGATGTTCTGAGGCAGACACTAGTACAGTACCGACCTCGGCAGGGTTAAGCCCAGCTCACCATCTGCTTGTGACTGGCTTAGGAGATAAGAATGGATTTCACATACTTTTAAGGGATACATTGTATTGGTTATGTAAGCACTTACATAATATCTTCAATTTTGCCTCTTAGCCAATAAAACATAAGATAATTATGATCTGATCCTTTCTCAAAAGTTTGCCAATTCCTGTTCTAAGGCTCAAAGAAATGTACCAAGATCGTCATCAAAATCAGCGACCGTTAACTGTGTGCCGTGCGTGCTATGCTCTGCAGGGTTAGCCCCACTTTGCAGGAGGAAATGGAGCCACAGCGGGAAAGTTAGTGGCTTTCCAGTCCCACAGCCAGTGATCGTAGAACCTGGTCCCAGCGCTGTTTTCTCACAGATCAGATCAGCTGCTGGCCAAGTCCCTCGAGTAAGAATATATGAGCGAAGGATACATGTAAAAAATATGCTTCTACTAGGTGGAAAAAAATGGAAGCATAGGTCAAAAAGAGTTCGGTCGTGATGGGAATTGCTAAGTAGGGAATTACTCTGAAATCTGTGTACTGTACATGACATTGAGTCTACAATACCGCAACACTGCTGAGAGTGGCAAAAGATGGGAAACAACTCAGTGTTCGTGATTAGGTGATTAAACGATGAAACATTCAATTGATGGAACCCTATGCAGTCGTCTGAACTATCAAAGACATTGTTTATTTCCGTTGTATCATTAGCTATTGCTGTGTAGCAAGCAACCGGAAGCTTAAACGTTGTAGGGTTTGTCTTCCATGAGAAATTCAAAATATTAATAATTTTAAGATCAAAATAAGAAATAATAAGAAACAGGGAGGTAGACTTTGTGGAGATGAGAAGGGACTCTTACGAAGGAAGGGTGGAGAGGGAGGAGGCAGTAAAAATGATCAAGATGCTATCTGCATAAGTACCAGTTCCCTAAGATGAATGTAACAAATGTGTATCACAAACACATATGAATAAAAAGATACATTGTTAAGTAAATAAAGCGGGACATACAAAAAATTACAAGCTGTTTTGGTTCTTTGTTTTTGCAGTAGTTGAGGATTGAACCCGGGGCCTCGTGTATGGTAGTCCAGTGCTCTGCCACTAAGCTACTTTCTTAGCCCTCAATTATAAACTACTAAGGGCATAAAATGAGTTTTTTCAGGTATCTGTTGATCATTTGGGCTCAGTTGGGTTGCTCTAGGTCGACAAAACAGTGAGAACTCCCAGGCCCAGATCTGATGACAGCCAGAACCTAGAGAGCTCTGGAGGCCAGCACTCAACACCACCTCCGCCCTGTGGCCTCTGTAATCTGGTTGGACTAGGCGACAGAAAGCCAAGGCACAAGGTAAGAAGACCCTCGCCACAGTCAGTTGCTTCCCCAAATGGGCCACAGTTTCAGGTGACCCCCAGAAACCAGCCCCAGCATTGCGCTGCATACTCAGTACAGCCTCTTGCCAAACAGAGCTGTCCAGTATGCACCCGCCCACTTTAAGATGCAGTATGTTTTCATTTGGTAGGTGACTGCAGAAGTTCCTTATTACGGACTTCTGTTTTTACTTAAGGATGCACCATTAGTCATAGCTATGATTTCTTTGATGCTGAGTTCTTGGTTAGAAACACAGCTTCATATCATTACAATGTGCCTAAGGGTACTTGCAATTCCCTTTGTGACGATCAAATCTGACACAGTTTATAGGTTCATGTGGAAGCTGAAAACGAGTCCTGTCTCTGTAAATGCAAATTCGTGAAATGTTCTCTTTATTTTAAGCAGCCTTTTTTTGAAGCACAAAGCACAAGATCAGGAAATCTTAGATTCAAACCTCTGTCTTACCACTTACAAACAGCAACCCTAGACAAACTACCCATATTACTGAGTCTTCTTAACCTCACCTATAAAATATGAATAATAATAATAATGATAACATAATACCAATTATGCCACAGTACTCAGAGGGACACCAAGAGATGTTAAATCTCTGGGTCCATTCTTGACAACTACTTTAGTGCTTAATAAATGACTGCTATTAATAATGCTAGCAGAAAAGTGATCCTGAATATCAGTTTATAATAACACAGGTAATATGTATCAGTTAATAAAATACTAGTAATAATTACAGCTAATGAGCCAAAGCTTATCTGGGTTGAGGCAAACACTCTGGAATAATTTAGCAGGACTGTCAAACCCACAGCCCTTGAGCCACATGAGGCCAGGATGGCTTTGAATTTACCCCGATATGAATTTGTAAACTTTCTTAAAACACTGAGATATTTTTGTGATTTTTTTGTAATTTGATTGCATTAACTATATTAGCTATCTCACATGCAGCCCAACACAATCACTGTTCACTTACTGCAGGAAAACGGCAAGCTAAAAGGTTGGACACCCATGGTAAGGTAAGTAATTCCAGGACCAAGATATTCGCTAGATGCAAGACTACATATTTTGATAATTAAGATTTGATCTGTGACCTCAGAGGCCCCTGGATCAGGTCTGAGATGAAAGATTTAAAAAATGAAAAGCACCCTCAGGACAAGAGTCACCCAAGAGATCCCATGAGAAAGGAGACGATGTTATCTTCACGGTGGATGACGAGGATAGGCAGAGCAACCAAGAATTCCAGAAGAGTCAGAAATGGCTGAGCAAGCCAACCTGGAAACGCTATTGAGAGCTATGATCCCCCACAAGATGCCCAAGCTACCGCAGATGTCCTCACGCCCCGCGTGATACATACAGCAAGATAAGCATCCCTGTGCTCAGGGTGCCCCTGGTCAGAGAGCTGTGCCAGGGACTCATGCCAGCCTGGAACAGATGAGGGAACTGGGGTGGGGGCTCTCCAAGAGCTTCACTTACTCTCTCTGACATCGTCACGGGCCACAGGCACACTGTGATCATCGCTGGCAGCAGTCTCAGGGCTCTTGCTTCTCCTGCCTTTTCTGTAGCTATTTTTACCTAAAAAGAGAGAAAGAGGCCCTTACTTCTCCTTGTCAGAGCTTCGTCAGGATGTGAAAACTCACCATGCTCGAGCTCTGCTTACAGTTTTCAAAGTAGTAACTCAGGGCCCCCAACATTTTTGACACCAAGTTTAGCTGAAGTTTAATTTGGTTGAAGACCATTCTCCCAAGGACAGAGGGGGTGGTGTGGGTAATTTGTTTCCCAGGCCCTGGTCCATCCACGGATGGACGTCGATGCCAGTCCCAGGGGCTCGGGACCCCAGCCTTAGACTCTCCCAGGTCTGTGGCCACAGGAAAGAAAATAAAATACTCCCAACGATACGATATACATTGCAAGCTGCTGCTATCACAAGACCACAAAATGTTTTCTATAGAACTTTTGATCTCCAGTTCCTGGAACTGGAAGTCCTGTCCTAGTCATTGGCTCCGGAGCCAGAGCCAGCATCTTCCACCACACCGGGTATGTCATGCCTATCTCTCCCAGGCCCCAGCTTGGGCACCTGTGAGTGATAATGCTGCCCACCATCTAAGGAGTGTTTTTGTTGTGACCTGGGAAGCCTACCTGCTGCATTCCTGAAGAACCCCTCCCCCCGCCATTCCTCACTCTGTGCCCTCTACCCCTGCTCCAGTGGTGCTGGCGTTCTGGCACTCTCTGGTTCTGGCTTCCTCCCCACCAGAACTTTGCATGGCTACTCCACCTTCTGAAGAAACACCTTTACTTTAATTGTTAAGATAATTAGTTCCCGCCCATCTTGCAATTTCTGTTGGGAGGCCATCTCCCTAGGCCGGCTTTCCTGGCCTCCTCACCTAAATCTGATCCTCCATGCACAGGCTCTGACAGCACCTTTCTTGGGTCACGCTGTCTTTCAGCAGAGCCTGATGCAAAAGTCTGAATGCGAAGGATGTACTGAGGGGGACGAGGGGGGAAGCAGCAGGATGCGGTCAAGGACAGAGCCAAGCAAGGCTGTGTTCTCAGCCCAAGTCAGGCTTAGCTGGTCGCCCAGAAGATCTCGGGCAGCAACGGTGCAGAGCTGTGCCCACTTGAGACAGGGGGCCATCATTTCTCCTGCGCTGGCCTCTGGCTACAGACTGGCCATCTGGGAAGTGGGCAGAGCTGCCTTCCAGGGGCGCTTCTCCAGAGGCCTGGGCTGTGACTCCCTGCAGCGGGGAAATGGGTGTAACTGCAGAGAACCAAGGCCTGGGGTGGGGGGCATGAGCAGCCTCCACCACAGCTACACACACTCATCCTGTGTGTACCATCGCTGCAGCCGTGTAGTGCCCTCAGGAGGGCAGGGACTGGATCTGGCTCTGCTTACTACCCTGTCACCAAAATCCAGTACACAGCAGGCTGAAATGAATGAATGATGAGAGCTAGCGGGGAGGTGAGGGACCGGTCCATGGAGGAAGGTACCTAAAAAATAAGAGTATTTTTTAAAATCAAAATATAATGTGAAGTACCAAAAACAGCTTATGGCTTGTGTTGATGAATGAAACCATTTCAAGTATTTAACAGTCTTCCCTCTCCCCCTAAGAGAAAACAAGATACTTATTTAAAAAATAACCCTAAATCTTCAAGAACCTCAAAAGAGCATATTAGGTCCAGCCCAGGAAAAGCCCCTTTATGCCATGTTTTTGAATGATGCCTGCTAGGAACGTCTTTGATATTTTTCCTCTAAGCTGGAAAAAAAAAAAAGATTATAGAATTTGGTGCTGTCCTCGTTAGAGCCTAGGAGACAAACTTTCGTAAAGCCAAAACAGGACTGACCCCAAGATCTGACCCCATCCACACCTGCTCAGTGCCGCCATGGCAGTGGCTCTGTTTCTGTAGGCAAGGCAGAGTCATCCGTGACCCTCACGATAGCCACTTCTGAAAGAGTTTGGCTAAAGGTTTGGGAAGACCTCGACTGCTCAGCACAATCAGCAGCGTCACAGTTGATGATGCTGACTGAATCTGATGAGTTTAAAGACACGATGTTTTACAATGAAAGTAAAGTTTTATAGAACATTTGCCCTGCCAAAGCTCTGGTAAAGAATGCTCCATTCCAGCCTGTTATGGTTTAAGTGGAGAATGGTCTCCAAAACCTCTTGGATTTGCATGTTGTGGATTATCTACAGACTTCAAGTGCTATTAGAAGGAAGGGTGTGGTCGGGAGGGATGGCTACAGGGATGTGGTAGGTTATGGTGTGTAGTGGATGGCAGGCATATGGCGAATCACTGGTCATGCAGCCTCGAAGGAAGTATACACTTGCCCTGGTTTCTTCTGGAAGCCTAGATCCTTCCTCTTAGGATGTCCTGAGCAGCTAATCTCCTCCAGACCCTTCCTGCCATTGCTAGCCTCCTATGAATGGACTGAGGCCTCCTAAAACTGAGAACTGAAATAAACTTTCCTTCCTTAAGTTGTGGGTGTTGAGTAATGTGTCCCAGCAATGAATATGCAACTAAGACACAGCCCTTCCCAAAAGTTGGCCTCCTCTACAAGCCTTCTCCCAGCCAGGGCAACCTCCCCAAGGCCTTCTTGGGAAAAATGCAGAGCTAGTGGCAGAAAGTGGCCAGAGAGAGACACAACACTGTAATAAGGAAAAGCAGCCCTCCCACCTCTGAAAACCCAATAAAGCCCAGGCTCCCCAGCTAGACCAACACGTGGGGTACTGTGTGCTCAGAGGAAGTCACAAAGCACTCAGAAACCACAGGCAGGGCCCCAGGTGCTTTCACTAGGGCAGAGAGGGGCCCCTGCAGGGACATGTAGAACAGGTGTGTAATCCCAGCACTCTGGGAGAGTTGGGCAGGAGGATTGCAAGATCATGTCCAGCCTGGGCAACTTAGTAAGACCCTGTCTCAAAATCAAAAATAAAAATAAGCTAGGGATGTAAGTCAGTGTGGAAGCCCTGGGCCCCAGGGCCACATATCTCACACAAACACACACACACACACACACACACACACACACACACACACACACACACACACGCACGCACGCACGCACGCACGCACAAACAGTTGATGGCGGCAGTGCCCACCATAGAAGTTACCGGGAGGAAATAAAATGCTGCCTGTGAGGCGCTCATCAGGGCAGAGCCTGACCCACAGTCATCCCTGACCATCACACAGCTCCCTCTTTCCATGGTCAATGTCACCATCAGCCTGCATATCATAAAGCATGACTCCAGTTGCTAACAGTTAACATGTGTCGCATGATTTACAATGTTATAAGGCATTCTCACGTAGACTCTAACATTCAACTTTGGCAAAAACTCATGAGGGCTGGAAGTTTATTAGCAACGTCATTTTACAGATGGGGAAACTGAGGCTCAGAGGGGAAGAGGCTGTCCGAGGTCATGACGGAGCTGGAGGCTGACTCCAAACCTGTGGCCCTCCCAGCTGGCTCTCACGCCCCTTTCCCTCCTCTCTTAGGAGAAGGCGGCATATGGTCCGTGCAGATGAAAAAAGAAAGTGCAGTGAAAACAGTGTTCAGGGAAGAAGCCAGAGTCGAATCAACATCTCCATCTGGGCTGCGTGACAAAACAGAATTCCTTAAAAGTAGCAAGCCGAACTGCCAATGCAGGCCACATGTTCTATTCTGGTCTATGGTGATAAATATAATTCCTCTGGGTTAATAGGAAACTATTTCCCCCTCACTGTACAAGGAGCTTACAGTAGCAACCCTCAGAGACTGAAAAGTGCTTTCCTTTGCTGCCACTTTGCCTTTCCTCAGGAAATTCCAGTCGGACAGGGCTGTGCACTGAAAGGAGGGACCTGACCAGGGCTCTGGGGTCCTTCCCTGCTGCTTGCTACAGAACCCACATTGGTTGGCAAAGCCAACCAAATGGGGTTCTGCGTTCTCCAGAGTTCCCCAGACATGCAGCCTCGAGTCTAGAACAGACAACAGCTTCAGGTTTTAACTGACCACAGACATGCAGTCCTGCAGAGAACCCCACATAGCCAGAGCCAGAAGACCTCAGGGGTGAATAGGAGAAAAAGAAAAAAGAAAAAAACAAGCACCATTGGCAATTCTTGCTCCCTGCAGATGTGAGCAGGAAAGGGGCAGGACCTGGGGGCAGGGAACAACTGGGACCCCTCTCCAATTCTGAGGACAGTCAGCTCTCCAAGGAAACAAAAATCCCAGGTGAAACCCACCAGTTGCTCAGGGTCGAATGATGCTCTTGCTAGATGCTGGTGTTCAAGGTCTGGTGGGGAGGTGAGGCTGGGGGGGGGGGGGCAACATCCCAAGGATGAGCAGTCCTACACTTAAGGGCCTTTCCCCATGGCCAGACCTGCTATATCCTCCCTGGGAAACAAGCCTGGTCATCATTCTGAGCCAAACTGTCATTCAGAAGACTGTCTCCATCAGACGTGGGGTACTGGGGACAGTGGGGTCAGCTAGGGCCACACTGCCACCCTCTGCAGCCGGCAGTCACCTTCCTGGCTTACAATGAGGATGTTCTTGGCCTTTCTGAAGATGCTGTGGGAGAAAGTGGATGTGTAGGCTCTGGTATGTGCCTGCCTCTTCTGGGGGTCCTGCCTGGAGCAGAACCTGAGACAAGGAGGCTGGGGGTGCAGGGCTGTTATCTTGAAGATGACGTCACACAGCACTGATGATGAGACAACAGAAGAAGGAAAGAAATGCCAATGAAATAGACGTGCTGCCTGCAAGATCCCTTGGCAACCCGGCTGGGGGTCTGAGGGGCAGGGAAGGGGTGCCGCTGAGCTGGACATCGGCCTACCCAACCTCACATCTTCTCAAGAGGCATGAGGTGCTATTTTTCCCACTCCACAGTGAGAAGGAATTAAGGGGTGGAGAAGTCACATGTGCTCCTAGGGACACAGTTAGACTCCGAGCCAGTTTCTCTGAATCCTAAATGAACTTAGCCCACAGCACCTTACCTTCCCTGGGTACTCCATACGTTCTGTGACATCAGAGTTACAACTAACATTTGAGTGCGTTCTGTGCCCTGACAACCATCCCCTGACGCCTCTTGAGTAGCCAGCAGGCTGCAAGCCAGATAGAGACACCAACGCTCCCCTACAGCCAACCGAGAAACCCTAATTTGCAGAGTTTAAGATCCAAGGATGGCAGCTACAGTGGAAGGGACCTGACAGGATCATAGAGGGGAGAATCTGTCACTGGTGGTGATGTCAAGCCTGAGAAAGGGGCTTGCTAGCCCCTTGGGGACACCCAGAGGCACATCTCAAAACCCAGGCTCCATAGGCCAGGCTGCCTTGTTCCCCAGCACTGAAGGTAGGAACTGCCACAAGATGTAGCAGTCCCAGGCACCTGGGCATGGCTACTCTTATGAGTCACAGCAGGCAAGTCAACCTAGCCAAACCTGGAAGGGTCCCCACTCCTTATTATCCAGGCACAAGCCCCAGTCTCCGGACCCATGGGCATAGGCAGCAGGAAATGCGCCAGCGCTGGGTTGACTTTGGAAAGCATTTAGGAAAGGGCGGTGGCCCCTTAGAAAGCTGATGATGCTTTTTTATAATGGGTCCTTTCCCTCAGAATTCTGTACAGAACTGACCTGACAAAATGTTTTGGATTTAACACTTCCAGCGAGTATGTACTCTTTTGCCAACCCTACTTTGTGAGTTGTTTAGTGTGCTAGTAACATTGCATTCTGGTTTTTAAATACATATTGAACTACTGACAAACGCTGCCTTCTAATCCTCCCACGTCAGCTTTGCCCACGAGAGGGCATGCCCATCCAGAGGCCAAACTGCCCGACTCCTGGAAAGACCCCAAGCAGAGACAATAAACGAGGCCATTTCGCTGCCTGGCCACAGCACATGCAAATAGAAAGGGCTTTGTGAAGCCTTGTCTCAAAATCAAAAATAAAAATTGGCTGGGATATGCCTTAGTGCAAAGGCCCTAGGCTCAGTCCCCAGGACTACAAAAAGAAATAAGAAAGAAAGGAAGAAAAAAAGAAGGCAAGGAAGGAAGGAAAGAGAAAAGAAGGACAAACGGCTTTGTTTATAACCAAATATGCACAAACACGCCACACATGAGATGCAACACGGCATAAAACACCAACTGGAGGACCCCAGCACAGATACACAAACAAAAGTGACTTGCTGCCCCCTCTGCCGATTCCGCGGTCCCTGCAGGTCTCCACCCGGCTTTGCGCGTATTCAGACCGCTGGGTTACGTTCTCACTGGTGCTTGAAGAAAGCTCCAATCAAAGGACATGTAGAAGAGCAAGCTTAAAGCCCACGGGCAGCTGAGCCTGCTTCTAAGCCAAGACACAAGAGGGAAGGGGAGAAAACAAAACCTTCAAGTCGTTATCTGCGTGGAAATGTCATGCAAGTCAGCGCATGCCAGCTTACTGGCGCGCCTACCATCAGACCATTTAACTTACTTTTCACCCCGGTTTAATGGAAACTGGGGACCTGAGGCTCACCGTTCGGGCCCCAAACTGCAGGGATCTGGACCTTCTTTTGCTCTCAAATTCAAACAGCAACAGGTGATGAACAGAATCGGAGATAAGCAGGTTGCTAGGCCTGTGCCAGCAACAACATTTCAGCAATCAGTAGTGTCCCAACAGGGAGTGGGCAGCCTTGAGGCAGGAGGGCGCTTCTGCAGAGGAGTGGGAGTGAGGCTGTGCGCTCGCTGCGGGAGCCCTGCCAGGAACAGGGATCTGCACCCAGGGGCCGCTCAGTCCTCCAAGTCCTAATCTTCAGGGACGCACTGAGGCTTCCAAGGAGGACCCTGGAAATTCCATGACACCACAGTGCCTCTGCAACCTCACAACAGGGCTCCAGAAGGTCCTATATCTTGATGGACCCACACCCACACAAACTAGTGAGTCTAAGTTATACTGTAAGCTAATTATTTACAAATGTCAATTTTCTGCTGTGTACAGTGATGCTCAGGCCCCTGAGGATATTTGGCAATGTCTAGGGGAATTTTCAGTTGCAACAACTTGGGGGACAATGACACTGGCATCTAGTAGGGGGAGGTCAGGGTGCAACACAACAACACCCAGGACACCAACTCCCTCCATACGTACACACAGCTGGTACAAAGTCGCCAGATTGAAAATATCACTGTCAGAAGCTGGGATGGGTAATGAGATGTCACCATCCTGTTTTGCGATTTCCCATATCTATAATTATTTTAAACTAAGAATTAAAATATTTGTAAAGATCTCATTCCACTTGGTATATCCGAGCGCTATTCTAAAATCTGTGAACCTCTCATGGAAAATGCAGCAAAGTTCGAGGATCCCTTGTCCAAAATGCTTGGGACCAAAAGTGTTTCAGATTCAGAAGCCTTCAAATTGTGGAATATTCAGATACATGGTGAGGTATCATGGAAAGGGCACTGAAGGCTAAGCCTCAAATTCATTTGCAATTCATATATACCTATGCACATGCACTGAAGGTCAGTTTATAAATAATATTGCTAATATTTCTGTTCAAAGTTTTACAGTATAGAAGTTCCACTGGTGGTATCATGTTAGCAAAATGTTTCAGATTTTGAAGCATTTCAGGTTTTTAATTTTCAGATTAGGGATGTGTTAATGCTTGGATCTGGCATGTTGCCCAAGCCTCATACATTTGGGCATGAGATTATTTCTGGAATTTACGAGCTGTTAGGAGGAGGGGGCTGGCTAGAAGGAATGGATCACGGGGATTGGACCTGGAAGGGGCAGGTCACAGGGGCAATACCTCAGGATACAACTCCCTCGATAGCTCTGTCCTTCATTCTCTGTTTCCCATCTGGCCATGCTGTAGGCAGCCTCTCTCTGGCTAGGCCCTCCACCAAGCCCTTCTATCATTCCTGGCCACCCATGAATGGACAAGATCTCCTGAGAAACTGTGACCTAAAATAAACCTTCACACCCTGAAGTTGTATCAGGTATCATGTCCCAGCAACAACAACAACAACAAAAAAAAAAAACAGTAGCTAAGATAGGATGCTCAACCTACCTTCTCACAATTCAGTTCTCCAAGCCCCTTCCACATATGGCATACGATGTACTTTCATGGCGTGCAAGAGTCAAAGCCAACACCCACACCAAGACCTAATAAATTCCCAGGGCCCTTGGTTCCTTGCACCAAACCCTCCACGTGGCACACAAACTCCCTCCTACACACAGCCTTCCAACTTACTGCTCCTTGAGCCCAATCTTTATACTTGCAAGGGCTACCTGGAAAACACTGCTATCACCTGCATAGACGAAGTAAATTATAGACTTTCAAATCAGTGCCTTGTGCTCTGGATATATACTTTCATTCATCTCTTAATCTAACCTATCATTCCCACCTCAGGGTCTCACCAGTGCCTGGTAGCTAGCATGGAGCATTCTCCCAGCAAAGCAAGGTCCAGAAGCTCACGCTGAATGCCCCAGGCTGGGGCTCTATTGTCCTTTCTCTGCAAGCACTTTCCTAAGGTAACATGACAGCCTGCTTACAAAGCAGTCCAGTGCAAAGCTCAGGAGGTATAAATATCAAGCCATGACTTAAAGTGAGAAACAATCTCTCCTAGTGTGATCCAAGTGCATTGAACTACACAGGCTCCCTAATAAAAGATATTCTTAAGCCAGTCATCCCCACGACATGGGGTCCAGGCTAGAAAATTTTATCGACCAACACACACACAAACACATAAGGAACTAGTTAAAAGTATAAAATTTAATGCCTGGCTTAGCCTGGTATGAAGAGCTTTAGAAAGTACCACACAATTCACGAGAAAGAGGGCTAACATAGCAGCAGTCTTGGAGGCCTCGGAGGGAGTCCCCAGAATCTCTCAGAACCTGTTTTCAGTTTGAGGATGGGATCAGGTGAGCACCTCACCTCCTGCAGGAGCAGAGGCAAAATATTCATCAGAAATAAACAGCTTTCTGCCCCACGGTCTTTCACCATCTACAAAACAGTTTTCCAAAGGCAGATGACCTTTTTTTTTGGCATCATGTTGCACCTTAATTTCTCCTGCAGAGACCCCATTCCAAGCTGGAAGGTGCTGTTGCTCAAAGAATGAAGGACAGCGGCCTCCTTTAACATCTGTGTCCACAGACACAGAGTGCGGACACTGCTGAGGGCCAGCTGTGATTTTTCTGAGCTACCGTCTGTCAGGAAAGAAAACTGTCTCAGGAAAGACAGCTGGTCACCAGTTAGAGCCCCCAAACAACGATGTTGGCTCAGCAGTCAGGGATCAAACATGACTTCTCCTGGGAACCACTGCCCAATGCTCCCAGTTTATTTTCATGACACCCCATAGTTCTGTGCAAGCCTCAGCACCCCTGTACCATTTTCTCAAAGCTCCCCATCTTTGGGGAGGACCACAAGAGCACGTGCCAGGCTGTCTTGTGCTTTCCGTGCTTAGGGCCTCCCCCAGCACCTGGTGCTGAGCAGGTCCTTGGTAACCACCTGTGGCACGAACAGGGGCTCTCAGGAGCATTAACACCACGCTAAGTTTGGGGCAGACCAGAAGCTACTGTGGAAAAGCTTTTGTAGCGATGGCCAGAGTCGCGTGCAGTAGCTAACACCACTTTTCCTATCCACAATTGAAGATGCTAAGGTTCAGGAAGCCGCAAACTCCAAATCTCAACACTCAACCTCCAGAGCCCCGGAAAGACCTAAAAGAAGCAGGTACACGCGAGGGTCCCACGAGGGTCACGTCTATAGTCCACAAACGCAAGTGTCCCTTCCCACTTTCCCGTTCCGGTTCCTGTTAATCCAGCCACTGTGGCTTTTATACATCTTAATTCCCACATTTTCCCCCAAACCATGGAAAGTCTGAGCAGTTCCGTTCAGGGTCACACAAGCCACGGAACTGATTAAGCCACAGCAGGGCCCTGGGCACGTACAAAGGGGGCTCAGATGGACGGAGACACCCTTCAAAAGCATCCTCAACTTCCCTGCCACTTCCCTGCTGATTTCTGTGAACAGCTTACGCCAACAAAGGCTGCTTCTGTGCCTAGAGCTCTGCCAGTGTAGGCGAGGTACATGTCCCTTTCCGGGAAGGCCTCTGCAAGGCCAGAAAATCCGGTCAGAATCTCGGCCGCTCCCACTGTTGAAACGCTAGGACTGCAGCCTCCTCCGCAAGCCGCAGGGGCTACTTGGGACACTCAGGCCCAAGTCCCGCTTCACAGGTGGGCAGTAAGGCAGGTGGAATCAGCTCCCCAGGACGAGCCTGGCACAAACTGAGGACGGACTTGAGATGCGGGTGAGGGATGGGTGGGAAACAACATCCCGACTGCCGGCGCCGGGGAGCCCTCCTCGTCCACGGCAGCCTGCCCTGGCTGGCCGCAGTCACCACAGCCACCTGGGCACCCGGCTCCAGGATGGGGGCCGGGGACCCTGAGGCAGCGGATTCGCGGGGTGCAGTGCCAGAGGAGAGAGGGAGCTGGCGGGGGACACGGCCGAGCGAAGGCCCCTGGACAGCTTCCTCGGAAGGCCACAGGGCCGGGGGAGTCACTGTCCAGAAAAGCCTGCTTACAAAGACCGACGGTGGCCAAGCAGGCAGTGGCGCCCAGCGGGCAGAGCAGCTCGCGGGGCACTTTGGCAACTCTGCGGGTCCCCGCCGGGTGGCCACCGCGGCGCCCCTGCGGCCGCGCGGCGCAGAACGTTACCTGGCGGCGGCGCCTGGGTCCGGGGCGCTCTCTCGGGCTGGGTGGCCCGCCGGGGCGGCCCGGGCTCGGCGGGGCGCGGCCGCCGCTCCTCTTCCCCGGCCCCCGCGGGCGGCGGCGGCGGCGAGGAGCGCTCGGGCTCCGGCCGCTGGCCCTGGGGCTCGGGTCTCCAGAGCTCCCGCGCCGACTCGTCGGGGGCCTCGGGGGCTGCGCCCCGGGACGGGACTCCAGCCAGGGCCGCGGCCAGGAGCGCCAAGGCCAGCGCCCGAGAGGCGTCCCCCGCGCGGGCCATGCCCGCTCCGCCCCGGCACAGGGAGCTCCGGGCAGGGCAGGGGCGCGGCGGCGGCGGCGGGTGACCGTCCTGCGGGCGGGGCGGGGCCGGGCCGGCGGGGCAGGGCGGGCGCAGGGGCCCGGCCCGCCCTGCCTGCTCGCGCGCCTCCCCGCGCGGGCTCGGCTCTGCCCGGCAGGTGTGGGGACCCCCGCCCTCCCTCCCGTGTCTGCGAGTCCCCGCTGGCCCCGCCGCTGGCGGCCGGCTGCTGTGCCGGGCGCCCCTGCCTCAACTCGGATCTTAGAAGGAAACTTTTTCTTGCTCCGCTTTCAGAGTTAGAGGAGAGATTGTCCCCGGGCGCTAGGGCAGGCGAAGCCCGCGCCCAGCCCCACACGGGACAAGCAGGCTGCACCCGCTAGGGGCAGGATGCTGTGAGAAACTCCGGATAAGAACTTCCGAGGTCCTCAGGCCTCCTGGGTGAAACTCCCACCTGAACCTGTGCTTCCACTGGAAGGAGAGTGGGGTCACCCCGAGGGCCACCGCCCCTCTGATCAGGAGGGGACCCTCGGCTCTTGCGGAGAGCAGATTTGCCCAGCATGCCTGCCAGGTCACCGTTGGACAACTTCGTATCGGGTTTTTCCGACTGGGGCAGGAACCCATCACCATGATCTCTGCTTGCCAGGTGGAGTATTTAGAACCCTGGCTTCCTATCGCCCCTGAGCTGGAATTACGACCAACTTAGTGGCTTTAAAGCACACCCACTCATTAGCTCACAGCTCTGCAGGTTAAGAGTCTGATGCAGCTGCCACAAGGCTGAAGTCAAGGTGGGACAGGCCTGGGGACCTCAGCGGAGCTCTGGAAGAGACAGTGCTTCCAGGCCCACTCGGGGTGTCGCTGGAGTCAGCTCCTGGCAGGCGCAGGACTGGGACTTGGCTGTAAGCTGTCCGCGGCCTGCGTCTCTTCTGTCTACAGCACCTAGAAGCCCATCTCCAGGCCTCGCACACGACACCTTTATTTCAGGTCCAGTGCTGGATGTTAAGTCTTCCTGGTAGCTCAGCTCTTCCGGTCTGCCATGTTGTCTCTCCTTCCCCCTGGAGAAGGTTCCTCAAGCTTCCGGGCTTACGTGGTTAGAGGGCCGCACAGATAGTTCAAGGCCATCATCACCCTCTCCAGGATGGGTGACGTTAACCTGCACGCACCATCCATTTGGAGCTGGCTGTCAAACCCCTGCAACGTGCTAGAACCCAGCGCCAGCAGAGGTGGCCAGAGTGAGAGGGCAGGAGGGGGAGGGTCCCTTGCTGTCCTCCAGCACTGGACGAACTCCAAGCCAGGCTAGGCTGGGCTGGATCCCGCCTGCCTCAGTGACGTGTTCCCATAGCTCACGCACACAGCTACTCCGTACAAGGCAGGTCAGTGCTGGGGTTCTACAGCAAGAGAAAAAGGCTGAGCCACACTCCTGGCGGTCCCAGCTAGCTGGAGGAAGCCTAGCAAGAGGCCCACCTGGGATCCTGGCCCGGGGCCTGCAGAGACTACACCACCTCAACAGGACCCAGAGTTTGCTAAACACGCAGAGACACCACCCAGACATACACTCGTGAGGGTGGCCTCACGTATTCTCATGTCTAAGAAACTGCTCAGGTAATTAAAACCAATTTTCTCCTTGGATTTCATAGAGGGGTCTTAAGTCAAGTCTCACCCCTAGACACACGCAGAAAACGGTGGCTATCGGGACGAAACCCCACTTCACCCAGTAGCTGAAATCTCAATAGCCGTAAACCCCTAAGTTCTGAAAACACTGTACCTCTTTCTTGGCACCTCCCGAGTACATAACGGGGCATGAGGTACCGTACCGTGGTGTCTGAGGAGCACCCCAGGAATGCCCAATCCAAATGCAATTCTGAGTACATCTCTGGAGGCAGCAAACGAGTCCCACTCCTCCCTGCTTTCCCTGCTAATGCTCGCTTGTTTGTTTTCCCTGGAGAGACATGTAATTAAAGCAGGCAGAACAAACAGAACAAGAATCGATTGCATGATGCCAATTCTCGCAGAACTGCAGCCCGCAGCAGGGTTCCTGGAGAGCTGGCGGTCCACCCCTCTTTGCTGCTAGAAATTTGTGGGGCACAGTCAGAGTTTACAAAGTGTCAGAACACAACAACATGGCAAAGCCAAGCTCACGCTCTTCACCTGGGCACTCTCTCTTCCTTCCTCTTCTCCCTCCTGTCTGCCCAGAACAGTCCCTAGATGACACCTTCCCAAGTCCCCTTTGTCCCATCTCATGTTTAACCTCTGATACAGCTAACAATCAGTAAGTCCCACTGCCTCTAATGACACCGGCTATCAAATTTAGGACTCTGTGCATGCTAAACAAGTGCTCTAACCAGAGCCACACCCCCAACCAGGCACATTGTTTTTTAAAATTGTATTTATCCCCTTCCACCTCCCACCTCCCCCAGTCCCCAGTCCCCTTCCCATCTCCACACAGTCCACATTATTCTCTAACTCATGTCAATTGGGGGACCAGTGCCAGATTATTGAATTATTTGCTCACTGGATCCCCCAATCCCTGCCTCTGAGTTCAGGCCACCTGCCGCATTCTAGGCTCCCCATTATTCTCCCAGCATATGGTCACTCTCTCTTACTGTAGAACCCACAGTAGACCAACCGCTCCGTGTGGGATCCCAGGCTCACCTACTCACCAAACCTAGTTCTTCCCTCTCCCCACGGGCAGCCACAGTGAGGTCTCCTGTTCAAGGCCTCCAGCTCAGTTATAAGCACTTTAGCACAAGTGATTATTGTGATTATTCTGCTATTTTTACATCCTCCACAGAAATCAGCAGAGTTCAAAAAGAAAATCCTCAGTAACTTGTTTCATGAATAAACTTGGCTAAGGTCTTTCATGACATCTGCCAAAAAGTCCTTCTTTCTGAGACCTCTTTGTTCTCAGCCTAATGATATGTCTGTGTAATGCGGGGCTTTGAGCATCTTCCCTGAGCTGTGTAAAGTGACTCTTACGGGATGTCAGCCATTGCTGTAAAACCAGGCTCTATAACTGGAGGCAGCCAGTGGGCAAATGCCAAAGCCAGAATGGCAGCTCAGATCCCTCCTGGCTTCTGAACAGTGTTGGTCGAAGGCAGCTCATTGTCTGCCTCTCTTGAGAATCTGTTGATGTGTTTCTGTTAAGCAAGGTAAGCCAATGTTTGTCTGCTCGCTCATCCCTCAGGCTCAGGATGGTGTTAAGCCAATTTCCGTTACACAACATAAATCTGCACTTGTCAAATAATCCTCATCCACCTTACACAGCTAATAATTGTTCAAATATTTATGAGCTGCACAGAGGAGATTTATGTTAAGCTGCTTGACAAGGAACTAGAGGCAGTTCAGGCCCTGAGAACATTCTGTGGAAACAAACACTGTCAAGGCATCAATATTTTTATAGCATTTTTCATAAGGGACTTTCACACCTGTTCATTTCCCTAATTATCCCTGAGACTTTTACCCTTTCAGAGAGACGGCAAGAATGTAATTTTTTTTGAAAGATCAGTAATTTGAAAAATTAGCTGCTATGTAAAGAAAAATACATACTCAGGCAAAGCCATTTCTAAAAATATAGTCTTGAGATGGATGCTCAGGGAGAGAGATACTGAGTTGTTATGGCAACTGCGACCACAATTATGAAGTTGGGGGGCTTTTACCATTCATTACTGTTGAGATGTGGTAGCTTAATTGGTAGTGTCCTCTGTAAAGCCCTCAATCTCATTACTACATAATTACTCGTTTCGTGTTTAATCTTCAACACGTTTGTCCTTCCTCCCCCACCCTGTAGATCTGGCATCTTCTGATGAGACTTGCCCTTAGCCCAAGCTCCGCTCGGAACTCATATCCTCTCCTCACCGTCGCTTCTCCTCTGTGTCTCCGTCTCCAACGTGGCCTTCAGGGAAACTCGCCCGGACATGAGCCGTTCCACTTGTCGTGGTGGAAGCTGTTGAGGAACTACCCTCCCAGATGCTTGAGGAGATGCTGGACTCAGCGCAGCTAGATCCTGCTGGGAGCATCCTTGGAGGCCAGCACTTCCTGGTCACCTACTGTGTGCATGGCAACTTGCAAAAACGATGTTGGTTCATCTCTGTATTGGCTTTTCTTGGCTCCCCAAGTCTCCAGGCCCTCATCCATATGCGGGGGTGGAGTGGGTGTTCCCTTAAAGATGCAGTCTCCTTTTTGGGGGTGGGATAGAAGATGGAACCCAGGGTATTCATAGTGAGCTACATCCTCCTCTGCCCCTCCCTCTTTTTTTAGGTTAGGGACAGGGTCTTGCCAAGTCATTAGGTTGCCCAGGCTGGTTTCAGACTCACAATTCTTCTACCGCTGTCTCCATCCTCTGGTTTGTGCTAGGAGTGGGCCAATGATAAATGTCTATAGGCGGTTGGAAGATGGAGAGCGGGGATCTGGGTATCTCTTCCTCTCCCCCCAACCCTTCAATCCAGGCCCCACTTTGGCCCCAGGGGTCCCACTGGTGCCTGCAGCTCTGGGCTGCCCTGGGCACAAGCCTGTGGATGGTAATGCCTTCCTGCAGGCCTGAGCCCGTGACCCATAGTCTCGAAGCCTCGGTATTCTATTTGTCCCCTCACCTTTCCCATACTTCTCACTTCATTCATCTTAGCAATCTCTGTGCACCTGTTTCCTGCTTGAACCCTAGCTGATACCATTCCCCTAGAACCTCTAAGAAGAGGATTTCTTTCCTGTGTAAACTAAGCAGACGAAAAATGCTTAAGTCACTTGCAAAGGGACATGTAATTAACAAGGAAGTGGGTCAGCCACCCCTCCAGCTATCAGATCCAGAACCTCTGCTACCATCGTGTGCAGCTGGGTCTCCGGGCAAGGGGAATTCCAGCCCACACCTGAACAACAGAGTAAGAGCAGAGCCTCAGCCCTCCATGATGGTTCAAAAAGGGAGTGGCTAAATCTCTAATGCCTTCTTCTTAAGGCTTCTTAAGATCTAAAAACCTTAAATTAAAAATTCTAGCACTATTCCTATAAGCACTTAACGTGGGAAGCCAAAGAGAGAAGCAATAATCATCTCCACGAAGTCTCTGAATGCACAAAGAGGAGCTCAGGGAGAGAAACTAGGAAACAAACCCCAGGAAGATGCCACCCAGTCCCCCAGCACGTCATACCGCATGTATGGTGCAGCCGCGCTCTGGCCCAGAATCAAAAGAAGGAGTCAGGAAGGCCTGAAATCTAAGTATATTCTTGTCAGTGCCTTCTAGGGTTCTCCAAGACAGCAACTGCAGGGGCAGCTGACCCACACACTGGGACAGACCCCCGGCTGCGAAAGACTAACAACGTTCAGTCTGGGATCACACAACAGAATTCCAACCAAGGGCCCCAGGGAAATTTCTTCAAGGGGACCCCTCCCCTCTCTTCCACATCAAAACACACTTAACTAGGTAGGGCAAGGACTAAAAGTATAATAAAATATTGTAAACCTAACACATTTGACTATCTAATAAATTTAAAAGAAAACTAGAATTGACACAAGAGTAGATAACCTGAACAAAGTATTAAAGAAACTGAAATGGGAGTTGATCAATGCTCCAGATAATTTTTCAGGCAAATTTGCCAAACTTCTTACAAAGCTAAAATTCTCATCCATAGAAGGCTTTTCTTCAGAAAAAAAAAATCATGAAAGCTATTTATTTCATTGGGCCAATGTAAGCTTAAATTCTAAAACCAGGGAATGGTAATATCAGAAAGAATAATAAACTCATTTTATTATGAATATTGATGCAGATATTAGCTAACCAAATCCAATAACTACTTTTCTAAAATATATCAAATAGGCTTTAAGAATACAAGGTGGGTTCAACAGTTGAAAAGCTATCTATGCAATTCATCACATCAATACACAAAAATATATGAGTGCCTGAGTCAATAAATCTATCAAATCAGAGAAGCGTTTCATAAAATCCAACATCTGTTTGGGAAAAAAGTTTTTAACAAAATATAAATAAAGGACCATTAATCTAACTTGATAAAGGCTATCTATTGCACAAAAACTACAGTCAACATCATAGTTAGTTGAATCAATGTATATATACAACCCCTGAACTCCAGGTTTATAGGCAGGGTATCCACCATCACCATAATTATATCATGGTCCTGGCCACTGTAGTTGAAACCACAGGGAACAAAGAGGATGTTTTTCTAAAAGGAGAAAATTTCAGAAGAAAAAAATGTATTACCAATAATATGATTATCCAGGAAAGACCCACAGAAATATCAGACCAATTAAATTTGGCTAATGAAAGATAAACTTTAAAATAATCAATGATATTTCATATTAGTAATACATTAAAGATAAGATTTACTCATAATATCAGCTAACCTAAGAATTGTTTTGGAACTTATCAAGAATGCTGAAGTACTAGAAGATAATTTGAAACTTGAGTTAAGAGCATAGAAGGTACCCTGAACCAAGCGCAAGGCACGACATGCTATTTCTTGCACGACAAAACTTGGCACCATAAAGTTTCAATTCCTCCTCTAACAAAGCATAAACATAAATTATATGCAGTAAAAATTCCAACTGAATTTTTTGAGGAATTCAGTCAACTTACTATAAAATATAGATGAAAGGAAAATGTCATTAAATAGCTAGAATACAGTTGGCTAACTAGATACACATTTTGGGGTTTTTTTGGCTATTTATGTGATAAACTATATTTGAAGACAAAAATCAAAGAAGAAACAAAGAAAAGGAAAGAAAGAAAAGGGGAGAAAAAGGGGGAGAGAGACAAAGGGATTGAGAGAAAGAGGGAGGGAGGGAGGGAGGGAGGGAGGAAGGAAGGAAGGAAGGAAAAAAGGAAAGTGGGAAGGCAGGAAGGAAGAAGTTTTGGCACGAAAACTGACCACAGTCCAATGTACCCAAAAAGAAAACTTAGCAGCGATGGAGAGATAATACACTGTATGAGAACACTGAGAATCAAGGTAGATGATGTCAATGTTGGTTACAGTGAGATTAGAGGAATGCCCGGCGCTGCTCAAAATGTTACTGGCTCATGCTCATTAATAAATTCCCCGAATTCACACCTGTCCTGACTGAATACCATAGCCAGTCGTTGGTGTCCGTGGGACATGGGAGTTGCATCCATGGATTCAAGCAAACTTGAACCAAAAACAATCAGAAAATATTAATTGTATCTGTACTAAACACCTGCGCAGTTTTTAAATTGTCACTATTCTCTAAACAATAGAGTATAAACAACATCTTTTTACATTTTGTTAGATATTATAAATAACCTGGGGGCAACTGAAAGTATATGAGAGGTTCTATGCAAATATTATGCCCATTTATGTAAGAGACTTGAGCATTCTTAGTTTTTATAATCTCAGGTTTTGGTCCTGGGGCCAATGCTCCATGAATACCAAAGAATGACGACAACTGTGTAAGAGAAAACGTTAAAGATCATGAACCCAGTGAAAAAGAAAACGTTTATCTGAGAATTGTTTTCCTATTAAAATATTTGTGCCAACAGAAACTCTTACACCAACTCAGGGCACGTGCCACTAAAACAATTTCTACATGTTACTGACAGGAAACATGAGACCTAGGCCAACTTCTCTGATTTTTTTTCTTTTCCACTGAAATGAGTAAATCAATACATTTTATGGCATGACCTGCCTGAATCAGCCTCAACTAATTATTAGGTAAGGCAGACAAACCTCTTACTCTTCCACAATTTTCTGGTTACTTTCAGGGAATAAGAGACATCAAGGTTAAGCCAGAAAACATAATGTACTTATAATGCATTGTTAAGAAAAAGAACCACCATGCAATCTGGCTGGGTATATGATTCCTTAATATATAACTGAAGGAATTAAAGTCAGATACTATTGAGATACTCACAGAATCGGTTTATTGGGCACAAGTCCCAGTAGCCAAGAGACAGAGTCAATTTATATGCCCATCGGTGGCCAAGTGGATAAAGAAAACGTGGCATATATACACAACGGAGTATTATTTAGCCATAAAGAAGAATGAAATTGTCATTTGCAGAAAAAGGGGTAGAACTGGGGATTATCGTTTTAGGCAAATAAGCTTAACTCATAAAGACGAGCATCATGTGCTTTCCCTAATGTGGAATTTAGGGGGGAAAATAGATGATATGAAAGTAGAAAAGAGACTGTTAGAAAAGAGGAAAGGGGTGGGGAGTGGGCGTGGAGAGGGTAATGGGATGGATGTGATCGGGATGTGTTCTATGCATGCGTAAAAGTGTCACAGTGAGACCCAGTATTTTATAGAAATTAATATGCCCTAAGTATATTTGGTTTTAAAAAAGCACTTATGAAGTATTCTTCTGCCATCCAGGGCCACGATCACTACCTACTCTCATACAGAAAGAGAAATAGATTCTGAAAAACTCAAGCTACAATTATCTAAGATCTCAATACTGAATATATACCACAAGGAAAGCTATAATGGTTTATTACACCTACCCTTAGGGGCACAGGGGGAAATACAGTGTTTTAGAAGTTTTGGCATGATGCCTCTGCACCTGGGTTTCACTGACGACTTTCCCCAAGTTGTAAATCATGTGCTGAGTCCCAGGTGCCACCATGGACTGAGGGGTGAAAGGCGGGAACTGTGGGGGCCCTAAGCACATTGCTTCCTTTCCACGCAAGAACTGTATCCCTCTGTGAGCAAATGAAGGTAAATTGTCACATCAGATTCTAAACTCTGATACTTAAAATCCACATCTAAGCCATTACAGCAATCTGGGAGGCTGAGATAGGGGGATCACGAGTTCAAGCTTAAGCAACTCAGCAACTTAACAAGACCCCTCATAAAAATGAAAAAATAAAAAGGAGGGACTGTAGCTCACATAAAGGTCCTGGGTTCAATCCCCAATACCAAAAAAAAAAAAAAATTCATTTCTATTTCTAAAATGGTTTAATGTTCAAGGCCAAAGACTTTGGGTATGTAACCAAAATTAATGACCAGTGTCACAATGTGGACATAAAACCTGAATCTTGTATAAATCTTGGGCACATAGTACCTTCATCTGTTCTGGCTGCCATAATGAAATATCACAGATTGGATGGTCCAATTCTCCCTGGTTGGGAGGCTGGGAAGTTCAAGACCAAGGTGGCAGCAGATTCAGTGCGCAGTGAGGGCCGTTTGCACGAACGGCACCTGCTCACTGCATTCTCACAGGGCAGAAGGGCAAACAAGCTGCCTTAGCCTGCATACCAGAGCTCTGCTCCTGTTCATGGGGGCTCCTGCTTCATGACCCAATGACCCTGCTTCCTGACACCACCATCTTTAGGGTAGGATTCCAACACTAACTCACACATTCCGACCACAGCAGAGAGAAAGCGCGTAGCAAAAACTCAAGGTGGTTGTTGACGCTTTTTACTACTGACTTCTTGTCTTATCAGTGGGGTGCCCCTTACTAACTGCTGGAGAAGGGCCACCTTCACCCCGTGGCTTTGCCACACTGCTCTTGCACACGGGGTTGCCTCTCTCAGGAGTGCCTCTCTTCTACCAGCTAACTCTTAGCTGTACGTGCAGCACTCCTTGACTAAAGTGGGCTGGGTCCTGTCTCCTTGATCCCTGGACACCCACAGCTCCCACATGTGGCCTTCAAGGACCCGGTGTGTCGACATGGGACAGGGAGACATTCCTGCCACCCACTGCCTTCCCCCAGGGGAGCTGGTATCTCCTATATGCAGAAGGTTGCTCGACCATGTGGATGAGTAGTGAGTGGAAAGATTTGCAGTCTAACATCGGGTTCTTCTCAGCATCCCGCTCAGGATTCATCCCAGGGCTCAGCATGCAGTAGGTGCTCAATGAGAATCGTGAGCTGAAACTGACTTTGCAAGAACACGTCACCTGGGCTGCATTTCCTTTGCTCTTAGGTGCCTTGGTCCACATCAGTGCAGTCAGCTCAGGGAACGGGGAGATCCTGCTGTTCCCAAGGCCTTTCCTCTGCTCAGGGATGGGGAGCCTGGGGGCTCCAAAACACACGAGTGCTCCTCGGCTCGTACAACTACTTCAAATTTTACAACAGGTCTCAAAGAAATAAAAGCTGGAGCCAAATCAATTAATTTCTTAAACAGTTGAGAAATCTACATCAAGCTAGTTGCCAGGTAACAGCTGTGGCAGGACAGAGTAGGGGATTCAAGGTGGGGGAGGGGAAGCTGTCAGCCTGTGGCATGCTTTTGCCTGCCAAGATCGTGGCTCTCATGTTAGTCCCCACAGGGTTCCCTGTGACTGTACCCCACCCCAGTGAACACAGCTCTTAGTTCTACCTCTGGAGAGAAAAGTAGCTCACAAATAAAAATGGAGCACAACAGTTATTAACAACAGAATACACAAAAGAAACTTCCCTCCTTACCAGTTACATGAATAAAATCACTTTCGTTTTTCAATGTGATTTCCTCAGGGAGCCCCTGGTAGAAAAGTTCACCCCAGGACGCCCCTTGGCTCTTCATCTTGGTCTTTATGTTCGGGGCCCCCACCATCCTGCCACATTTTCCTGGTTGCTGGGCTATCAGGGTAAGTAAGAGGCAGGCTGGTGCAACCACCAAACAAGCGGGCCCTGCTGCCAGTGTATCCTGGTACAAGTCACCGCACCTCTGTACCTCAGAGTCCTGCTCAGGAAAACGAGGATAAAAATGGTTTCCAGGAGTAGAAGCAGATAAGTTAACACAAATAAACTCCTTAGACCAGGGCCTCAGGGCCACCAACATGAGGGCTTGGTAGTGACAGTATCATCTTCCTCCCTGGGGGCTTCCTATGTGCCTGCCTACCACAATTCCTGGCAAAGGGCAGGAGCTCTGGAAGGACCGGCAAAGGGCTCTGCCAAGCTTTCGTCAGACATGCTCTGAAATCACCCAACCTTTTAAAAGAACCCCTTCTCTGGCCATTAATTAATGTAATGCCTACCATTCAAGGCCACCTTCTGCCAAGTCAGGAGTCGCTCATCCAACAAGCACTGGAACTTGCCTGTGGTTTCTTTCACTCCACTGTCTTCCTGTCTCTTACCCCAAATTTACCCCACTCCATCCTTCAAACCCCAACAATAATCCTTGCCCAGAAATTCACCCTTCTGACCTCCCAGTGGTGAGCTCAAGCCCTCTAGGACCTACCCACCTCTATGAGGAAGGGGTCCAAGCCCTGGGCTCACAGTCCCACATTCTGCATGAACTGGGTGTGCCTCCCCATCCAACACACTCTCCATTCCTTGCTCCACCCGCCTCATCGGGTGCAGAATTAAGGTAACCTCACCGTGGGGCTCCCACACACTGGCTCTCTCACATTTCACGGGTAACCCCAACCTCACCAACTCCAAGAAGCCCCCGTCCCAACTTCTACTCCAGATTCTGATTTTTGCCTTTGCCATTCCAGAAGTCCTCCTCAAATACGGAAAGAAAGTTCAGCATGGCCCAATGATGGATTCACTTTGTTATCTGGCTTCAAGGAGGCTTCATTTCCTTGTCTATAAAGCGGGACACTCAAGCCTACCCAGCTTCACAATCTAGAAACGTTACACCGCTGTTGGGCCAGATCCCCCTGTTCATCCGCCATAGTCAGCTCTCCGGAACCTTGGATGTAGCAGCATCTCTTTCCTCCCAACGGCTACAGGACCGTGATGGGTCTGTGAAATCAGGGCTCCAAACGCTCTTGTCATAAGTCATGTAGCGCTGCCTGACTCCCTTGGAGCTTCTGAGTATATGTATATGACCTCAGAATAACGCTTAAATTAAATCCAGAAGCTGCGCACTCATAAAAATTCTACTGCAAATCCCTCGTCATGGAACACTAAACCAACAAAGTCATTGCAAGTAGCACTACTTCTTGCCCCATACTCTTTAAGACCCCTAACATGGCCCCAAAAGATGTGGGGATATCGCAAGATAAGAAATCCACATGGGAAACCTCTCACATGTCCTGAGGATTAAAGCCAACCCCATGAATTTTCCAGAAGGAGAAAGAGTGACAGGGGCCCAAGCCACTAAGGACTAGAAGGATGGAAAGCAGCCTCCCAGTGGCACCCCTGCTTTGTGTGTGCCTGCCTCTTTGGCAGAGCCAGCTCTTTCTTCTCCAGGTGACGTTTCCAGCTCCCCAGAAGCCACCTGGTTGATGCCTGCTCCCCAGTTGGAGTCCACCCTCAAGATTCTGAGTTTCCACCCAGTGGGTCTCATGCTAGGAGGTGCCCGCAGGAAACACTGGGTAGGAGTGTCAGTGGCCTCCAAAAGGAAGACTTACCTCCGTGTGGCGTGTCCACGAGGGGCTGCTGTGTGGGGCGGAGCGGGGCGGGGTGGGGGTACCTGTCCTGGCTGCCAAAATCACTTGCTAATATAATTAACATTCAGCCTGAAATAGGAGAAGGCGGTTCAAATCACAATGGCTATTTTTAGACACCTCTTAATGGAAAAACTCTTTTCCTTTCAAACCGCACAGATTTCTGTAATTAGAAGAAAGACTATTATTCAAGCCAGACTATACTTTTTCTCAAATTTCTGTGCTTTATCCGATGTTATCACAGAAATGCATTTACTTGGGACCGACAGCACACACACCAGGCAACCAAGCAGCATTACCTGGGCAGGTGTGATTAGGAGACGCGGCATCACCTGAGAAGAAAGAAGTGGCTGGAGCCACCACTGCAAGCCCCTCCGCCTCCCCAAGGCCCAGCCTGCCCTGCTGGGATCACCTGGTGAGCAGGGTCCTCCTTGGCAGTTTGCTCTTAGGATCTGGCCACAGTTTCCCTGAGAACGAAGACATCTCCGGCCACTTATTTTAGCATGCGTCTTCCATTGTTCCCATCACAGACTCAGCCTCCCTCCCACACGTTCCTGTGCACCTCTGAACAGTGCCACGAGAGGAGCTGGGCACTCAAGGGCCCCAGAGCCACCGGTGCCGCGACATTCTCTTCCCTCAGGGAGCTACGCGCTAGACCTGGGTAGGCGTGGCACTATGACGCAAGCCAGGACAGCAGCAGGTACGTGCTGCTTCTTCAAAAATACTTGAGAAGGAAAAAAAGGGAGAGACCAGGAGGAAGGGAAGAAAGGGAGGAAATGGGGAGGAAATAAAGGAGGAGGAGACAAGGGAAAGGGGAGGGGAAAAGAGGAAAGAAAGGGGGAGACAGGAAATCACAGGAAGTGAGGGAGGACTCCACAGACTTTACACCAGGGATCCCTGGGACGAGGGTCATACTGGAAATGTAAGTAGAATGTGGGAATACAGGTAGATCTGTCTGGGGCCATTCTGCTGTCCGGGAAAGGGATGCCAGTGGTTTGGGGGTGAGAACAGGGACCACAGAGAAGAAAAGAAGGGGCAGGTAAAGCCAGCTGGTAAGGCTAAAGCCGACGGGATTGCTGGTGTGTTTGTAACTACAAGGAGGGAGGAGGGATTTTTGTTGGAGAAAGACTAAGAAGTGAGAAGGTATAAATTCCAGAAGCCACAGCTTGAGCCGAGCTGTGGTAAGAAGCTCTAGGCCAAGGCAGAAACCGTCACCATGTGTTTGCAGAGGGGCTGGGTCGCCCGCCGGTGTCATCACCTTACCATCCAGTCAATCAGCAAACACTGGCTGAACAGCCCTGGGCAGGCCAGCGGGAGCCGGCTCAGGGACCCAACCCGCAGCCTCTCAGGGGACTGACGGGCACCAGAGGACCAGCCTTCCCGGAGGTCAAGTCTACGACGGAGAGCCGGGGCTACAAGAGAGGGGTGAAGAGAGGAGCAGTGTGGTTGGTCTTCTGGGGGTGCCAGGAGCAGCTGCTCAGGGACCAGACAACGGAGCAAGCAGCTGGAGCCGGGCAGCATCCGTCCACAGGTTCCGAGCTGACTGAGAGTGAGGTTATTAATGCAAAGCAGCCACTAGAGATCTGCACTGATCAAGAGGCCCACGCAATGGCTCGGTACGGGTGGGAGGCCTTTGTGGAGCTCAGCAAGCTGCATGACATCTATTTCACTGTGTGTTAACTTCACATCGGTACATTCTACTCCAGTCTCAAAGGAAAGAAAGATTTAAAACAGTATACACACAAAGTCAGGAAGTCGATCTTAAATCTGAGAGGAAGTGAACATTTTATTATCACTCAATAGCAAAAAGAGGATTCTCTTCTCCAGCAAGAGCCATTTGGACATTCATAAAGCCATTCGTGGGCCATTCAAAGTTATCAACTTAAAAATCAGCCTGCTGCATTTGGCCAAACTCACCCCTCATGGCTGAAACTGCCTCTCTCTAGGGAGGCCCTGACCAGATCCACCAAATGCTTTCCATCCCTGACCTAAAGTTTAGACTTTACCTGTTTAAAATTTAAGTGGCAATTCTGTCCTTTTAAAACTGTGATTTCAACCTTTTTCTTGGGCTCAGGCACATCCCCACCAATCTCAGGCACCATGGTCCCCATCAGAGAAAATAGGAGAACAGAATTTGTGTATGGCGCACGTCCTGCTGGGACCCTCCTGCTCTCCACTCAGGGCTCATCCAGGAATGGGGTCTGGGGCATGCGCTGCCAGTGGCATTGCACCACAACTCTTACAGGTCTCCTGGGCTGCAGGCAGGACCCACCATTGGCCAGGTCCTCCCTCCACCAGAATTCTAGTTCCCATAAAGTTAGATCGTAGATGGTGTGGGCTTCACATTTTTTAAAACATCCTTTGCCAAACTACCAAATCTGTGTTGAATAAAGTAATTCATAAGATGCTGTGCCCAGGAGGGGGAGCGGCTCTATGGTTTGTATCCTGCCTGGCTGTGCGGACAATGGGAAGCCTGTGTCCCTTCCCCGTGTGGCCTCTCCTCCGCCCTTCATTAGTCCCCAGTATCTTCTTCTGGCCTGCTGGGATCCACTGATGCTTAATTGTTGGGCCACTGAAAGCCTCAGGGACACTAAAATCACGCTCCTTCCCATCTTGTGTTCTTTGAAAGCAGGCACTGTGGAGAGCACCAACGTTTCCTGAGAGTTCAGGGTAGGTACCAGCCCTCTGGCCACCCACAGGGATCACTTATGGGGGTCATGGACAGAAACCCCTAGAACAATCTCACACCGTGTCTTAGCACCTCCATCAGATGCACATGGCAACAAAGATGCCTCCCACAGTGTGTCCCCAGATGCCACACCCCAGGCTCCTTAGAGTCACAGTGGTTGGCCTCCACCTGTGGCAGTGAAGGCAGCTGGAGGGCTCACGCAGCCAGTGCAAGGCTTAAGTGCAGAGCTTCTGCCCACCAGCAGGCAGGACCTCCAAGGCCCCCTGCTAAGGACAGAGGCCAGCATCAATCATCATGCTAGCTAGCCTGTAGAGTAGGGCTCCTATACACCTGCCTGATATCCCACTGAGGCCTTTGTGGGTCCTAGAACCATCGCTGGGCCAGGACTCTTTCACTCTGCCCACTGGGGACCTGCTATCAACATGTGTGACTATGACCTTAGGTGGAGGATTCTTCTTCAAATGAGTAACCATGTCCTCTATCCCTGACAGTCCTTCAATATCCTGTGAGCATTAATCAAGCCTTTCATCACCCACACGTAGATTCTTCAGACCACACCCTGGCCCCTACCTCCGAGCCAGCATACAGGTTGGAGATGACCCCCTACCACTCCTTCCTGCTGGACTCCAGCTTTCTCCCCTCCCACCACCCAGGTCTCAGTAGGCCTCCCAATAATGTCCGCAAATATGAGCTGGAGTTTGGCTTAGACTAGCCAACTACTGGTCATTTGTGGCCAGGCAGGCGGGCTCTACCAGACAGAATCATCACACAATTCTCACCCAGCTACCTCTAACTCTCTGAACTTCGACTGCACCCATTCCTTAGGAAAGTACAACAAAGTACCACGAACATGGGGGTCTGCAACACAGATTTATTGCCCCATGGTACTGGAGATCATAGGTCTGAAATCCAGGTGTCAGCAGGACCACACTCCCTCCAGAGACTCTTGGGGGCTGTTTCTTGCCTCTCACAGTTTCTGCTGGCTCTGCATGTCCCTCGGCATGTCCCCGTGGCTCCACCTCTCCTGTCTGCCCTCTTCTCTCTTGTGCCATCTCTGTGTTTCCTTGTGGCATTCCTCCCTGCATCAGTGTGTCAGACTCTTCTAAGGACAGCCAGTTATCTTGGGCGAAGACTCAGAAAGGACTTTTTCCAAATACGGGTACAGGATGTTGGAATAAGGGTACCGGGGGGCTGAACTCCAGCAAATCTTCTAGAGAGGACACAATTCAAACCTCAACAAACCTTATATTTGGTTCAAGACATCCTGTTTGGTACATTTTTCATTTATTAATTTATTCAACAAGTGTTTCCGCAGCACCGCCAATGTTCCATGCACTGTGTCACAGAGCAGAAAACAAGCCCGCAGGCAGCTGCTATGAAACGTCACATGAGGACACAGGGGCACGAAGGCACCATGAGGGATCTTGTCCTCATCTTGGGCATCCATGAAGCTTCTTGGAGAAACAAAGGACAGAGATGAGACTGAGGATGAGTCCTAGGGAAGCAAGCTTTGCTCTGCTCTGAGGCCACAAGAAGAAAAAGCTCCTGCCTGAGCCCAGGGATGAGGGAGGCTGCGAGTCTTCAGGACACCTCAGGTGGGTCAGCAAGGTGGAAGCAGGCAGGGGCAAGGGATGAGGCCGAAGGGAACAGGGGACTACTTCTAATCACCCAAGGCACTCACATGCCGCTGGTAGCCTCAGAATACCCAGGAGCAGATGCTATTTATTGAATAACTGCAGTGAGCAAGCAGCTCCGTCTGCACCGTTCCTGTCCCCACCAGCATGCCGCAGAACATGGGGTCACTGTATTCACATTTTTCTCCCCAGGTCCTGTGAGGAGCAGCAGAGCTGGACTCCAAGGCTCTGCTCCAAAGCCTTGGCCTCTCCCTCTGCAGACCGGCCCTTCCAAGACATTGCCCCCGGAGCGAGGAAAGGACAGCTAGGCTGGTGGCCAGAGGTTCTTTCCACCTTCTTTTAGCTGAACATGACTGGCACCCTCTTGGGCGCTCATCAGAGAGTTCACCAATTTAGGAAGGACTGCGAGGGCTCCAAAACATGCCCTCAAACATCCCCACCCCACTGAAGGACTTCTGGGGGGCAGCCAGCCAATGTCATGCACTTCTGCCATTTTGGTTCTCATGACCCATGATTCTTATTTCTATTTATTTACTTATTTATTTTATGGTCCTGGGAATCAAGCCCAGGGGCACTCTACCATGAGCTACACCCACAGCCTGCTGTACCACCCCCCCCTTCCTGTCAGGTTCTCATCCAGTTGCCCAGGTTACCCTCCAACTTGTGACCCTCCGTCATCTTCCTGAGACGCTGGCATTATAGGTGGGCTCTACTGCACCCAGCTACTCATTACTGATTTTGAAAAAAAAAAAAATCTTAATCCATGCAAAAATCTAGGGGTCACTTTTGCCTCTCTGGTGTCAAAAAATAGTAGAGCTGTTTCCTTTGCCAACAGGGCACACGGGGTCAAGAGGGAACAACCAGACCCTGCAAGCTTGTCCCTATACATGTGCACGATCAGTACTCCGACAAAGCCAGTGCACCCTGGAAGTTCCCTGCCAGGTGTAGACAGCCAGGTCTGCTGCGGAGAGCTTAGCGGCATCCGCGGATTCAGCCCTCCTCAGAAGACATGAAGAACTCCAAATCTGACTCCAGCAAGCTGTTGGGCTTCTGCCTTGATTGATTCATGACTATAGATTTTGGCACCAGAAGAATCTGAGACTGGTTGTGTGTATACATAAAATAAAGGATGCACTGGGGGTTATTTTTAGCTGAACATGACTGACAGCTATGTTTATCTAAGATAGGAGCAGTCCAACCCAGGCTGTGTCAAGCTGTACACAGAGATGCCAAGGAAGTGCTGCTTTATCTAAATACGGAGTCTCAGGATAAACGGAAGAGAGATCTTTATATTCCAAGTAGCGTTTGCTAAGTGACAGGCCTGAATACATTTTCTCCCCAGTCCTTACTCTTTTCCTAATAATTATTTGCATGGCGCTGGCTTGGTAAAAGAGCCCTGGGATTACTGCTTTATAAATGTGTTTGTGTGTGTGGGTGGGTCTGTGTATACATCTAAATGAATATATGTGTGTGTTTGACACCCTGTTCCCACAAAGGGAATCAACGGTGGCAAGCGGATTACAAAAAAACAGATGGGGAAATTAGGGCAAGTGAGATGAAAAAGGAGGAATAAAAATAGAAGAAAAAAGAAGGAAGTGGGTGTGAAGCCAGGAGAGCAAGAAGGGGGAGCACGAGGGGGAGGAGGAGAAGCAAGGAAAAGGAGATGAGGAAGTGGTGAACAGAAGCTTCAGTTTCCATAGTGACCGGTAGGTTCATGGAGATGAGGCTCTGGGAGACGCTGAGGATGGACTGGTTAACCAACTGGGTGCTGCGGGCATCCTTCTGTGCGTGGGTGGTGCAGCTCAGGTGCCACCCACGCCTGTGCCAGGGAAGCTGAAAGCTGCAGAACTCCCTGACCCCTAGCCACATAGGATGGCTGACCACCATGCCTCCCTGGTGATCTGGAGTGCACCCCAAGGGGCAGGCCGTTGGCGTCTGCTGGTGGCATGGCCTGGGCACGGAGTGTAGACTTCTGTGTGAGGGGGCAGGGACTCTGACTTGCCCTATGGATCAAAAATCAGGAAAAGTGATCACGGTCAAACCGAAAGTCAACAGCTCTTGCCAAAGTCATCTGCGAACTCCCTGAGGTCAAATGCCACTGTCCACTTCTTGGCCAATCTGTCAGCCACACTGGGCACACTGACCATATCTCTGTTCCTAAGCACTCTCCTCTTTGGGACAGCCCCTTCTTCTGACTGATGACTAAAGTCCCTAGCTGTACAGCATTCCATGATGCCGTCTGATCTTTCTAACTCAGAAGTTCCGTGAAGACAGGCGCTTTAGAATCCCACCCAACCCTCAGCTCAAAGCCCAACGAGCAGCAGGCAGCCAATTAATGCCTGTTGTTTGGACCTGGCTCCATGTCTCCCGGGTTCTTTCTAGAACTCTGGTTCACGCTGCCTTCTGCCATTGGATTCTCCCTTGATTCCAGTTGCTTGCTGGGTGGAGTGGGCAGTGAGGGGTAGTGACAGATGGAGGGACAGAGGACAGGAGGAAGGTGAGGATAAGGGACTGAGCTTGGCGTCCTCGAAATTGAGAGAGGCTGGTGGAGGCCCAGACATTCAGAAGGAACCCAGGGCAGGGGGAGAGAGAGGAGGAGACTAAGACGCCTCACCAGATGCTAAGACATTCAGAATGTTCCTACATCTCCCTGGGACATCTCTCTAGAGAGGCCGTTAGCAAAGACCCTCCGTTCCAGCTCCAATTAAGGATCTGCTTTGATAAGCTCACACGCAGGAAGGAAGGTTACAGTGACTAACACTTGTTATATTAGTACAGATAATTAAATTACGTAGTCATTCCTTCCATCCAGCCTGGATTTTTTTTTTTTTCAGCACCACATTTCAAAAGAAAACATTATGAACCCATCAGGGTATTGGAGAGAGGCACAGAAAAAACATTCATCTTGTTCCTCTCGGCACACGGGCTTGTCATGAGCTTCACAACCCACTGGAAGTTTTTCTCCTGTTTTGTGTGCATAACAGTGGACATAACGCTTCGGAGTTTCATGGCACCTTCCTACTTAAAACCAAAATGACTCTCGCAGCCTGCTCCTACTGTGTTTTGAAGAGAGGAGAAATGTTACTAGCCCCATGTCACAGAAGTGGTGATTTGAACGTGGCACATGAGCCCTGGTAGTCACTGAATGTTCACCTCATCATGCACTGATTTCTCAAACATTATCACTCAGCCTTGACACGATGTTCAGCTCTGTGCCAATGTTCAAGTCTGGACAGTCTGAGAATACACAGGCTCAAACACTATTCTATACTACTGGACCAACAAATATTTATTGAACATCTATTATGTGCTAGATACTAAGCTGGCTGCTAGGAAACAGGGAGAGGTGAATAAGAGAGACTGATTTTGGAAAGAATGACATTATGATATTATGGAACACATACCAAATGAAGTGGGAAGAAAGTAAAATAAGGTGATGAGGTCAAGGGCATTCAGGAAGTGGTAGCAGGGTCAAGTGCTTCCTGAGGTGCTGAGTGACAGGAAGGACCCAGGAATACATGGGCAGGGAATTCCAGAGAGAAGGAAGAAAGAAGTCTAAAAATGTTCATGTTATTTGGTTCAGTAATTCCACTCATGAATATCTGTTGTAAGGCAATCATTCTTAAAACAGAAACACATATTCACTGCTCATTTATAATAATGAAAACAAAGATAAGTCACCCAAAATCCACTAGAAGAAAAATTGGAAGAATCATCACACACGTACTTTCTAAAGTATTATGCAGCCATGAAAAAATATTTTGGCAGGCTTTGATTCTGGCTCAGAGATACATACCCATCTCTGAATTATAAATAACAGATGAAATGTGGAGAGAAATCAAAGCTAGGAAAAGTACAGATATAGAAGTGGGAGTCCTGAGGACCCACCTCGTATTTCCTGGGTTAGATGTTCAGACTACCCAATTCTAGAAAGATGCAGCAGATATGGACACACAAGTCTCTTTTGCTGTGCTGTGTTTGGCCTTTTTTCTCTTTTTGCTCTCCTGACCCTGTGCCAAATTGTGAGGCGGGGTCCTTCAGCACCAGAGGCCGGGGTGCCATGCCAGCTCCAAGAGATACGATCAGTCTTTCCTCTGACCAGGGGAAGATGGAGAAACAGACCCTGGGAGAATGGAAGAAATCTGGAAGAGGAGACTGGAGAAACAGAAACAGAAACATCTCTATACTGTGCACATGATACAAAACAGCATCTACAAGGCTTCCAGAACTTGGCTTCAAGGCGACCAGCCTGGACCCTGGGTGATGTCCACGCAGGACACAATCAAGCACCATTCATCGCAAGGCTTTGAAGACTAAACAAACACCACAAATATAGCCCACAGAAGAGGAGTTGGAACTGTGATCTAACCCTGAGGTTAACTGTCTGTTAAAACAACACGCAGCAAACCAATATTTAGCAGAGGATTTTAACAGCATCCAGAATCTCATAACATAGTGTGCAAAAATCAAGAATACATTCCAGAATTATGCAACATGCAAAGAAAAAGATAAATATCAAAAACGCACAAGGGAAAAGATAATCACAGCTTTGACACTCCCATCCCCTAGCGGAAGGGGGAGTACTCTTGAAGCAAACAGAGATGAAGAAGAGGAGTCAGTTACATTTAAGATAGATTAATAGAAACTATCCAAGAGCAGACCGAAAAAAATTTCAAAAGAGTCTCAGTATCCTTTAAGCAAAAATTTTAATGTTCGCGCCCATGGAAGCCCTAGCAAAAGACATTTGAAATGACATCTTAAACTTCCCAAGTTTAGTGAAAGACATGAATTTACAGATTTAAGAAACTTATCAAACCTCAAGGAAAATTTTTTAAAAATCAAGTTATCACAATCAAAGTACTGAAAGCACAAGATAAAGGAACAGCACTGCGGTGTCTCAGAGGGAGAAGACGTAGGGGGCAATCATTTGAGTGATGGCAGACTTCTTGCCAAAAATCACGAAAATAAGAAGACAGTTGGAGATTATTTTTAAAGTTCTCAAAGATGAGATCCTTTGCTTAACAGAAATGTTCTTTACTATGAAGGTGAAAGTAAAACATACACAGATGAAGGAAAGCCAAGAAAATGTACCACCAGTAGTAAATAAATAAATTGAGAACAAAAGTTTATCAATAAGAGCAATGCAAAACTATTTTATGACAGGTTTGTCATAACTGAAAAATTCCTGTGACCTAACTTTATTTTTAAAAATCACAATTCTGAATTTAAACAACAGGAAGTATGATTACTATTGTCTAAAAAATACTATTATGAGAAAAAAACTGGATAGAAGTAAAATTGAGTATTATTTTTTCTTTTGTTTAGAAACAGAACTATTAGTAACTTTTTATTTTTTAAGTATTTTCCTAAATTTCTTTTAAAAATCAACTTTTTTATCACATTAAAAAATCAGTTCTAAATGTCCTAACTAATTAGGGTGGACAAATCTCTCAGCTTCAGTACAGGAAAATTAGATTTAGGACCGAAAAATATGTTTGTTGTTGCTAGAGAAAAGAAAGATACGAGAGAACCAGACAAAGAAAATGGCCAGGCCTATTAGCTTTCATTCGTTTACACAAGGCTTCAGTTATCTGGGATTACTGAGATTAAAAAAAAAATATGCCTAAACTGGGGTCATCCCAGCACTCTGGGAGGCTGACGTTGACTGCACGCTTGAGGTCCCCCCACTCCCCGAGCAACTTAGCGATGTCCTATCTCCAAATCAAAATTAAAAATAGGATGGGCCTGAGCCCCAGTAAAACACACAGGCACCCACCAAAATATAAAAAATGTCAAAAGTTCAAAACAATTAAATATTATTTACTTAGCTTGCCTGAGCTGTTCACACAGGGAGAAAGATCATTATGGGGGAAAAAAAGTCTTCCAAGATAGCAATAGTCACCACAGGCCCCCAGTTTATATTTCGACCAACCTAAAAGAAGAATGATGGGCTGGAGGAATGGCAGAG
Organism: Ctenodactylus gundi; assembly: GCA_004027205.1. Classification (NCBI taxonomy): domain Eukaryota; kingdom Metazoa; phylum Chordata; class Mammalia; order Rodentia; family Ctenodactylidae; genus Ctenodactylus; species Ctenodactylus gundi. The sequence goes on from PVKB01000139.1 coordinate 263,319, forward strand.
AGGTTAAAGCGCTTGCCTAGCAAGTGCAATGCCCTGGGTTCGATTCCCTGCATGCCTGTAATCCAGCACCTGGGAGGCTGGGGCAGGAGGATTGACTGCCTGAGGCCAAGGTTAGCCTGGGCTCCAAAGTGAGTTCAGGACCAGCCTGGGCTACAGAGCCAGACCCCGTTTCATAAAAAAAGAAAAAAGAAAAAAATGAACCACAAAAACAAAGACAAAAAAAAAAAAACAGACATCTTCAAATGACAGAAGCAGACTTACAAGCCTAAGTGACTCTCTGAGACAGATCATTTCCGAAGACACTACAGGAAGACCTTAAAAACACGGAGGCTCAGGCTCTGCATTGTACACGTGAAAAAGAGACTCTGAAGCCAATGCCCTGGGTGCCCTGTAGGGCAAAGACCTGTAGGGGGTGAGGACGGCAGCCACGGGTGCCACTGGGAGCCTCAGAGCGGGGAAAGCCAGGCATTCAGAAGGTAACAAGAATCCCAGGAGACGTGGCGCTTCCATTCCCTGGCAGCCTCCTACTTTGGGCAGGACGGCAAATTCCTGACTCCGAGCTCGTCCAGGAGTGGAAGGGAGGGAGGACGGGTGTCTGAAGACTGTGGGAGTGACGCCTGAAGGCTCCCCTTTCACTCAGCTCTTTTTTCACTCAGTCCTTTCCCGCTTGGTCCTGTGAATCTTTTCCCTTACAGTAAGTCTATCTCATACCCTGCTTCAGGAGCCCTGTAGACATTTGGGGCAAGCATTCCTTTATCGTGGAGGCAATCTGGTCCCTTGCGAGATGTCCAGCAGCATCCTTGGCCTCTAACCAGCAGCGCCTACGTCCCAAATGACCCCAGGCACCACTAAATGCCCCTAGGGAGAAAAATCCCCCAGACTGAGAAGAACGGTTGTGACCATTTTGGAAACTGCATGGAGAATGATTTCTGAAGAAGCAGGAGGTGGGTCCAGCTGCCTTCACTCCAAGTGTGGTTGCTGAGTCCAGCAGAGCTTAAGGGAATTAAGGCAAACACATGTATGTGTGTAGTCAACAAATATTCAATTTTTAAAAAATATTAAAAGGTAATTTTTCTGAATATAATACATTTGTTCTCCTTCTAAAAATACATCGATGTTCCTCTTGGGTATCTGTTTTAGATACTCATCAGGTGATTCAAATACTGGCTGGACATCAGTTCCGAGGCTCCCCACACCACAGTACCTGCCCAGTAATTCTCTCGGCGTGCATAAGCAAATATGGGGCCTCAGAGCTCGCAAACTCTCCTTCGCCTCTGCCTCATTGAGTCTCACGTTTCTGAGAGCTGAGATTAAACTCTCCAAAGGGAAGGAGGCTGAGAGAATGTTCCCAGGTGGGTAGGATTTGGGAATGGAGAAGGACGTTTTTCCTCATGCAAGGTCAGGCCACAGCCACAGAATGAGGAGGGAACGGGCGAGCTCCGTTCCGCATTTCCGATGTGGTGATTCAGTGGACCAGATCGTCACTGTGTGACAAGCTGTAGGAAAACAGGCTTTTCACACAGGTAAATGTCCCACAGCCCAGTAACCTGGCTCCTCACAAAGGATGAGTGAGCTCAGCAGGCAGACGTCACATTGCTGACGTCTCAACGAAGCCCTCAGATGGCCAGCTACAGCACAGGACAATGCCATGATAGGCAGAGTCCCCACCTCTACCTGTGACGTGCTCACCAAAGAAACCAGATCAAGCCACATGTACGAGGTGCTGCAGAGGACAGAAGAACACATGAAACATAACCCGGGATGAAGACTCAGTGAGAGACATGAAGATCTTGACTGCCGGGCTTTCTGGAGATGATGTGTGGTCTTCAAAAAGTTACTGTAAGTTACAGGTGGCACACACCTGGAATCCCCGCACTCTGAGAGGCTGAGGGAGGAGGATCACAAAGGTGAGGCTGGTCTAGACTGCACAGCAAGCGAGACACTATCCTGGAATATCAAGAGACCCTACCTCAAAACAAGCAAATACAAAACTACAAGGTCACTGGAAAGAAAAAGAGAATTGGGGGAGTATTCCGGATTTTAAAAGACTTAGACGTGCCAACTAAAAGCAATTCAGGTACCTGAATTAGATCTTAGTTTACAAAAATAGGTAAGATACAAGTTGGGCATGATTGCACATAGGTGTAATCCCAGCACTCTGGGAGGCGGAAGCAGGATAATTGAATGTTCAAATTCAGCCTAGGTAACTTTCCAACTGAAGGAGACTCTTGTTTCTAATATACACAAATAGTTAGGTATGTAACTCAAGTGTGAAGGCCCTGGGTTCGTCCTCAGTGTTACAAAAGAGACAGACAGACCAGACAGATAGACAGGCGGACAGGACGAAAGGAAAGAAGGAAAGATACTTCAATATAAACTAGATATTATAGAGTTCAAAAAAGTGTGTCTTTGAGCGTGGTGATATTGCTGTAGTTACGTGTCTACTGTCCTGTCTACTTTCACTCTGACACTGTACACACGGGTTTTCCCACTGAGCAATTATTAAAGCTCCCCAGACACCAACCAGCTGCTCTACAGTTCATTTATGCCATGAGCCACCTATCAGTATGTCAACTACCAACCGCCTGCTGGCACGTTAGTGCCGACCCTCCAGGTGCGGACTTCAGTCCTACGAGGAGATGGCCCCACTTCAGATGCCCGTTGCCACTGCAGCGGGTCGCAGGTCACCACCCTTCTGCCTAACTTCATTACAAGTCAGGAGACCCAACAGACCTTCTTTGGGCTTGAGATTTACTGTTAGGGGTCACAGGCCTTGGAAACTTACATATTCTGGTTTATTTCGATATGATGAAGATCTACAGGAAGTGAAGTACAGACTGGGTCGGGAAGGGGCCCCAGAGCAGGAGTTTCAGTCCCAGTGGACTTAGGCTGTCCACCTCCCTTCACCAGCCTGCAGGCCCTCCGGACCTCACTGGTAGGTGGGTTTAAGGCCAACATCCCACAGCATATTAATGTAATGATGATTCCCTCCATCTCCAGCCCCTCCCCTCTCCGGGAGGATGGGCCGTGGTTGAGGTTTCTAGGCTTCTAGACACGGCCTGATCTTTCTGGTAGCCAGCCCCACCCCAAAGCTCCACAAGCACCTCCAAGGCTCCTCTCACTGCAGCAAGACACCCCTGTCACCCAGGAAATCCCAAGGGACTCAGGAGTTACGTGCCAGGAGCCGGATACCAAATATATACGTATCTCCATTATGTCACAAGAAGAACATGTTTTTGGTCCCAAGAGACAAGTTCTGAAGTGTTAGTACTTGAAGCATCATAATCGCTGTGACTTATTTTCAAATGATACATATATATGGATGTATCTAGATATCAATCACCTAAGATATATATTTTGTATGCATAACCATGCATATTATACATGCATGTATATGTGTATATATATAATTACATGTAAAACACGTGCAGCAAGAGAGAAAGATTAGAATAAAATTGAATTTATGTAAAGGCAAAAGGTTTTTAATTTTACCTTAAGTTTGCCAAACTTTATTAATGGCCAGGGTTCCAGTTCCCATGGCAACTCACGAATGTTTCCAGTATGTGACAAGTGAGTACCTTCCCTCTGCAGACCCGCACTGTGCTTGATGCTGGAAACCTCAGGCCCAGACAGGCAGGGTCCTTGCCCTTAAGAAGCCCAGCCGTCAAGGTGGGCAGAGGTACAATTTAATCCCTAAATCTTGTGTGGTTCTTTTCCCTTGATTCACATGGAGATACCCACAGGGAAAGGCTCAGGAAACAATCCACTAGTTATTTTTTCAATTAGGTATATCTCTAACATCGATAAACAGCATCACTTTATAAGAAAAAAAAGTTGGAGAAAGCAGGCTTGAATGCTTGCCTAGCTCCCCGGCAAGTTTCCAGGCCTCATTAAGCGGCGGAGATTATTAGAATCACGTGTACTTATTAATTTTGTTTCCCAGTGAATCAAAGATCATCTCTGTCAGCCTTTGCTAAATCTGCAGAATACACAGGCAGCCTGATTGCTAATTAGCGTGTGGGGAGAGATAGTGGCTTCCACAACCATTTCACATAGCAGCGCGAGTGTAATTGAAACGCACGAATTCTAAAAACACTCTAATTTGTAAACACCCCCTTGGAAATCTTCTGCCTATGGCAAAATATTGGTAAGTTGCATACTTCAACAAGATTAGCACCTCCGTCTCTTGCTTGTATCAATAGGTAGAATGTGATATTTCTGCAACATGACACTCTTTCCCCCATGCCACATGTACATACTGTGTCATCCCCTCTGTGCCTGCCTAGCTCCTCTCCTGCTCAATCGTAGCATTCATTCATTCAGCAAATATGAATTGATGGCCCATTAAGTGTTAAGACTCTGTCCTAGAAAGTAAAAACACAGCAGTGAACAAACTCATGGGGCCTCCAGATGGAATCATAGCAATACTGCAGTTAACTTTCAGTAAAAATTAGTCTCCGAGATCTCCACATCAGGCAGACGTGCCCCAATTGCTTTGACTCTTAGTGAAATCCCAGTAATATACCTATAATGTTTGGAAACCTAGCAGGATCTCAGGGTTGGAAGAAACCCTAGGTACATATTCCACCCTCAGAGAAGCTCTCCAGGGCAAGGTCCTCTCATGGTCCACCACCCCACAGGAGCAGCAGACGAGCCCAGCCATGCCTGAACCCTGTATATCACATTCCTGCGGCAGAGGGAAGTCACCAGCCAACTCCCCAACGAGGGGCAGTGGAAAACTGGGAACAGCAGTCCAGTCCTCCAATGGCCAGTCTCTCCAGGGATGTCATGCCCTTCCCCTTCCAGTCTCAGGACTTAACTCAGACATCAACTCGGGCCCTCCATGGCAGAATCCCCTTGCAGGGCTCCCCCAGGCCCAGGACTTCCCTCGGCAATGGCATCTGGCCTAAGTTACAGGAATCACCTGCTCACACATCTATGTGTTTCTCTCCCTTGATCTCAACTCCCACGACAAACACCTGCAGTCACCTCCCATACATCTCTTCTCCTCCTCTTTAAAACATAGAGAAAACTTATTTGGCCCAGGGCTGTGGACAAAATGGTAACAGATCCCTTAAAAAGTTCTCTTTCAATGAAATGTCCATGCAATAACAGTCGAGACCCCTGTCTCCCTCTGCTGGGGGGCCTTTGCCCTTCCTCTGCCTTCCTGGGCAGCAGTACCAGAATGCGATGCCTACAGAGGCCTCAGCCACATTGCACGGGAGAACTAAAGTTAAAGTGACAGGACAGAGGTAGGCAGTTGAGGCAGATGGAGTCGCCAGTGGCTCGTGAGCTACTGCAACAACCCTGCTTCCACTTACTGGTATGTGAAGAAACCCCTTAAGTCCCTCAAGTCATAACTGTGTAGGTTCCCTGTGTGCCCCAGCCAACGCACCCTGGCTGAGAGAGCTTTTTGGAAGAAGGGAAGATCTGCCTCTTGCACTCCCAGACCCCACACACAGCCAGGCGCGTGACAGAAACCTGCCACCGGATATGGGCACTAGGGTCTCTCGGAGTTCTGCTGACTCTTTCACCCTGAACTGGATTTTCAGGCTCCAGCCACACTCCGCAGGCTTTGCCGACAGCCCGGTGAGCAAGCAGCCCATCCACGGGGCACTGGGCACCCACCCAGCGTGCGCCACCAGCACAGAGATCCCATATGCAACTGCCAGAAAGGAACAAGTACAGGGACATGTAGTTCTGACCGCAAGGTAGCAGTTCCCTCCTCACATGGAAGGTCCCTTGAGCTGCCCAGAGCCCCTCGCCTAAACAGAACACACAAGCATACGCTCAGCTTCCACGCCAGGCATCAGCTGGACAAAGGGGTAGCCAGTGTGACCTTGGCTGTGTTCCTGAGAAGCTCCTCTTCTCCGGGAAAACTGGCTCCCCTCTGGCTCAGAGCTGTACCCTGGTCTCCCTTCAACACCTCATAAAAGAAAGTTGCTGAAAAGGCAGACGTGTGACTACATACATTGATGGCTTTGCAATATTTCTTGGGACACGTTTCATGGGACTTGCTGAGGTAGCCCTCTGCTGGCCCCCAGGCTAACTTCACAACCACACTCCAGAGAATCTTAGGTTGCTCCCACAGGACCCTGATCCTGAGTCTTGTCCTTGGAGTACAAGCCCTGCCTCCGGAAGCCCTGTGGATCCCTTAGTCTATCTTGGGACTAAAACATCCCAAGATGCACAGCCCTCCCACCTCCAGGGGCCCTGCCCAGGAGAGGCTGGGGTTCCTTCATGAGTCCTAGGTACTAAGCCAGTTCCAGGCCCTGCTTCAAATCAGCCCTGGCATCCACATCACAGGAACCTCAGAGTGCGCAGTCAAATGACCACAGGGCAGCTGCCTACTCACCCTCCCTGAGGGGAGTCGGGACTTGGAAATTCAAACCAGGCTTGAAAGCTGCCATCTGCTTTTAATTTCCCTGTTACCGTAAAAGCAGAGAAAAAAGGCGTTTAGTGAGGGGATCCAACCAGGCACTGAAAGAATGCTCCAAAAACAATTCACAATGGCATTTCCTGGCAATAATTTTAATTGGATAGTTGAATGTTCAATTATCACAGGCCTTTCACATTTATAGAAAGTGAGCGGCCTGGGCAGTCCCCAGAGCATAGCAATGAGCTGGCGCGCCTGTCCTCTCCACAGCTGCAGAGCTGAGCACAGGCCCAGAAGTTAGCCAGCCTGGAGGCTCCATGACCTCCTGGTCTGTGACCAAGGCTCCTGTGTCCAGCCATTAAAGGGCCAGCTTGACCACAGGTAACCCCAACAGAGAGCACGGTCTGATGAGCCCGCTCCTTTCAAGGAGGGTCCTGCAAGCTTAGGGATGGCGCCGACCACTACCCAGGGGCAGAGACCATTCGGGCCGATGTGGGTGTGAGGGTGTGGAGAGTGGGGGTAAGAGCAGGTGTGCTTCCGGTCTGCCTGCCAGTTAACAAAGAAAGACAAGACCCAGAATCTCAAGACAATTCCTTAGGTAACCAAAGACATATGAAACTTCACATTCTTGATATAAATGTGTAGATATGTAGACATATCCATAGATGAATGTACACAGGTATGTATGTGTGGCTTTGAATGTTCATATGTATGTATATGTGTGGATGTATGTGTGTAAACTTGTATGTTTCTGTATATGCAAACACTCAGATACTTATACGGTGAAGTGTTAACTTTGCCCAAAGAAGTCTGGCCTTTGCCCTTGACTCCTGCAAGGCAATCTCTAAGCCCTTGGAATGTGACGTCTTGTAAGGATGTGTTTGCCTGGCAGGGCTTGGACCACAGCTCATAGCCTAACAAGGTGGATGATGGTAGGAGCTTTGGGTCCCAAGGTATCTGCTCAATGGCTGGGTGAGGAGTAGACACAGAGGCTTGCCACTTAGAAAAATGTGTATTTCCCGCTTTTTTCTGAGACAGGGTCTTGTGTATAGTCTAGGCTGGTCCGGAATTCACCATGATGTAGCCCAGGCTAGCCTTGAACTCACGGCAATCCTCCTGCCTCAGCCTCCCAAGTGCTGGGATTACAGACACGCACCACCACACCTGGCTTATGTGGCGCTGGGGAATTGAACCCAGGGCCTAGAACTTGCTAGGCAGGTACTTTAACTGCTGAGCTACCCACCCTATCCTTTTTTTCTCTCTCTCTCTTCTTGTAAGGATATTCACTAGCCACACTGGCTTTAGTTATAAACTAATTTAGTTTGATTTCATCATAACTTGGTTACATCTACAAAGACACTATTTCTAAATGATTTCTTAGTCACAGGCTGCTGCCAGACATGAACTTGGGAAAGACACAGTTCTCAAGAAAAGGGTGCATCCTGGCGAAGCACACGCCAGTGCCAAGCCTGGTCTCTAGCTGGAGTACTGGGGAAGCACAAACCAGGCATGGCCTCCTTCACCCTGTGAAGGTGGCCCTTCTGGCCTGCTGCCCCACCCACCGCACAGGACCCCCACCCCGCCCTCTGCTCTTTGCGACACATCACCTCCACCTTAGATCTGACTCCGAGCACAAGGGGGCAGCTCCGCGCCCCGTGAGCTGCATGTCAGACAACGTTTGCTTCAAGTCCTCTGTGGCCCGGTGCCCTGTGGGCTGCAGCAGGGAGGACTTCCTGCCATCTAAAATTAGAAGAATCTGCTGAGGCTGGCCTAAGGCAACGAGTCAGGCTGTCCGGTCCAGACAGAAAGTTCTTAGTGGTTGAGCACTTTCTTCCCTCTCTTTCTTCCCCAGCTCCAGTGTGGTTGTGAAAGCTACTTATGGGATGGCCACTGGAAGGGGACACAGAACGGGCATGCACGGTATGAGACAATGATGCAAATGGCCTGTCACATGGCCCGGTGCACGGAACACCCAATCCTGCCAACCATGAGCTTTCACTACTGGTGTACACAGAGGGGGAAAAAGACAGTCAAGGCTCACAGAAAGGCTGACAGTCCCTCGCTTAGTGTGGACCCATCACAGACACACAGTTTTTTTTCAGTGCTGAGGATCAAACCCCAGGGCCTCCTACACTCTAGACAAGCTCTGTATCCTTGAGCTGCGTCCCCAGCCCAAGAAACGTCTTTCAGATGAATAACGCCTTGAGCTGGTGGTGTTTTCAGGTGTCAGGAGCTTTGAGAAGCAGGCGTTAACCTGTTACTGGGAACAAGGAACCGAGGGATCTGCCCAGGTGACTGCCAGGAGGAGACACGGATACCGACACTCCTCTTTCCATCCTTTCCCAGAAACCATTTCCATCTCCACAGAGCCTACCTCCATGTTATCTACTATCTTTCTTTAGTTTTGCTCTTTAAGTTTGGGTTCCTCATGTAAGACAAACCAGGCAATATTTGTCTGTTTCTGATTTACTTAGCGTTACGGTCTCAAGAACCATCCATTCTCCTACAAATGACTCATACGAGTCCTTATTTATGGCTGAATAGTACTCCATTGGGTTTAGATACCACATTTTCCTTATCCCTTCATCTGTTGATGGGTAGATAGGCCACATCATGATTTAGCTATCGTGAATTGTGCTGCTATAGATGTGGGTATGCAGCACAGTAATGTGATGACTTTTCCTCTTTTTAGAAAAGTGCTCAGAACAGATAGAGCTTGTCAAGTAGAATTTCTATTTTCAGATTATGGAGACTCTTTACTGATGTACAGTCTCAGCATCAGATTATAATCTTACCACCAATATAAAAGTGTTCCTTTTCCTCCACATCCTTCTCAGCTTTTGTTGTTTTAGCTCTTGATATCAGCCATTATTACTGGGGTCAGGCAGAATTTCAGTGTTATTTCGATTTTCATTTCTCTAGTATTCAAAGATGCTGCATTTTTTCATGTACTTACTGGTCACTTGTACCTCATCTTTTGAGAATTGCCTTTTCATTTCAATTGCCCAATTTTCTACTGGATCTTTTATTTTGAGAGTCTAAGTTTTTGAGTTCCTCGTGTAGTGTGGATATTAGTTCTCTGTCTGAGGAGTTGCTGCCAAAGTCGTTGGGGTATTTCTTTCTGTTGTTTGTGCCAGAGCTTTCTGAAATGACCCAGTCCCATTTGCTGACTCTTGGTGTTTTATTTTTGTGTAATTAGAGTTCTGTTCAGAAGTCCTTGCCTATGTTTATGTCTTCAAGAGTTTCATAGGTTTCTATCATCCAACAGGTTCACTCTTTCCATTTTAATATCGAGGTCTTTGATCCATGTTGATTTGATTTTAGTTCAGGGCAAGAGACACAGGTCTAGATTTACTCTTCTGCATGTGGATAACCAGTTTTCCCAGCACCATTTACTGAAGAGGCTATCTTTTCTCCAGCACACATATTTGATCCTTTTGTCAAAAAAGAGGGGGTGGGGGGATGATTACAGGTACATGGAGTTGTTTCTGCACCACTAATTCTATAATTCTATTCCAGTGGTTGATACATCTACTTTGTGCCAGTATCATGCTGTTCTGTGACCATAGCTTTGAAGTATAATTGGCAATCCAAACTTATAATGCCTTTTGCTCTGCTCTTTTTGCTCAGGATTGCATCAGCTATTCTGAGTATCTGCTGATTCCATATAGATTTTAGATTTCTTTTTATAGTTCCAGCAACAGAATCTTCTTTTCCACTCTGCATCTCTCCCCTCCCTCCATATTTTCACCCCATGAGCCTGGGTTCCACGGCCCCCAGCAGTCCCCAGGTCACACTGCCTCCCCGAACATCTCTCCTCCTCTTTGGGTAGCAGCCAGCTCCTTGTCAGGCTCCTTGCTTTGCGCGTCTGTACTATACTGCTCACTCCACCTTGCTGGGAACAGCGGTGTGGAAAGCTGTAGACCAAAGCTGTTCCCTGGAAGGCAGGGCAAGGCAGTGGACACCTCATGCTTTTGTTATTCCCATCTTAATCAGCTGAGGCTCACAGAGGTCAATGACAGCTACAATGACACATTGGGGCCTTTACAAATTCAGAGAGCACAGCAATTTCCTCTCTTTAGGCCTCAACCTTTCAAACCAAAGTAGAAAGGAGCCCAGAGGAACCAAGTTCATGTAATGCAACCTGGGCTTGAAGGCTAGTGCTATCAAGTACAGAAAGAGCTGAACTTGAGTTCCAACCCTCGCCCCACCACCTAACACCTGTGGGACCTCAGGAAGTCACTGCTTCCATAGGAATCTGACCTGTAGACTGGCCATAGATGTGCAGGAGGGCGGCACGGACTGGCAGCTGGGTGCCTGCCTGCAGTGACACTGAGGAAACTTCTGTTGTCCTGCAACTTTGAGATCCCCTACTGTTGTGGTTTAGGGGTCAAGTGTGACCCTAAAAGTTCATGTGTTCAGGTGACAAGGTTTTGAAAGGTGATTGGATTATAAGGGCTCTTCTTCAACAGTGGATTAAGCCACTGATGGGAACATAATTAGATGGCATCAGGTAGCCGGTGGAAACAGAAGGCAAAGTCTAGCTGAAGGGGGCGGATCGTGGGGTATGACTTCGGAGACTATATCTGGGCCCTAGTCCCTTCCTCTCCAATTCTTCTCTCTCTCAGCTGCCTGAGTGTCATAAGGTATCATGACGTTTCCACCTTGCCATGGGCGTAAAAGCAACGAGGCCATCTGATCATCAACAGGACTTTCTGAAGCCTTGTGCCAAAGTACGTTTGTCCTCCTTTGGGTTGTTTTTCTAGGTATTTGGTCATAATGACGAAAAGCTAACACACCTACCCCCAAACATCTATTGGTTAACATACATACCAGGATTTCAGCATTCTCAGAATAAAAGAGAAACAGCGAGAGAGAGAGAGAGAGAGACAGACAGACAGAGACAGAGAAAGAGAGAGAGAGAGAGAGAGAGAGAGAGAGAGAGAGAGAGAGAGAGAGAGAGAGAAATATGGAACACACTTAAATTCTGGGGCTGTGGAGAGAACCACAACACGCCCCTGGAATCCATCTCTTTGTTCACTTCTGGAACCAAATATTTTCCTTAAGGGGAACTTCCATTTTTAACATGTCTCCTGACAACTTTTTTTGCTGAAATTCACATTTTAAATTTTTGTTTCATTTTGTTTTGTGAGCATCCTGACTGCTTGTTTGAGAAGGAAACAATCTTTTTGAAAGAAAGAGCCTCAGGCATAGATTTTATTTTTCAGGGCAAGTTTTTGATCTCCCTAAATTTAATGGCCAGACATCAGAGAAGATAAGGAAAGATTCAACCCAAAGAGCCACAACACAAACAAATCTGGGCCATCCATCCCGCAGTGACAGACCAGGACCTGCCAGGAACCCCCAGTTCTGCAGGTGGTGAGGAAAAGGAATGGGGAGGGTGGCGGAAGCTGTATTTCCCTCTGATACAATTAAGAATTATTGTTCCTAGCTTAAAGGCACCTGAACACAAATAGGCCTCCAAGAAAATTCTCCCCCCAAAAAAATAATTCTTACAGAGTTCTCTCTCCCCCCCACCCACCTCTCTGCCACTCCATCATCTGTCACATACGTGGACATCTGTAGATCATGGAGATCTACTTAAGACACAGAGTCTGACTGAACAGGGCCGGGGTAGAGCCTGTGAGTCTCCACTTCACACAAGCTTCCACGGCATTGGAGCTGCTTCCCTTGAATCTTTCCTGAAGTAGAGAGGAACCAAATAATAAAATAGCTTCTATGTCACAAAGCCAGAGGCTGGTTGGGGATCGTGGCAGTGTGACATATATCTCAACCACATCAGCACACTTCCTCAATGACACTGGTGCTTCCAATCCCGGGATGGCCCAAAGAATTCACTGATCCTTAACAGAGAAAAAAAGAAGAGTTCTCTCCCCGTGTCTCTTTCCTCTTACTAGGAAGGGGTCGATCTCCCCAAAGGCACCCTCTTATCCCATTGGCCAATCCCTCATTGAATGGCCACCTGGAGCTCCAAGAGAAGCTGAGAGAAAAAACGTGTGGCAAAGGAACCTCCACGAGAGACGTCTTCAACGAAGAAAGGATAATGGTGGCCAGCAGACTGGCCAGCAATGTCTGCTACAGCCATCTTTCAGACCCTGAAGGCCACCCCTGTGTTCTTTGGTCTGCTAGCAGCAGCCAGAAGGAGCAGGGAAAGAGGGAGTGGAAGTAGGTTTCCAAGAAACAGTGGGTGGTGGCAGTGTGAGGCAATCCTCATCTGAAGATGGAGGTGACCCTCACTGAGGGACACACGTGATCTCAGCACACAGTGGGACACAGGGCTAGAACCCTAGGCCTGCCGTACCTCTGATCAGGCAAACCAGAGTCAACGCAAATGACACAGCCAGTCTCCCCCCTCCTCTCTCATCTAGGAGCAAAGTCATCGTGTTACCTGGTATCTTGGATACCACATTGTGGGCACAAAGCTAAGACTGTCCACGGATTCAACTGAGAACAGCGCCAATTAAACCCGCCCCTCAAACCCACAGAGCACTAAATGTTGGGAATTGGTTCATGTTTTTTTTCTTGAAGAGATGCAGCCCCTGGTAGTAAGGGTTGCCATGGTGATGTTTTCTACTTGGTTGAAAACAGGACTCACACTAAAGCCAAACCCGAAAAGGGGCATTGGGCAACAAAGCCCAGAAGTCCTCTCTCCTCTTGGTGTCCAGGTGAGTTTCCACCTTCTTGATCACACTAGTGGCTCTCAACAAGGTGACAAGGAATGCGCCCAGCCTTCCAGTCAAACAGGCCTGGATTTCAATCTCATTTCTGCCACTGTCCTGCTAGGGATCTTGAACTGATATTGAGGAATGTTTACCTTAATTTAATCACCTTTTAAGACAGGAAGAGAGAAGGACATGCTCCCGAAGAGACAGGGTTTTGGGGATTAAAATGAGACTCGTGTAAAGCACACAACACGATGACTGGTTCAGAAGCCAGGAGAGGACAGGAGGTCCGGAGAGGCTGTATCTCAGAAGAGCTGTTGGGGGGCAACTTCACCAGGCCCCGAAGGCTGACCTGTGCTAAGCCAAGATGCAGGTAAGCACAGATTCCTGCTGCTAGCAGCCCTGACCCAGGGCCTGGTCAAGCTCAGTGTGCCTGATCAGGCCACCAGAGGCATTGGTCCATATCTGAGAGCCAGCTCTCTATGAGAGTACAGGAAGACCAGGGACTGAGGACTCATACATTCTTTCCTTTTACACAGGCAGGACAAGGGGACACATCCATGGGTTAGGAGCTGACAGAGTCAGAAGAAGACTTTGAAGAACAGAATGCCTGATGGACCCATTCCACCATGGAGACCAAATACCAGCCCCACAGAACCAGAATCCCCACGTCCTGCCTCTGAAGCTCCCTAAAGCTCCCTGCAGGGGAAGCACAAGCTCTTTCTCACCCTCCCGCATCAGGCTTACCCATGGGAGGCCTCATCTCCACCTTCAGAGCAAGGAGGATATGACAAATCTTCACCCTGAGCCCTCCTTCCCTGGGTAACCTGCTCAAACTCACCCCTATGCCTTTTCTTCAACTTGTCCTCTGGTTGATGGGCCCTTGTTCCAATGTCCTTGTAGGAATCTTTCCTGTAGAGGGAGTGTCCAAGCCTGGTAATCACCATCACTTTCCCAACTACTCTTGGCGTGTTTGTTTAGACCACATCGTTCAGTGGGCAGGCCTGTCCCTCTCAATTCCAAGGTCTTAGGAGGTGCCTCAACACCCTCTTAGTAGACAGCCATATGCATCAGTAGCTTTTTTCTTTCAACTTCCAGCACTTGGGGACACAATGGCCTTTTGGTGGGGGAGGGGTGTCTGTGCCTTTGCTAAGGTCGTGGATTAAACCAAGATGCCCACACTGGTAGATACAACAGTGCAGGGAGCCTCAAAGCCACAGGACAAGCCTGATATTTCTTCCTGGAGAAACCATTGTCTCCATGGTGAATGTGCTGGTTTCTCAGGGCTGCCATGACAAAATACCACCAACTGGATGGCTTAGAACAATGGAAATGGACTGTCTCATAATTTTCGGGTCTAGAAGGCCAAAATCCATGTGTCAGCAGAGCAGTTCTCTCCTGAAGGCTCTGAGGAATCTCCTCCATCCTTGGTGCTTGTTGGCTTCCCTGGCACCCCTTCGATGTCCACTGTGTCGTCCCATGGTCTTCTGGTCCATTCCCTCACCTTCCTCTCTCTCTCAGTACTGGGGACTGAGCTTAGGGCCTTCAACTGAGCTACATCCTCAGCCCATTTTTTAGTTTTAGCTCTGAGAGGATCTCACTTAGTAGTGAAAATTCCCAGGCTGTGCTCAAACTTGCAATCGTCCTGCCTCAGCCTCCCAGAGTGCTGGGGTCCCTAGACTGTACCACTAGGCACAGTTGTGTCTCTTTTATAAGAACACTGATCAGTTTGGATCAGGAGCTCACCCCACTCCCAGTGTGACCTCTTCTAAATTTAATTAGTTACATGTGTGACCACTCTATTTCAGAAAAGTGCATATTCTGGGACACTCAAGATCAGAACCCCAATGCATCTTTTTTGAAGGACACAAATTTTTACCAAAGTTTAACTCAAAACACTGTTTTTGTGCTTAACCCAACATGGATGTATGGGGGAATAAAATAAAAAATTTGCATGACCTGAGACCAAAGACCCTCAAATCCACAGCAGGCTGCTGTCCTCCAGCCCTACAGACTTTCCTCTTCTCTGGTTTAGGCTACTTTTTTTAAAAAAGAGCTCAAAAGCCAAGAGGTGGGGCAGAAGGCTGATTCTCCCCCTAACTTGCGCAGGTCACCTGCCCTCTCTGACCCTTATTTGAGGATGAAAGAAGTCAAAACACATAGCCCTAAAATCAGGAGATCTGGTGTATATTCTTGTGCAAGGGCGCCCAGATCCTTAGGAACGTGTCCGGAGAGACTTCTGGAGGCCGAAAGACACTGAGTGCCTGTCTTGAGCCCCGTCCAGGGCCACCCAGGTCTCTCAGGGCTTCTCCTACCCTCACCATCTGACGATTCTGCGTATCGTAGAACACACAGTTACGCAGACTCTTCTTGTTCACAGATGCGCAGATTAAACCTGCCCAACAATATGCTAACTGCCGTGTGGACACCAACCAGCTTTGCGTCCATTTCTCACTGCGTTTCTCTTTCCCTGCTGACATGTGTGTGTTCTTTCCGTTTCCTTTTGAACGGGTTGCAGCACACCCTTGGCTTTTCTGTTAAATGAGGAAGATAAACATGAGGTGCCTCAGTTCATCTTCTAGAAGAGCCATGCTTTTACCTTTAAACATCCTTCCACAAGGGCAGAAGGGCAGGGCGTTCGATGCGCGTGCGCCTAGGAAGTGGCACCGTGTACTCTCGCAAGCAACTACATCGATGATAATAATAATACTGGATGCAGTGCCTAAGGGACTCTCTGGACCTGTAAATAAGATCTCAGAAGGATTCTGCCAGCTGGGCAGGATGTGGGTGGTCACCAAGGGGCCAGCATCAAGCGGCCAGCAGGATTCAGGAAGCCAGACACGCCACCCCCACGCCCGGGCCCGACCGAGGGCTGCATTTCAGCACCTGAAGTGCAGAGCGATGAGGTTAGGTCTGAAAAGAACAAACAAGGTCATGAAAGTGTCCCTGTTGGCAGTAGTGTCAGGACATATGTGTGCCAACTGGCTAGAGCCAGTGTGCAAGGATGTTGCTGACAGCCCTGGTGAGCAAAAGTCCAGGACCAAAGCTTTGGTGAGGCTGTTTGCAAGTCGGCTGCACCTGCACAGAGAAGCCCAGCCTGCCTTGGCCATGATGGGTCCTACCATGCTGCCCCTGTTCCCAGATGAAAAAGACAGGAGAAGACGGTCTGTGTAGCAGGCCTCTGAGAAGCCCTATCTCTACAGGGCTAAGGCCGGACTTGACCTTGATGGCATTCTAATTAAAGAAGCCCATAGTCATGGTCAGTGGCTACTGCTCCCACCTGGAGCCATCCTAAAGTGCCCACAGCTTGGGGCAAGGCATGCTGTTCCCACAAGGTTAAAATGTTGGCAATTTGGACCAGGGGGTTAAGCAGGAGTCCTAGGCTTGCACACATGACTGACCTGGGTATGAGTTTCAACTCTTCCCTCTTGCTACTGTGTGACCTCACAAGAGGTACAACTCAGTTTCCTCAGTCCACAGAGGAGAATCACAATGGTGTACATTGGGGGAGTTGTGGAATGACCCAAGAGCATAGAAATTATGATGAAAGTAGGACCTCGTGCACAACAAATGCTACCTGAAGACCAATCCACATCTGCTCCTTCTGGCCGACTGGTAAACAAGAGATCTTACGTAGGTTCTTGAAATAGGCATCATATTTGGTCAATTTCCATGAGCCAAAAGACCCATTGCCTACTTCCAGCTCTGATAGAAAAAGTGTGGTTTTGTAGGAGAAGGAAAGAATTAGTCTCCTGAGTCCTTCACTGTTGGTCCTTAAACAAGTGGCCTGAAGAGGGCAGGGCCCAACCAACCCGGCATCCAACCCATCACTGACTGCTCTTCTAAGAAACAGCTGCAAATTTTCAGCAAAGCAATCTTCTGCTCTCTTTCCTCTTGATCCTCCCCAAACAGACACTTTTCCCTGGGCTGGAAATTCCAAATGGGGCAGAACTAATCTGAGGGTGGTTCCTTGGGGTTATTTGAGGAACTTTCGAATTTTCTATAAATGCTACTGTCCTCCAAACAACAGACAGAATCACCGCTGTGTTTCCAAAATTCTGACCCCAAAGGGGAGAAGCAGGAGCACTTTTATCTTCATTAAGACATTCTCAAGCACCCTGAACCCAGGGTGTGGGCTCCAGAGAGCAGGTGTGAGTTCCTGGCTGTCCCAGGGAAGCCAGGCAGCTGCAGGTGGGTGTGGGGCAGCTCGGCCTATTATAATAAATGATGGAATTCTCTGGCCCTGAAAGTTCACCTCCCTGTTTCTGTCAGATGATTAAAAATGCTAAGTGAAAAACATTGCTGAGAATCAAAGGGAGCACAGTGTGTCCTCAAATAACTCCCCCACTGCGACTCTAACACCTCTTCACCCCAAACTTCTGGTCGCAACACTGGCTTCAGACAAGACCCAAGAGAACAATTATTTTCTCTTGCCTACAAAACCACACTTCTTCCGTAGGTCATTTCCTCCTTTGATGACTATTCCAAGAATGCAAGGAGAGGCAACATTTTCTTTCTAAAAATGCTGCTTCCTGACTCAGAGCTATGCTGAGGCATATGTACTGGTAGTTAAGAATACAACACACTGCTGGTATGACTGCTGAAGCACCAGAGGCCATTACACACTGGAATGCCCCTCTCCATAGCTGCTACACGCACACTGTAAGTCATTCCATAAACCGTAACTGACATGTCAATAGAATCTCTTTTCCTCCAAGGACCTGGTAAGGTCTGCACTGATCCTTCACCTGTGGTCTGTAAGAGCTCATGGTTCTGGGATGGCAGGGGAAGAATAGTTTCATTAATTACTCCAACTCTTAATTGATGGCATGGTATTTGTGTATTTATAGATTGCTATGTGGTAACTGATTGGGAGACAGGGAATGTCTACCTGTTCAAGCAATGGGCTCCATTCCTCTGGGCACACAGACTACATTTCCCAGCTTCCCTTGCAGCTAGGTTGGGCCATGTAGCTTGCATCCTAGCCAACAGAAGGGGAGCAAAGTGAAGGTGTCTGGGTATAGCCATACAATGAAATGCTCTTCAGCATTAGAAAGAAACAAATATCTACCATGAGCTTTGTTAGGGCAGACCTCAAACATGGCAAGTGGAAGAAAACAGACACAAGAGATTACATATTGTATGATTCAACTTGACTGAAGTACTGAGGATAGGCAAACCTGTACAGACAGAAGGCAGGGTAGTCCTGTGGGGATAGAACCAGCAACGAACAAGAAATAGGCCCAAGGAATCTCCCTTGTTCTAAAACTGATTTATGGTAATAGTTAACACCACTTGGTAAAGCTAACAAAAATCATTAGCTATCCACCCGGAAAGGATCAACTTCAAGACACATAAAATGCAGCTCATAAAATGGTGTTTAAAAAGAAGACACGAGAGTTCTCTTTCTGCACCTCAGTGTAAAGACCTTTTGCTTTTGGCAGTCCCTTCACACCAACAGATCAAGTCAGCGATGGGACCAGGAAGGAGGGCATTCCTCCCCGGGTGACGAAATGCAGAGACTCGGGCCCCAGGCCTGTTCCATAAGCCAGAAGTGAACTTCCCTGCATGGTGCCTGTTCTTATTGGATCTGGGTGTTAATGCAGTTGGCCTGTAAAACCTTGCTGTGATCACCATGTGCCTTTGCATTTGAATGGCATGATGGTTCTTTGGCCAAGCCGGGAATCCTGGAATCCTGCTTCTTCTCTGCAAGTTTTTCTATCTTCCTCACATCTCATTGGTCCTCTCTTCCCCTCCACCTTCCTCTCCGCTCACCCCTCCCTTTGAGGTGCCCTCCGATGTTCCATTCTCCTCTCTCTGTATTATGCATAATAAAACTACAGGAAAGGACCAAGTGTGTGAAGCATAAGGAATTCTTTCTTTCTTTCTTTCTTTTCCTTCTTTCTTTTGAAAAAGGCCTTCACACTGAGCTACACCCTCAGCCTAGCCCATTTTTAAAAATCTTTGATTTTGAAACATCCTCATCAATTCACCAAGTTGCCCAGGCTGGGACTGCATTTACGATCCTCCTGCCTCAGCATCCAGACTCTTCACCATCAGGCCTAGTGAGGCACTGCTTTCATGGCAGCCTTGTGGGGAGAGGAGAGTGGGAGCCTTGTCCCTGTGCATGTCGACAATAACAGGCTGAGTTCTAGAGATGGGAGGAGGCAGGAAGCTTTGGCATCACACTCTTTGGGGCAGAGATGAGAGCATGTAACCCCCCCACACACACGCACACACAGGGGAGGGGCTGCAGGCGGGCACGGTCCTGGGCACATGAGCAACACTAACCTCTCCCATCTCCAGCATCCAAGTTCTTCCACTTCTCCAGAAGCAAAATGGCATGTAAAGCATGGGAGTCAAGAACATTCCCTTGAGTCACATAATGAATATTAGTGCGGAAGAGATACTGAACTAAGAAAATGCCTCAAAGTACGCATACTGTCCGCAACAAGCCAAATAATGTTTTCAAGGATCACTGTAACTGTGGAGGAGAAAATTCTTGGAAATTTTCTGGGGCATAGGCAAGGACAAATAGAAGCCTATTTGACAATCCCCACTGCTACACACTGAAGGTGTGTATAATGGTTTGGGCGTTTTCTTTGTTCCACACACACCACCACTGGCAGGTTCCAAACCCTACAGAATCCACCCTGCTCTCCACTGTCCCCTACACCTTCTCCTTTGCACCGCCCCAGCCAACCCTGTCCAGGCCTCGGCTAGACTTCCACACCTTCCCTTCTTTCCTGCTCCAATCTCCTCTCCACAGCGGGCGTGACCTCTTTCACGCACACTTAATATCCATGTTCTTCTTCTCCTTGGAACCCTTGGAGGGGTTCCTATGGCCTCCCCTTCCCTTCAAGGGCTCATTTCCCTTCATGGAACAAGGTTGCTCTGCTCAATGATTTGGACTGTTCCCTGCTCAACTTTAGGGGTGTTCCTGGAACGATGCAGTGCACAACACACACATCCAGACGGACACAGAGATTACCATAGAGACAGAAGACAAACTCCTGGCCCCTTGACCTGTTACTCATTAAAAGTGTGATCCGTGTCTTCTTCTGAGACAGTCAGGACCTGAAAATTGGTTTTTACAGAAAGCCAGGACTCTTCACTTAGGCCTGAAGATGATCAACAGGCAACTAAAAGTAGAATGAAGTTTGACCTTCATTTTGCAAAACACTGTTTAAATCCTTCTCAGCTCTGGATATAGACATGTTAGCCACTTAGGGAGTATCTGTCTAAAAGTTGGCAAAACAAGCCTCAACAGCTCTCAATTTACCTAGCTATCTCATCACCCTTCAAGACTGACATCAAGCCAGGCACAGGGGCACATCCTTGTAATCCCAACACTCCGGGAGGCTGAGGCAGGAGGATCATAAGATAGAGTCAACTTAGTGACTTAGTCTCAAAAAAAAATTTTAAAGAGATGGAATGTATTAATAGCTCAGTAGGAAGGTCCCAGGTTCAATCCCCAATACTACAAAAATATATAGACCAGAACACCACTGAATAAAAGACCTACAGGAACATTTAGCTATACCCAAAAATTGCCTTTATGCCTTACAGCTCATCAAAAGCCTCACATGACTGAGGCTGCCCCAAGTAGAGATAATAACCTAGGGGAGCTGAACTGCTCTTTGAACCATGAGGATTTATTTCATGGGAAACAAACGACGCCTCAAGCCACAACCATTCCTTCCGAGCCACAAAACCAGGACTGTCATAATGATCCACCAGATCCCAGCCCGTAACCACACCCCATGTGTGAGCCACTGTCCACCACTGGGACACAGCACCCGGCATCCACAATGTTAAAGAAAGGAAGGTTTATCTGGACTCTCAGGTTTCAGGGTGTTCAGTTCATAGTTGACTGACTCCAAGGGGGACAGCTGCTCATTCCATAGCGGCCAGGAAGCAGGAAGAGAGAGTAGAATAAAGCGTGCAGTATGCGACAACAGTGCATCCTTTCAGGGCACACGCCCGGTGACCCGTCTCCAGCCAGGACCCACTTCCTAACAGCACATTCAGCTACTGAACTCAACAGTGGGCAAATCAGTGCCCCTGTGGATGAGGCCCTCGTGAGCCAATCACATGAGGCCTTTGGGTGACAATTTAGATCTAAACTATGACACCCCATTGTTACAGTATGGACCTGGAGGGTCCCCCCAAAGGCCTTATGTATCTGGATGTGTAAAGTATCACCACTGTTGGGACGTGGGACTTAGCTGGAACGGGTGGATGCTTAGCGTGTGACCTGGAGGGGTGTGTGCTGGCTCTGTCCGTCAGTCCTTTTCACTTGCTTTTCTGTCTGCAACGACGTAACAGCTGCACCTCCGCCCTGTGTTTCCAGCACTGCCAGCCACCGCAGACTGACTGAGACCTTCCGGGAGCTCAAATAAATCTTTCCTCTCTTAAGCTGTGGATGTCAGGTATTCTGTCTCAATAATGAGAAAGTACTTAAGACACCCCATAAAACTGGTCTCTAGTATTTTGTGAACAAGTAAGTCTGATCCAGACCTACGCGCCCTTCAGTTTTGCAAACTGGAGCCTTCGCTTTTTATCTTTTCTTTCTTCTGTAGTGGGGCAGGCTTGACCTTTATCGTGAGAGAGTACTTAAGACACTCTATGAAACTGATCTCTAGTATTTTGTGAACAAGCAAGCCTGATCCAGACCTATGCGCCCTCCAGTTTCTTAAACTGAAGGCTTTGTTTTATCTTCTCTTTCCTCTGTAAGGGGACCAGCCTGACCTTTAGTGGAGCCGTGCTCCTCCCCTTCATTTTCCCTTGCTTTCCAATTAAAGTGCTTGCCTGTAAATTCGTACTGTAGCTTTGGTTTTTATTTCCATGATCATTAAAGCAAGAACCTATGCTGGCCAATGACAAGGACCCATGTCCCTGAACATAACAGGGCTCCTGGTCCCACGTCTCTGGCTCGCCTATCACCATTGCTGACAGGCGCTGTCTGTCGTCCCAGGTGGAGCTCCCAATCCTATCCCATACTTCTCCGGCCTGGACCCCCTCCCACCCTCCCCATTCAGAGCTCGATTCAGCATCATGGCCTCCAGGAGGCCCAGAGCTCAGCAACCCCCTACACAGCACGCTGCTGCTGTTCCTGTAACATCTGACGCTCCTGCTGCTTTTCTAATGGCCACATCCCAGAGTGAGTGACCTTGTTTCATTGTCCTGTGAGTTCCTGCACACAGCTTTGCCTGCAGAGAGGCCTGAGGAGAGATCCCGACTGTACTGGCAAAGGGCAGAGTAAAGCACAGAGGTCTCACCACAGTCAGAGGAGACCAGAGGGAAACTGAGGCTGGGACAGGACACGAAGGCAGGCAGACAGACCTGAAAGCCAGGGTTTGTAGGAGGAAATAGAAGACAGATAGCGGGCTATTGCTGAAAATATTCACTGTTTGTCTCTCTTCCCCAACCCACCAATTTATACCAGCTAGACTTCCCCTGGCTATAGCCAGCACACTCCATTCACCGCAATAATGCTGGAACATGAGCTCATCAGCCTGGTACGAACATCAGATATGGGGTCCTTCAACTTTGTGATTATAGAAAGTGAAACACAGCCTGAGATTTTTGAAAACACAACAAGGATTTTCACTGAGAAGGAAGATAAAATGGAGAAGGAGAGATGAGAGGCCCAGCTCTGACAGGGAAGATCAGGCTGGCCCACTAAGGAAAGAGACTTGCTTGTATGGTGAGCCAGCGATTGCCTGATTCTTATCTTAGCTCTGGTTCTCTGAGTTGGCTCAGAGAAGTGCCTAAGAGTTGATGGACCCCTGCTTGGAGTGCAGCTCCTATCATGAGGTAGTTGCTCCCACTAGGAGGGCTGCTGTCACTACAGGTGGTCAGTCTGCAGGCGCTCTGCTGGAACCCAACGTGATCATGTTTAGGGCAACGACTGGAGGCTTCTATTAATACTCACTACTCGGAGGGATCTGGAACAAAACATTGCAAAAGCTAGCTCTTCAGAGTCCCACAATTCTTTAATTTTCAATACTGAGTCTCAAATCCAGAGCCTTCATGCTAAACTACATCCCCAACCTATTTTTTAGTTTTTGATTTTTGAGATGGTTCTAAGTCACAGAGTTGCCCAGGCTGAGCTTAAACTTGTGATCCTCCTGCCTCAGACTCCTGGAGTATTATAGAATGTCTTGCAAATCTTAAATATAATTCAATTACTCCTATCTTACTGTCCTCAGTCTTGAAGGGGGATGAGATAGGCTAGGCACGTTTCAGGTGAAGAAACCTTGTTTCTCCCGTTTTTAGAGAGACAGTACTCGGGCGATTGACACGCTTACAGGCAGAGATATAAACAGGAGCCTGACTCCGAGATCAAGGAATAAATGAGGCAGATACAAAATGAAGGCAGGAGGTGTCAAGCTTTATCTGCTTTTAGCTGCCCATTGGGCATCTGAAGGCCTAAGAGGAGAGTCAATGTTTTTTTAGCAAAAGCAGCTTTGAAAAAGCCCCAGCTGGCTCAGGGCCTGGAGGTACGAAAGGAAAGGCCAATGCACAGATGAATTTCACCTGGGAGATCTTCACAATATAAAGCAATACTCCTGGGGCCACAGAGACAGGCGAAGTGTTCTACTCAATCCTCTCGGCGTTTAGCTGTCTCCCCTAGAAACAACATCATCCCGACACCAGCGGGCGCTTGGCCAGCAGGCCCTGGCAAAAAAAAAAACCTCATCAGAGCTTCCATGTTTACGTACAGGAGATAACAAACTGCTTAATCACGGGGATGAAACCCAGTCACCAGGCCAACCGAGCGCGCCAGCGTCTTTCATGCCGCTGGAATGATTAAGGTTCTCCAGATGGGCCTTCGATATGAAAGGTCAGACAATTGGATCCTCTCTGAGGGGGAAGTTAGTCCTCCTGTGTTGGCAGGAGGCTGAGTGGGGGGCAGTTGGGATCAGGGTGGGAGGAGGCAGGGGCTGCACAGGGAGACGCCCAGCCGCACAGCCAGCCTCTTTTTCTTTCCTTTTTGTTTCTTTCTTTTTCTTTTCTACCTGTCTTGTATTTAGTGAAATTTCTAAATTAAAAGCCTCTTGGCTCTATTTTGGGTTTCTAAATCCTGGGTGGGTTTTCGCTGTTGTCGCTGCAGCTGCTTTTTTGCTTTAAATGAGAAGCAGAGCACCGCGAAGGCTTTTCGCTATCAACATTATACGCAGGCCACCCAGAGAGGAACGACGCAAAGGCGACCACGACCTGGGCCGCGCGAGCGCCCCCACCGGCATGTGTCCACGCGGTCCCTTCAGAAAAGCCATTTTCCACACGGACAGAGGGATTTCCCAAACGCTTTCTCAACCACGGGGCGCGCACCCTGGAGAGCCCCTGGCGCTGCCCACCTCTCCTCCCCGCCCTCTCCTTTCCCGCGAGCTCACCCATTCGTCCTTGGGGTATCTAGTCACTCCCCAGTTGGAGGGGAAAGGTAACTGTTGTTGCAACAAGTCCCAAATAAGGAGGTGAGTGGGTGGCTTACCCGTGAAGATGCCGCATTAGTTCGGCTTCTTCCAAAGGCAGAATTTACAGATTCTGTAACAAAAAGGATCTATCAGGAAGGCTTACAAATTCGAGGATAGATAGTCCAAGATGGCTGCTCAGCCGTGAAGTAGACGCGGGACTGCAGGACAGCCGGGGAGGTGGGAGTCGGCTGCGGATCTCGGTTGTTTGAAGAACAGTGGCGAAGACCAGAGCCTGAAGATCAGCCACTGAGGAGCAGCAGTGGGCAGACAGGCGCAAGTCGAGACTGGAGCGAGTCTGTGCTGCCGATCCGCAGCGTGCAGCAAGTCACCTACAAAGACACCCGCCAAGAGGAGAGCTTTCCCAGAGGAAGACGCTGGGACAAGCTTCCTGCTTCCTTTCCTTTATACTTTTGAAGTCCCAGCTGGCTCTCCCACACCCGAGTGGGTGCTCTTCCCTCATTGGCCGGCCCACAAGTCACTCACACTGTAATCCAGCTGGTTCTCAATTCCCGATCTAGGCGTGGTTGCCAAAGCCTGATCCAGGTGTGGTTCCTCATTCCCTCAAGCTGTCATCATCTCTTCAGTGGTCACAAGTGGGGAGGGAAAAAAGCGTGGGCCCAGGTGTCTGTCCCACTTACTGCTGAGCAGGTGACTTCACTTCTTGGGCCTCAACTTTCTCATTTATAAAAAGGGACAAGAACCGGAGGGTTGAGTGAGAGGAAGCCTGTCCAGGGATTCAAAGGGCACGTGAATAAACTGACGTTGTCTTCTGTGAGCTATCAATACCCATTTTGTCCCTGAATCCCAGAGGACTTGGCTCCTTGTGCTGGGAGAGACCTTAGATCACCTACTTCAATACTCCTTAAGAAGGAGACTGATCTTGCAGATCTAGGAAAACAGAACTCACTAGGCCCAGGCAGGAGAGAGATGGGAGCTGGTACTTACTAAATACCTACTTTGTGACAAACACTACACTTCCTATCTTGCCTGCTAAGGTTACCCAGCCTGGCCCCAGTTGTCCCTTTTCTGCCCCTTCCAGCACTCGTGCCTCCGGCAAATGATGTGCACTGAGCGTGCTCACTTTGTTTCTGCATCCTCTCTCCCCTCAACCTCTTTCCTATGCCCATCTGCGTCAATCAGAACATCCTGGGATGCTACTGCAAGGACCAGAACCTCACCACCATCATCATGAGGATGGATTACTCCAAGGACAAAAGAAAAGCTGGGCTTTTGGAAAGAACAGTACCAGGTATGCCCTGGGGGACACAGGACACCTCCAGTCCCTTCAGTGCATCCCTGCCCTTATCCACCAGGATCTAGGCATAATGTCAAATGCTTTAAAAATATCATCTTCTTCGTTGATTGTCCAACCACTAAGTGAGGTATGTGAACCTGGCTCCAATTCCTGAGCAAGAAATTGAGACACAGAGCAAGTGCTGGTTGCCCACGTTCACATAACCAGCCAATTAAGGAGCTGAAATCTGAACCAAGAAGTCTGGTCCCACATCACTCCAGTCGGCCCAAGCTGTCATGTCTCCAGCTCTGGACCAGTCAACATGACTTGGAGGTGGGGTGATGCCAAGCTACTGGGAGGCACCCCTAAGGAGCCAGAACTGGGCCCAACATGGTCCATTCTCCCATTAACCTTGGTGGAAGGAAGGTGTCCCTCTTCCTACCCTGAAGGCACCACCTCATTTCCTTCTAGGGCAGTCTCTAACACAAGGTTTGTCTCTCCAACTTCCTCCAGCCCAGGGTCTTAGGTGAGGGTTTCCAGTTGGTTCTCTCACGCCAAAAACAGATACCATAGGCCTTAGGGTGTTAGACCCATCTGTGTCCCCACAGACTTCACAGCTCAGAGAATGGACGAATGTATGTACGGCACTTTACTGCACTCCTAACCCCCATGATCCCTACGTGTCTTTCTGCCCAAGCTCCACCTTGGGGAAGATGCAGGTCACGCCTGGGGTAAAAGAAGGCGGTCGGTAAGTTTCTGATTTGGGACCAACTGATCCCTAAACCATAAACCTGCCCCCAAACAGGAAAAGGGCCCACTAAAGTGGAAATTGGGGAGAAGGGGGCAGGTCACTCCAGCAACCTCCGCAAGAAGGGCTCCAGGGAATCATTTCTTGCTTTTCCTCCAGGGTTCTGTGTGAGCCATCTGGGTTCGGAGAGTGGCTAAGAATCCCTGTTCTCCAGAGCTGGCTTAAGTACCGTCCGTGGCTCCTCCACTACGGGGACGAAGACAGCCAAAGTCAACGCCACAAGGAAAAGGCTCCCAGCACAGGACTTGCCCGTCATCCGCCTGTGCTTCAAGAGCTGGGTTCCCACAAAGCCCCTCCAGAGAAAAGAAGGGACATTCCACCGCTTCCCAGGCTTCAGTCCATATCCCTCAGATGTCTCCTGCCTAGGATACTGAATTAGAACAAAGACCTCTAAGAGGCATGGAAATCTCTCCTCTTCCCTTCCCTTCCCTTCTCTCCTCCTTATTCTTATTCCCCATCTCTTCTTTCCACCCTCCCTCCTTACCTCTTTTATGAAGCAAACCAGATAGAAAAAAGGAAATATCAAATGTTTTAAGAATAGTGCCTTATTTTGCTGTTTTTTAAAAATGCTCATTAAAAACAAATTCAAATAACATAAAAAGACAAGAAACCCTCTCAAATTTAAGAGTTAAAAAGTTTTTAAAATAGAAATATGTTATTCTACTTTGATACGACTGTGTGTTTTGGGTTTGGCTTCCTGCTGTGAAATACCAGCCTAACGTCACCTGCCCTTGCCCCCACTTTCAGATGTGGTTACAAGCACCATTATTTACAGAGGCCAGGGTTGTGATACTTTACACAGTGTTCTGTAGCACAATTTCATGAGTTTCTGAGTCTTAATTTCTGAGCAGAATGGCTTCTGTACTGATGATACATCATTCTAAGCATGGCGTTTTCATTTTCTGAGATTTCTCAGTACTCTGTGAAAGAGCTCACTGAGGAATCCGCCGTGAGCACCACCGGCAGGAAGAGGTCTGCCCTCTCCTATCTCAGGCACCACTGGACTGCACTTTCTTTCTCCCCGGCGCTGTAGACTTTGGCCACCGCACCGCACTTTGGCGCTGAGCACTGTGAGGAAGTATGTGTTTTGTCTGGTTTTACTCGGCTTTGTTGTTTATGGGATTCTGCCTTTGTTCCCCTGCACACAAGGTCATGAGTCCACACTGCTTCCTCTGAGTATTTGCTTTCTTTCTGGGGTATGACACACTCCACGGAGGTGAAGATTCACGTTCTCCTGGGAAATGTTCTTAGCATATTCCCTCACATGATGTTCCTGTTCTGCTCATTCTGCTCCCTTCTCGGAAAAGTCCACACAACCCATTTTGCGTTTTCTTCTTTTGTGTTCGTGTTACTGAGGATCAAGGCCAGAGTCTTCCTACTGAGCTACATCTCCAGCCCGTCTTTACTGTGGATTTTGAGACAGCATCTCAGTAAGTTGCTAAGTTGGGCTGTACCTAGTGATGCACTTGTCTCAGCCTCCCCCAGTGCTGGAATCGCAGGCCTGAGCCACTACTCCAGCTTTTTTTCATGTCTTTTTCTTTGTGCAGATTTATTTTTCTGTGACTCGGTGAACTTGTGCCCCAGGTTTTGCTGTCCCTGTGATGGTGACTTTGTCTCCTCCCTTGGCTTCCTGGGCTCTGCCAACTTGCCCTTCTTCGTCTTCTTGTCCAGGAATCTCTGCAGAGTTCTGTTGAACCGAGGCTGGCGCCCATCACCCCTGTCACTTCCTGTGGATTAGAAGAGCTCACGTGGATGGGCTCCGCTTTTACTGTCAACACAGAGTGGGTGGGAGAAGAGGAAAGAAAATCAGCAAATGTAATCCAACCCGTTCTGGGGCTGCTCCTCCCCTCCAAAGCAAAGGCCCAAAGAAGGGTGTGACCAACCGAAGGGGCATAGGCCACCGACTCCAAGGTTTGGTTCCCCTCTTCCCTTTCTTCTTTTTGATGGAGACTCCCCTCCACAGCCTCACGAGGCCACAGGCAGGGACACATCGAGTCACAGGAGCTCCTCACTCCTACTGCCTCCTTGAGCCTGCTGGGGAAGGACAGGTGTAGGGGAGTTCTGGGTGGCATGGGGATGGGCTCTCGGCCACTGCCTGACATGCTTGTCACTTTGGTGAAGGTACCACATGAGCATCTGAATTGAGGAATTACTGCCTTGATAATCTTCTCTCCATTTTCTTTGCTTTTTGCTTCTGGCATTCTTTGACCATTATTAGATTTTCCAATTCAGTCTTCTAATTTTATCTTCTAGCTTTCCTTTTTTTCTAATTACTTCAAACCCTTCCACTGGTTTTTAAAATATTAATACTATTCTACTTTTAAATCTCAAAGAGCTCTTTATGTTATACACAAGATTTTTTCTTCAAGCATCCTGTTTCAAAACCACTATAATTCTCTAAAAATGTTACTTACAGTTTAATTTTGAAAAAAAAAATTTGCTTGACTCCCTGCTCTGTATTTCCTCTAATACCCCTGCAGGGTGTGTTTCATTTGTATCTTTTTTCCATCATTTCTACTTTCTCCAATGAATAGCGGGCTTGGGCTGACAGTCCACAGAAATGTCCTAAAAGGCTACTGTACCCCAGGCTTTGGGACAGCTGGAACACTGGTCAGAACTTCTTCTCTGGAGAAACGGAAAGAGTCGGCATCTGAACAAGTCCTTTCTCTGTGGCTGATCACAGTCCTCACAGAGTGACCACCACATTCCCACCTGGGAAGGTCACATATTCCAGAGTCACACAGGAAAAGGCCACCATCTTAACGAGGAAGAA
Source organism: Ctenodactylus gundi (assembly GCA_004027205.1). NCBI lineage: Eukaryota > Metazoa > Chordata > Mammalia > Rodentia > Ctenodactylidae > Ctenodactylus > Ctenodactylus gundi. Next base: position 292,673 of record PVKB01000139.1, read on the forward strand.
CCATTCTATCCCAACCTGCCATTCGGTGAGTCCCTTCTCTTGCATCTGTGTCCCTGTCCCTAGGCCCAGAGCTCCTCTGCTCAGTCTTTCTAGAGAGCAGCAGCTAGGCTTCTGTGGAATTGCAGCAGAGCCAGGTGCCCACTTCTCAGAGGGGAGCAGGGCATCTTGCTATCTAGCCATTTCCTCAGTGGCTTTGTATTTGACTTCCACAGTTCTGCCTTCCCCTCACCACCCCACACCAGACTCTGCCAGTCAACCAGTCCCTCCTATTGACATGGTCTGAATAAAGGTGTCCTCCCCAAAATGTGAATGTTGGAACCTACACAAGATCAGAGGAGATCAGCTGGAGGACCCCACTCTCATGAATGAGACTGTTGACCTTAGAAACAAGTCCTGCATCCCTTCACTATGTGAAGATGTAGCAAGAAGATGCCATTTATGAGAAATTGACTCTCACCAGACCCTGGGTCTGTTGGTGCCTTGACCTTGGACTTTTAAAACTGTGAGAGACAATTTTGTAAATAAACCTACCTATGGTGTTTTGTTATAGCAGCTGAAACACACAGGCATTCACTGTCCAGCTCCCCAAATACCCCGAATTCTTCACTTTCTTTTTGTTGTTGTTGTTGTTGTTCTTGAATGCTTTTGCTCCTTTTAATCTCCTGATATCTTTATGGTAGGAGTTAAGACAAATTCATCTGTTCAGTCTGCCATATTCCACTAGACAATGTTTCCACCTTGTTTTGAAAGTACACATCATAATCAGAGGCCACCACGCCCACTGTTCTTTCCCTGCACCTCAGAATCCTGCCGTGGCAGAGACCCAAGAGAAACAGTAGTTCTCTCTGAACATACTCTGCCACCTTCTGATTTGCAATTTCACCTCATCAGAATCCCATCTACATAGATGGGACCTTCAAGGCCTGGGAAAGGGTACAATATAGACAATATACCGTATGTCTAAATGTTCAAAAGTTTTAAGTAAAGCAATCAGGCTATGAAATACAATCCATCCTCTACATTGAAAATTACATTTTCATAACATGCTGGAAAATCAAGCTCAAGGTGAGAATTCTTAGACTCTCTACTGGTTAGGTTTCTCTAGAGAATCAATGGGAAACTGAAAATAAAAGTCTTAATTATGTGTTGCTGTGACAGAACACCCAACATCCACAGCTTAAGGAAGGAAAGATTCATTTAGCTCAAAGTTCCAGAAGGTCTCATACCATCTCTTTACAGGTAGCTGGCAAAAATGAAAGCACGTGGCAAAGGCTGGAGATCTACTCGCTGGATGCAGACAGAAGCCAAGAGAGGCAGGAAACAAGCCAATGTGTTGAGACTCAGGCAAGGCTAGAATTTTCCCTGTAAGAAGCTGCAACAATGTTTCTTCTTCCTTCCTTTAATTACTTCAAGCTGCCAATTGCCCACATCCTCTCCAGGATGGGTGTCCCTCCCTCACTTCCTGGCCTGTAATTCAACAACACACAACCCAAAGCTCTTCCCTGGGCAACCAATCTCAACAAGTTGACACAATCTTTCTAGGTCAAATTCCAAGCATCTGCCCATTTCAGCCAGGTCCTACCTGGTACACAGTACCAACTACATGAGGCCTTTAGGAGACACTCAAGATCCAAACCATAGCAAATATATTAATATGTAAATATAAGTTTATGTAAATTATGCAAAGGGCTATATTAGTTTGGCCTACAGTATTAAGAGACTGAATACTCCACAATGGCTCTCTGCATGTTGGAGAGACTGAATCCAGGCAAGGTTCAGTCCGTGAAGCTGGAAGCCTCAAAACAACAAGGATTAGGAATGTGGTCCTAATTTGAGGCTACAGACCTGAAAGCTCTCTACAAAGTCAGAGATGTGATTTCGTACTGAGCAGCTTAAGAAATTGGAGTCTAGTGATGACAACAGCAAAAGACGGTGAATCACGTGTTTAATAGCAAGCTGACTTCCTTTTTCTTGACCCTTTTTATTCCAGCAAGCCTGTCAGATGGTACCACCCACTATCACGGTACGTTTTTGCTTCCCTCCATTTGCTGGCTTACATGCCAATTATTTCTAGAAACACACCCATGATGCACCAGAAGAATGCTGTATTGACCTTTCAGGTGTCTCTCAATTCAGTCAACAGTCAGATTAATCACTGCAGACTATAGAGTTCTGCACTGGAACCTGCAATGTGTTGACAGTAGGCTCTAGTCTGCTCCCTTTTCCTCCTATACCTAGCCCACCTTAGCACGAATGCACGTGTTCACTCTCCAGCCCTTCCTACCCTAGCTCTTCTGCCTACACTATAAGAGCTCACCTTGGCCTCACACCAGACATAGATGTGTCCATGCAGTCTGGCCCACTTGTCAAAGACAGGGCTCGGAATAAAGCTAGCACTGGAAGTGTCAGAGGGCCTGTGATGGTCGTTTTCACAGGGTGTCTAGACACTGGGTTAAATACTGCTCTGATTATATCCACGAGAGTGTTTTTAGATGCGAATAACATTAGAATCAGTGGGCTAAGAAAAGCAAATTGTCCTCCCCAAAGCGGGAGAGCTTCACCCCATCTACTGAAGTCCATTGAGAATCTGAGTAGAACAATGACTGAACAAGAGAGAATTCACCCTCCTCTGTCTCTGACTTGGGAAGTTGCTATTCTTTTGCTTTCAGACTAGAACTTGGAGTGGAACTTGACTCTTGTAGATTGGCAGCCTGCCACCTCTAGATCCTTGGGTTTCCGCATAAGTTGACTCTTTTTAATAAATCATATACTATATGAATCACTATCTATATAGAAATTTATCGTAAGTGATTTTATGTACATGTGGAATTTATTATAAGGAATTAATACCTGTCTCCAACAGGTCCTCTTTCCCTGGAGAGCCCAGATCGCTTAGGGCCATTTGGAAAGGCACTCCCGAGGTCCTAGGGACTAGAGCACTGTCTAAATGCAGGTGTCTGGAGACAAGAACACACCAGCCCACGATATGCCTCGTGGGCGTACAGACTATTTCAAACTGATTATTTTGAGAACCTACAGTCTCAAGAGAAGCTCTGAAAATCAAGTAGAAGTCACCCTTTGGCAAGGGAAATTTATCTCTCTAGCAGAAATCTCCACTGGTGAGGGTGTCTCTCCGAGCACCAGGAAGAGAAAGGCACCTCCACGTCACTGAGGCTTCTCACCAGATGGCACAGCAAACCTTCCTCTTCCTTACGGTGCTTCTTCTGGGTCACCAGCCTTTTCCATCTTCTTTCCTGCTTCAGAAGACAATGGTGTTCAAGCCTGAAATCACAGGCACCTCTTTGAAATTTACTTACTTTCTGGGGCATCTTCCAAGTGCGTCTGCTGGCAGAGAGCTGACACACACATCCCACGCTGCTGTAGACATATCAGTGTTACATTCTACAGAGGAGTTTGCTGCTCCCAGGAGTGGGATGGGGGTTCCTGCCCAGGGCCCAGCTCTCTTCTCCTCCCCCAAGGAGAACTCGGGCCAGTGGTGGCCATGACTGGCTGTTACACTAGACAAAGTCGAGTGTCAGCCGGGACTGAAGGTCAGCCTATTCGCACAGTGGGGGAACCTGGCTCTTTGTGCCTAGCTGTCCTGCCTTCCCCTGAAGGGAGGGTGCTCAGTTATTTTAATATGACTCCCTCCCCGGTGCATTTGTTCTGCAAACTCTCTGGTCTCCCTCCAAGCCACTGCCTCTGCCTGCTGGCTGATGCTCTGTCTATAAACATGACAGTCCTGGGGCTATATTAGGATCTTATGAGTCTATAAAATGGATTAAGATTCAGTGTGAAGCTCTGCTCCTTTTGAAAGCTCCCCTTTCCCTGGCTACCCATCCGTCCCACGGATCCTGACTCCAGTAACTCTGGCCTATGCTTGGAGACTTTCTCCCTGTGGCTTGCGAGGTAAAGCTAGTGCCCCTTCTCAGGACTGTTGGGGATGAACAGCCCTCCTTCCCACCCTGTGTGACTACTACACTGGCTTCTCCACCCCATTTTTTCTCCACACACAAACAAACAAACAAAAAAAGGGGAACTTCCTAAATGGCCCATTTCCCTTCCCAACGCAAATGAGAATTCAGGAGGGCAACCAACTGGCCTGGCTTCGTACAGGACTGTCCCAGGTTTAGCCGTGAAGGTCCCCTGCCCATGAACCCCTGAATGTTGGGCAAAGTAGGATGGTTGGTTAGCCCAGAAGGAGGGGTTATTGCCAAGTCATCAAATGTTACAGCCAGCAGATCTTAGCACCAGTTCCGAGGACTTCCAAGTGAATTAGAGCTGCAGGGGCCTATTTTCAAGTGGTTTTTCACGTAAAGTGCATATTCATATGAAAAACTATCAGTAGACAGATCCAACTAGACAGCCTCCAGTGGGCATAGGACAGGACCTGTGGAGAAGGGGAGGTACCGGCCTGGCCTGGACCTGGGCCTCACCCAAGCCCAGGAGACGGTAGTTCCTTCTTAGCCAAACCAAAGCCCTGGAAAGGAACTCTGCAGTAACTGTGATTAGGGAGGAGATCAGAAAGAACAGCTGTAGCCCAGGAGTTATGCTGTTAGAGGGGCCGCTCTGGGAAGAAGTGGGTGTACCTCCCTGAGGTTGTGACTTTAGAACCTTTGTTCCTAATTTTCAAAAGACTCAGACAAGTGGCAGCCTTTGCCCTCCAGCAGCACCTCCTTCATCCTCCCCGCCCACACACACTTTGTGAATTTGGAAAACTCAACCCACACTCTTCTCAGGTTCTCTGTTGTGGAAGTTGAGAGGGGAACCTGAGCTGCTCCCAGGGGCCTTCTTGGGAAAAAATGGCCTGCCTGGCTGAGGTGGAGTTGGGGTGGGAGGGTGCGGAGGAGCGTGGTGGGGGCCTGCACAGAACCCCAGGAGCCGGCCATGGCCCACCAGGGGATTGAGCCCAACAAAGGAGCTTTATGCAGAAAGGAGCTCAGGACCCCATTTCCTGAGCTGTGGCCCCAGAGGACAGCGTGTCTGCCTCTGAAAACCCGCCTCCCTCTACCCCATCCATCCCCACTACCTCCCGGTGGGCACTCTAGCCCTAGAGAAGCATCCACTATCTGTCTGTATCTGAAGTAATCGGTGGGTCATGTGGCTCCTTGGAGTTCCCGGCAGACTTGGATACCTCCAGGGACTTCTGGAATAATCCAGACCTGTATTTAATTTCAGAGTTTCTTTACTCTTCTGAACCTAAAACTCAACCTCTAAGCATTAAAAGAAACAACAGGAGAAGTAAATCTTTCCCTCATAGCACACTGGGGAAAAGAGCGTCACAGCATAGGATTTCTTTTTAAGAAAGCACAGCATTATGCGCTGATGACGACAGGCCAGACCCAGCAGGGGCCAGAGGTATTGTGCTGCCCCAGGACTGGCACGCCAGGCCCAGGCTGGCCTCTGTCTGGAGCGTGGGGTAGCTCCCTGCAGCTGCCCCCACCCACTCTGCATCTTGAAGTCTTCCAGTTTAAGAAAACTGCGTATGTCTGTCTCTCTCACAGGCCGTGTGCTCGCCCTTCTCAAATATTAACTAGTTTAGCTATTTAGATGACAAAAGTACGATGTGGACAAACAGTCAGAGAGCAGAGCCAGGAGAAGACCGACTGTCAGGCAGGTCAGGCCCAGCATGCAGGGAGGGGCACAGGGCTGGGACAGGCCCCAGGCTGGCACACGGCCCCGGGTGTTCTGGGAACCAAGTGAGTGGCCTCAAAAGCTCCCTAGAGAAGACCCCCGCCCAGTGCCCCAAAGGGATAGGTAGGCTGGGCCAATTCCTGGAATAGGGCCTGAAGGAAAGTAAAAGGAACCAGAGGACCTGCAAGAACTCTAGAGATTTCTCTTTGGTGGGGGGAAACAGTCTTGGCCAGGGTCAGTGGGCACTGGGGTTTGGGAGGCGTCCCTGGGATCCTCAGAGAAGCTGGCTCTAGGCAGGGAAGCAGCATCTCCGGCACATTCCTGGGCCCAGCCTGCCCTCTGCTGGCCCTAGTGTGGGACCTGAAAGTGGCCTCCCCGGGAGAGGAAGTCTTTGCAGGGTCTCTCATGCCCCTCTGATGCCCACACTGATAAAGGGAGAATGACAATTCAGAAACTTAGTCATCAAGTGCCACATACAGTTTTGTCATCTGTCCTGACCACTTATTTGAACCGAGAACTTTGAGTTTTTGTTTGCCTGTCAATGAAGTCACTTCAGAAATTGTATGAAATGTGGCATACAGCCGGATACGGTGGCGCGTGCCTGTAATCTCAACACTCTGAGAGGCTAAGACAGGAGGGTGGACAAGCTTGAACCCAACCTGGGCAAATGCAAATTAGTGAATTAATGAGACGTGATCTTAAAAAAATTTTTTTTAAAGTCTGGGGATTGAGACCAGTGTGAAGACCCTGGATTTACTCCCCAGTATTAGAGGGTTAAAAAAGGTGTACAGAGAATATTTTTGTCATGGAAGGGAGTGGGGAGAGGAGTATTAGGGGCAGGACTAGGTCCAGGTGACCCCACCTCAGTCCCCTGGGTTCATTCAAGTTCACATGGAAAGAAGACTGAAACCCTACTTCCTAGTCAGATCCCCTCAGCCACGACCCAGAAGAGCCATAGCCACAAGGGAACTGTGGCGCAGGACGGAGCTCTGTTTCCGGAGGCGGGCGCAGAGCCCTTTGGAACCTATCGCTCACCACTTAAGTGCCTGAAATATTTGACTCAAGGCTCAAAAATTAGGAACAGGGAGCTCAAGCCTGTTAATAAAACAGCCTTATGCCGGTTTAACAGAGATGTTTTCCTACTCTGCTACTCTCATTAAGTCAGTCTGGATATTTTTTAAAAGTTATTTTCACAGTGAACTATGAAATACACCCTGGTCCCACAGGAAAGTCACAGGATCACAAGGCTAACTGATCTACATCTCTTAAGGACCTAAGCTTAATCACCAATAAATCCCAGACGGGCTTCCAGGCAGCTACACGTACTTCCGTGTTTACAACATGGCTTTCCCCTGGCCTGGAGCCTGGAATCACGCCTACCATGGACTGCAACCTAAAGTCAGGATGACTTTCCAGGCTGGTGGCAGTGGGCAGTATTTTTCCTTTCTTTCTTTCCCTTTCTTTTTCTTTCTTCTTTTATGCTGCTGGGAATCGAGCCCAGGACCTTCACACCGAGCTATGTCCTCAGCCCATTTTTTGTATAATATTTTAAAATTTTGAGACAGGGTCTCAATGAATTGCAAAGGTGGCCAGGCTGGCTCAAAATTGTGATCTCCTTGCCTAACCCTCCCCCACACGCCCCCCACCCCCGGCCGGGAGTGCTGGGATTGCAGGCCTGTGCCACCAGGCCCAGCGGTATTATTTTCTACCTGCTTTCAACTTGGAAGCTGAGCCCTCATTCGGTTAACAGCAGCAGGGGTCAGCCGGTCACTTCGGGGCACCCTTCATGACTCCACACCCATGCTCAGCTCTGGAACACCATCTCCATCTGTGGTCTGCCCACTCCTAACGATGAAGACGCCGGCCAGCTGCAGGTGTCTCCTGTTTCTCCCTGCTGGCCAGACTCTCCCCACACCTGTGGCTCACTAGGAAGGTCACACTCACTAAATGGCCCTAGAATTTCCAGACTACCTCTGTCCACAGGCACACTTCAAACTTCAGTTCATTAAAATACAGTTTCAAATCAAGTTGGCTGCAAGTGCTGTTGGACTGGGCTGCTCGGATCGGGGGACACATCACCACCAGGGCAAGTCCTGTCAGGCAGCGCTTCTCTAGGCTGGGTTGGGGATCAAGAGCTACTGACCCTTTCCTCCTTACTGGTTAGGGGTTAGAACTCCGGAAGCCCCGTGCACTTGGGAGGTTATAGGATTGTGAAAGTCACGTGGACCAAATGGGTTAATCTTTTGGCTTCACAAGCTGCTGAGAGGTGGGGCTGGCTGGGAAGGGCGAGGTCTAGATGGGCACATTCTTGCCCTGGCCTCTCTCCCTTGCTTGGCCTCCTCCTGGGACGCTGTGAGCAGCTGCCCAGCACCTAGAGTCTCCAGGCCTCGCCCTTGCACCACTGCTAGCCAGCCACAGCAGGATGAAGACCTCGGAAGTGTGAACTCAAACAAACCTTCCCCTCTTAACTTTTGGCTATTGGGTACATGACTAAGTCACCATCCCTACCCCCACTCCATTGCCTTTCCCAGACAAGTAAATGTTCTCTCTGAAATATAACTTGGATCACATCACACCTGTCCTTACACTACTTCTATTGTGGTTTGGATCTGGAATGTCCCCCAAAAGTCTCATGTATTTGAATGTTATAAATTGTCTATGGAACCATGTGCTGTTGAGAGATTAGGACCTAGTCTGGAGGGCTGGATTACATGCATGTAAACTGGATTACAGGCATGTAAGTTGGATTATAGGCATGTAGTGGGGGCTTTCCACCCCTACCACCCCTGGATCCAGGAGGGGCTGATCACTGGGATGAGACCCGGAGGGATGTATAAGCTGCTCCCTGCCTTCCTTGAGGGACGAGTCTCAATGTACCTTGACTCGGCTTCCTGTCTGTGATGTCGTGAGAAGCTGCCTCCACCTCTGCCTCTGCCCTGTGCTTCCATGGCTGCCGGCTGCCCTGGAATGGACTGTGACCTTCTGAAACCATGAGCTAAAATAAACCTTTCCTTCCACAAATTTGTGGACGTCAAATATTGAGTCACAGCAACAAAAAAGTAACTGAAACAACCCCTTTGCCTTTTACAACAATTGAAAAAAAAAAGTTCTTTCAGAAGGTGGCTGGTGTAGGAGGCCAAAGGCCATGGGTGGTTATGACCTGGTCACCCGCAGAGGGCAGTGCACATGTAGGTGCCACCACAGCAGGGGAGGTGGGGAGAGAATCAGGGAACCTCAGAGGAGCCGAGTACAGGTGGCATCAGACAGACCTGACCACAGTGAGGGTGAGCTGGCTGCTGGGGCCAGGAAACTGTGGTCGGGCAGGGGCAAGTGAGAGGGAGCTGGAGGAGCCCTGGGTGGTCACGAGGGACCATGCGGCCATATGGACCCTCTCCCCTCAGTCCGGAGCTCACGCCCCCTCTCCATCCACAAACGCCCACGCTCCTTTCCTCGTCCTGGCCCCCGTCCCTCAGCCCGTCCCCAGCTCTACTGTGGCTGCTTCTGGTCTTCACAGTCCTCTGGAGCCCAGTGACAACTACGACCACGTACATACCATCGTGCAGCTGTGTCCCCAGGACTGTCAAGCTTCTTGAGAATGACGTCCCCAGCGCTGGGCGGTACCTGGCCTACGGAAGGAGCAAGGGGACACCTGGCATCTACCCTGGCCACCCTGTGGCTCATGTTCATCAACACTTCACAGAGGTGACTGTGGGCCTGACTGAAAGGCTCAGGCACCTGGAAGTCCTGCTGGAGACCGCATGCTTATTTTCCATATCACAGGACCCAGCCCTGGGCACTCAGCTTTTAAGACACCACCACACACACACACAGGAGCACACACCAACACAGAAAGGCCACAGGCTCATACCCACACACAAACACACGTCATATATGAGCACTCTCACACTCATGTCCACACACAAACACAGTTCACACAGAAATACCTCACACATTCACAAATACTCTAAACACAAATGCATCATATTCACATCCAAAACCACACACCTCATGCACAAACACAGGCAAACACATACAACACTGACATTCACAAACACACATGCACAAACACACATTCACGCACATAAACACATCACACACAAGCACACTCCACGCAAAAACACACATTCACAGATACGCAGTCAAACCCACAGCCCCCACACAAACATATGACACATCCACACATAAACACACTCCCCCCACATAAGTACCTCCGCATTCATATTCACACAGGAACACTTCACACAGACAAACACATCACACACACACTCAAACATCTCTGTGCGGCCCCCCACACACAATCACAAACACACAAACACCTCCACACTCCCATACTCAGGGAGTTTCCCTTTTCCCGCTCTTGCCTGAGATTCTACCTGGGAGGACACGGCACATGGGAACACGGCCCTCTCACATGGCTGAATTCGCAGCTGCATGAAGCCTACCATAGGCTGTATCTCAGGGGTGAAGCACCTTCCCAACAGTATGAGGCCCTGGGGTCCATGCCCGGTACTGCAACAAAGGTGGGGGTGGGACAAGCTAGGTTCCCCACCTGTGTCCCCTCTCCCAAGTCAGTCCCTGTACCATCGCCCAAAGATGCCGGGAAAACGCTGAAAAGAGCGGCGGAGCACCCTAGCAGCAGCAGCAGCAGCATGGCTGTGCCTTTGCGGTACTGCCTTCCCTTGTCTGCTGAGTGTCAGCGTGGGGCTCCCTTTAACCTGCAGGGACAGAGGCCAGCTCCCCACAGCTGCACTGGGAGCTAGAACCTCTTGGAGGAGGCTCTGTGCCTGGGGCACGCTGTCTCCAGGGGTGGCCACATGGGGGCGTGGAGGGCTCCCCATCTTCTTCACTGGAATGGTTATGTTTAAATTTTTGAACAAGTGCCCTCTGATTCCCAGCCCCGGAAGCAGCACTCCCTCCAAGTGCGGTGAGACCGTGTCAGGGAGGTCTAGGCCTAGTGGGTGTCAGTATTTTTAGCATCTAGGGTGAGCAAAAGACACAGCAAACTGTGACAGAGGCCCCAAAGGAAGTGAGTCGCAGGTCAGTGAGGACAAGAAGTAGGCCAGAGACCGGTGGGGTTGCGACCACCAGGATTATTGCTGACCTTTGCTTCTGTATACCTGCGCCACTCACACAACCCAAAAATATGTTAAACAGAAAAGTAAGAAGTCTGTAAGACGACCCTAAAACTACTGTTGAATGCTGTCTGGTCTAGCCATCTCCCTGTTCCAGTCAGCTGCCATCTAATCTCTCCATTTCAAAAGATGGTGTGTGTCCTTGGCATTTTTATCTGGTGCCCATTACACAAACAACCTACCCCTGGACAATTCCTGAAAGATGTCCCAGGCCCTGGTGGCCAGACCCCGCAGCTCAGTAAAGGAAGGACAGGAGGGCCTGCCATGTCTCCCACTTCCTGGTCAGCCTCCAACCTGGGTGACCTGGACTGAGAGGGCTTTCTGAAACATAGAACTTTGGGCTGCCATCACAGAAATTCTAGCTACACCAGGACAAGTGAGTCACCCTAAGGGCACCCCTCGTCTAGGTAGAAGCAGTCACCCAACTTTATTCCTCCTGGGAACCTGACCCCTTCATTCCCTCCCCTTCCTGAAGATGGGAGGTTTCATTCATCTTGTTCACACCACCTGTGACGGTTCTGATCTTGGTGCATTCTCTGGGGCAGCGCCATGCTGGCTGCTGGCAACCGCTCATCCAGCTCCTTGAAGTGCAGGTCGCTGCGGACATTGCAGGACAGTGAGGCTGGCACCCTTCCCTGAGTTTTGGCAGCTCCAAGCTGCGCTTCTTTGAGCACACAGGGCCTTGTCATCTCTGGTGATTCCTTTCGTTTCCTGTTTCCTTCATTTTCACCCTTTCGTGAACGCTGCCTCCTAAGCCCCATTTTGAGCTCTGCCACTGCATACCCTCCCTCCATTCCGGTAGGAGGCCCACTTCTCTAGGTTCCCCCTAGGAAGGAGAGTGAGTGTTGAAAGGAAAGACCATTGCATGCAGTAACACTTCTGAATCTACTTATTTCCAGAGCAAAGCCCTTGGAGGTAAATGCCCAAATAAAGGAGAATTCGTAACGTAGATGGATATAAAGAATTTGAACTGAAGCAAAAGAAGAAAGAAAAAGAAAATAGGGAGAAAGACTAGGAGCAAATGGGAAGACCTAACTTGGGAGCTGGCGTAATAGCTCAGTGGTTAAAGCCCTTGCCTAGCAAGCAGAGTACCCGAGTTCGATTCCCCAGCACCACATAAACTGGATCTGGTGGCATATGCCTGTAATCTCAGCACTTGAGAGGCAGAGGCAGGGGGACTGCCATAAGTCCAAGGCCAGCCTGGGCTTCATAGTGAGTTCAGTCAGAGCCTGGACTAGAGAGTAAAACCCTGTCTTGAAAATAAAATAAAATAAAAAATAAAAACACTAACCTGGACATGACAGTAGCTTAGATGAACAGAACAGAGACAATGAGATAAAGATGCAATTTGAACACTAGCAGAAAGCCTTCCAAAACTGAAAAAAGAACTTAATCCATAAATTTATAGTTACTGCACACGCCAAGAAAGAAAACTAAAAGCAATCATACCTTATTGTAGTTAAATTGTTAAAAATAAAAATAAAGCAAAGACAAAAAAGAAAATCTTAAAATCAGCCAGAAAGTAAAGAACCTCTTCAGAGGTGCAACAATAAAACTAAAATTGGCTTTTCAACACAAAGGACGCGTTCAGTGCTAGCAGGAAGACTCACCAGGAATTCTATACTCAACAAAAACAGCCTTCAATAATGAAGGGAAAATACTGGCTTACACAGATATCAAAACAGAGAGACTCTGTCACTGGTAAACCCAGTCTAAAATAAGATGAAGGAAAGGGATCCAAAGGGGAGACTGAAACTCATGAAGAAGTTAAGAGCTACACAGAGTGCAAATACATAAATATAAATAAATAATGCTTCAAGAAGTCAAAATGATTTTTCATGGGATTTAAAATATGTGTAGACTTAAAACGCTTGATAACAATAACAGAAAAGAGTAAGGTAATAAAGTTAGGTCCTAACAGTGTGTGGAGGAAATAAAAGTCCTAAATCATATTAGATGGTGATAAGTCAAAGTTGTATGTGGTAATATTCAAGGTAATTGCTAAAATACAAATAAAGAATATTTAGGTACCAAGTGTATACAGGGAAAATGAAATAATAAAACTTAAGCCGAAAGTCTGCGAAGAACCGACCATGCAGAGAGGCGGCTTAAGACAACCGCAACACGGAGTGAGCAGGAGCGCTGTGAGTCCAGACATTGCTAACCGTGTTGACATAAATGGGCTGAGTACTCCAAGCAAGACCCAGATCGCCACAACTTTGCTCCGTTTCTGTTCTGCGCAGCGCTGGGAACCAACACCAGGACGTTGGCATGCTAGGCAAATGCTCTACCACTGAGCTCCCCACCCACCCCCAGTCCAGATGGGCTTCTTGAAAATCCCTGATATATGTTAGGTATTAAAGCAAAAAGAAATGAAAGTAAAAATGGGAGGGAAATACATTATCCCAGCTAACAGCGAGCTGGTACCAATATGCTGATAACAGGCCGGGCAGAATTTCAGGGAAGAAGCATTGTCAGAGACCAAGGGGATGTTCGATGAAGACAGGAATTTCAGTTCATACAGAAGAAAAGACAGAACTAGAGGAAGTGGGTTCGCAGTGAGGTGGAGAGGTCCCCACACTCCACAAAGCCATCCTCGAACTCCGAGCCATTGAGATCACGCACGCAATTCTTTGGACGACCACGAAATTAATGTAGGGTCTGATAATAAAAAGTTAATAAGAAAATCCTCTTCTCTGCCTTTCTAGCCAAGATTGCCCCCAAGATATCTGTTTGTCCCTTTGTAATTCATAAGCTTGAGGGACAGAAAGGGGCACTGCTGATACCAGAACGGAAGGACAGACAGTACCAGCTACAGGAGAATGCGGAGCAGCCTCACAGGCAACAGGAGTCCTAAGGGTGGGGCTGGGCTTGAACGCCCACAAAGAAAAAAGAAATACGGTTTTGACCTATGTGAGGTGTGCCGTGTGAGGTGTGGCTTATGGAAGGCCTGTCACACGGGTGATGAGAGTTTACCAGCAGACAAGGAATACAGAGTTCACTGCAAGAGAGCAGTGGGCAAGTCCAGGAGGGACCACATCACCCAGGAGAGAGCACGGACCTTTGTGGTCGGTGTGCTGTGAGAAGAGATATGGACAATGTCACCGGGGGGTGAGGAGGGGGACACTTTCACCATGTCATGGTTGTCCTGTTATCCATCTCTCTCAAATCCAAGAAGGCCAGGTATTGTTCAAAGACAGATGGTATGTCGTTGCCTGACAGAAACTAGTACTTTTGACATTGCTAGAAACAAGTCCTCCAGGTAAAACTGATCCACAAACATGCAAAGGTTAATTAGGGCTAGTGGCCAGGAGGACCAGAAAAGAACAAATGTTTATACCTGAGACTTCTGAAATTCTGCTACAGCGAGAGCAGAAAGGTGTTGTTCAAGCCATGTCAAGCAGTCAGAACCAAGAGTGCTCAGGTTAGGCTCCAGGAGGAAAGTTCATTGCCGTACTATGGGTTCAAAATCCTCTGCGTTATGGCCTTTTAAGAGACAGCGATGAAATAACCACGGTCCCCTTAAGTGGTTTTCATTTCTCCACAAGGTTGAGGTGAACTGAATTCCATAGAGCTAGAACCTAAATTTGTAGAAGAAAGAGGAACAAAAGCCTAGAGAAATACCCGCAACGAAGCCCAATTCTGCTCCAAAAAGGTGCAAGGAAAGTCTACTAACCACCGGATCCCCACACCCACCTCACCCACATCAGATGTTAGGTTTTAATTGTTACTTTTCACAAAGAAAAAAATATCTCAAGTCAATAATCACCGCAAAATCATTTCAACCAGCTGAATCCTTGGCTCCTTGGCTAAAGCTGAGATGGATCCCTTTGTAGAGACGTGTGCTCCCCTGGAAGTCCCATCAGAAAACAGCAGCACCGTGGAAGAGACAGTCCCAGTAATTCTTTAAACCACATACTTCTTCAAGAAACAGCTCACAATAGGGAAAAGTCAACAGGTGCACAATAAACAGAGTAACCGGATCCCCCAGGCACTTAAGAATTTTTTCATTTCTCTCTCTCTCTCTCTCTCTCTCTCTCTCTCTCTCTCTCTCTCTCTCTCTTTCTCTCTAACAGGGTCTCATCTTGTCAAAGCTGGTCCAACTCACAGCAATTCCCCTGCCTCAGCTTCCTGAGTGCTGGGATAATATGTGTGTGCCACCACACCCAGTCTATGTGGTGATGGGGAATCCAACCAAGGCCCTTGCACTTTATAGGTAAGAAATTTAACCACTGAGCTATGTCCCCAGCCCTATGATAACAGAATTATATTAAAAAATTATGAACCTACTGTGTTTTTAAATGATTACGTACCTTAAAAAGGAATGAAAGTCATAATGAAAGAACAAAACTTTGCAGGAACGGAACAAAATTTTAAGCCTCCCATCAGCCAATGAGCCCAATTAGAATTTTAGGACTGAAAATGACCTGAAACAACATTTAAATTTTTAATAGCTATTTCGATGGGAAAATTGATGGAGTTGGCAAATGGAATGATTTGGTGACCTGGGAGACAGATGTCAGGGGACTTCAGGGAAGGTGGCGCAGATATGATGAGGCAGAAGGACAAGGCAAGAGAGATGAAGGAGCCACAACACGGAAGAGTGGCTAATCGGAACCCTGGGCTCTCCGAGCATGTGGTGATCGGTCAGTGCTCCCAAGGTGGGGATGCTCAGTGGCCTGCCTACAGCGCACCTGTGCAGGGCCAAATGTCTAGTTCTGGCCACTGAAACGAGGGACTCGATGGGTGTCCTCTCTTCCTGATGCATGCAAGGTTGTTCCTGGGGACGTCCAGTAGGTTGGGGAGGGAGGCTGCCGTGACAGTGACGGGACAGGAGCCTGAGGGACGAGGACAGGGAGCTAAAGAGTGGAGCCAGTGTTTGCAAACTAAGCCCTCCAAAAACATGTCTTCCAGGAAGCATCTGCAAATCAGAGTTACTTCCCTAATGGTCAGATAGTGTTTCTCTGACCATCCCGGCAGCGCCGGGCAAGGGATTCCCTGGGGGCAGGCTCACCTTGGCATCTCATGGAGACTCTCCTAGGCCTCTGCCCCCACAAACACTCCTTCCCGCATCAGAGCCGCTTCAGAGTCATGCTCTTAGTCTGGCCTGGCGTGCAGGGCTGTAATTCCAGGGGAGCCTGGGGGGGAGGGGGGACAAACTGGAGCCCAGCCAGAGCAACCTAGCACCTTGGTGAGACCTTGTCTCAAAATATAAAACTAAAAAGAGGCTAGGGTGTCCCTCAGTGCGAAGGCCCTGGGTTCAATCCCCAGCAATGAAAGAGAAATGTGCCCGAGTGACTGAGTGGAGACCACAGTCCTTTGCCCTGAGAAACTCGCTAAGATCCCACTTGGCAAGGTCAGCGATGGGCACTCTGCAGCCCAGATGGGTCACGCATGAGCGCTGGCCAGGGCTGGGAGGCAGACAGGGATGGGGTGTCACGCCACTGTCAGCCACAAGAGGACAGCACAGGGCCATCTTTCACTGCCTCCTGGGCACCAGAAGCTGCCCCACAGAATCCCGAGGACTGGGGCGAGGACTCCCACACCAGCAAGTGGCCTGGGAAAGTGGCCGACTTCCGAAGGAAATAGACTGACCTGAGGGGGCCCCCCCGAACACCCTGCCAGATTCCCTGTGCACAGCCCCCACCTGCCCTCTGCGGTCTCCGACTGTGCTACACGCCCAGGGTGGTGCTCACGGCGTGCTGGGCTCTCCTGATGCTCCTCCGGTCACTTCTGTATTTACCACAAGCCAATGGTGTTGTTCCCGAGCCTTCCCTATGTCACTTGTCCCTGGTGCTATAAATGCACTGTTTAAATATTACACATGAGAAGTCTCCACACAGTTCAGTCCCAAGACTCTATGCTCTAAGCATCACTGAAGATCTCAAGGAGCTTCTGTGTGGGGGTTATGACTGTATTTACCATGTTAAAAATTAAAGAAAAAAGGAGGTTTTTTCCCCTATGAGTTGGGGTACCCACTCTGTGGTCAAAGCTGGTCGTGAACTCCTGGCAATCCTTCTGCCTCAGCCTCCTGAGTGCTGGGATTCCAGGTATGCACCACAATGCCTGGCTTACGTGGTGCTGGGGAATCGAACTCAGTGCCCTGGGCTTGATAGACAAGCGCTCTAAACGCTGAGCTATTCCTCTAGCCCCATGCAAGGCTATTTTTAAAGCATAGGAAACCACAAGTTGGCAACTATCTGTGGTCAAAGTGGCTCTGGAAATCTTTGTACATTTGTGAGAAAATGAGAGTTTCAAGGCCAAATGACAGGATATTGAACACTGCTTGGACTTTAAAATTCTTCTAAACCGTCCCCAGGGTCCTTAGGATACATGGACCCTTCTCGGAGAGCCACGGATGAAATCTGAGTGCAGAAGAGAGCTGCTTTCTGACACAGAGGTTGAAAACTTCAGGAAAGTCCTCACAGGTGGGGGTCATAACCTGGGGAAATAATCACGCAAATAATGACGAATTCACTTCCACATTGCTTTGCAAGCACTTCCGGTACTCATGCCCCTTGAGAGAAGTCAAAACAGGAAGTCAGTGCTGATTAGAATGTGGTTTCTGTGACAAAGATAACCCAGAGCTCCCAGCTGCAGACCCACTGTCAGGGAGAAGGCTTAGGCCCCATATCAAGTGACAGGTATAAAAGGGCTTTAAACAGTTGCTGCAAAAACAGAATGCTTAAGCAATGTCTATAGAGCCAGGCCTGGCGGCCCAGGCTGTACCCCCAGCACTCTGGAAGGCTGAGGCAGAAGGATCTCAAGTTTCAAGCCTTGCCTAAGTGACTCAGTGACTTACTAAGGTCATGCTTTGAAATAAACAGAAAAGGGGGTTGGAGATATAGCTGAGCACAAGGACCTCAGCTCAATTCCTGCACCACAAATTGAAAGAAGAAAGAAGGAAACAGGAAGGATGGAAGGAAGGAAGGAAAGAAGGAAGGAAGGAAGGAAGGAGACAGAGAGAGAGAGAGAGAGAGAGAGAGAGAGAGAGAGAGAGAGAGAGAGAGAGAAAAGGAAAGAAAGAAAAGAACCACCTGACATTCTGCATACAAGCATACAGGTAGTTATGATTGACCCCTGCCTGGGCCTTCAGAACTGTGTCTGGCTAGTTTAGGAATGTTCCCAAATTCCATTATGTTGGAAATGCAGGATGTGGCAGAAGTTCCCAGATCATGTCATGTGGGGTGGGAGTAAGCCAAAGGTGGCCACAGCTGACCCTGGGGCGCAGAGAAGTCACAGCAGCGGCAGCAGTCAGTCCACTGCCCAGGGCCACACAGGACCATGGGGCAGAGGTCTTCCTAATTCCAGTCGTGAATATCCTGGCACTATCTCCCCTTTCCAGAGACCCTGAGCTCTCCCCACCCAGTACCTGTGTGTCCTAGTTATTCCTCCGGGAGAGCCCTCCCATCTCTCTAGACCCAGCAGGTCCTCAGGGCTCTGCCATCTGACAGCACTGACTGCCCGTGGAGGCTGAGCTGGGGCTGTGTGGGGAGGGCTCTCATCCCGTCAGGCCACCCTCACCCGGAGGGCTCACCAGACTGGGGCTCTGGGGTAGAGTGGGAATTGCCAACAAAATGGGGCAGCAGCTGTAGACCAGATAAGACAAGCTGTGGAGGTGCCATCTGGGCAAAGGACTGAGGCCTGAGGCACACTGACAGCGCAGGTAAGGGCCGCACAGGCTGGGAGTTGTAGTGTACTGGAACCAAGAGCAGGGAACAGCCAGAGAGGCCTGGGGGACTAAGAGACTCAGCCACAAATGGCACCTGCAGATCAAAGCACCAACCGTCACCAGAGGACGCCAACTCCCAGCCTCAGTTAAAGGACGCGTCACACACAAGTGAGCTCCTGTCCTCTCACAGGCAGACTGACGGCCAAATAACTGATTATTATAACTTGAATTTCTGTCCGCAAATATTTGAAACATTTTTTTTCTCCTCTAAAATTAGTACCCAGTAGCTTCTATTTTGCCACAAAGACTGATACAGCTGCTTTCTGGCCTCTATAGGAAAACTTCAGCCATTTCAACCCAGAGCAAAGAAGGCAAAGGGTTAACTGAGCATGGTAGCGCATGTCCATACTTCTAGCTACTCAGGAGGCTGAGCAGGAGGATGGCCAGTCTAGGCCACTTGGTGAGACCATGAGTTAAAATAAAAAATTGAAGAGCCGGAATATAGCTCAGGGCTCCCTGGATACAATCCCCAGTACAGAAAGAAAAGGAGGGGAATAAGAGGAGAGAAGAGAGAAGAGAGGAGAGGAAAAGAAGGAAGCTCTCCTATAGGTCGATGAGAGGCCTTGAGGATCACAAGACCCAGGTAAAGGTGCAATGGCTTCCATGGAGACCAGGGCACTGGAACTCAAAGCAGGGGATCGGGGCATTACAGTGACGTGGCTGGCGTGTGTCTGACAGGGCCTCAAGTGTGCTGGCCACAATGCCAGGAGAAAGCTGACCACCAGTTCCAGCCCAGCCTCTCAGTGCTTTGGACAATGCTTTGATCAATAAATCTGTCCATTTCTGATCAACATCTACCCTCTGCAACCTGCACAAGGGGACCAACTGCAGCTGTTTGCCTAAGTTCTTCAAATACCAGGCACATGGTAAGATCTCCACCAACACTTGTGGAAAAAATCACCAACGGAATCGGTTTGTGAGGGTGGCAACAAGCCACCACGCCCACCCCCATGTCTGGCCCAGTACCTTGTGCAAAGCAGATGTCAAGAAAATATTTGCTGAGAAAATGAAACGACGCTGCTTCTTCATACAACTTCCAGCTGGGCTGTGTGCCTCAGAGACTTCAAAGCTGTTGCCAGGGCTGAGCCAGAGGACGGAGCAGCCCACAGCTGCTGTGACTCAGATCTCAGGGGACTCCTGGCTGCAGCCAGTCCCCGATGCCTGTCCACAGCGGTGCTACTTCATGGACGGCACAGGTGGACACCTCGGCCAGCAGATTCCTGGCCATCGTGTTTGTCTCCGTTGCTCCCGTAAGACCCCTTGTCAGCTAGACCCAGGATGGGTAGCTCCACAGAAAGCTTGGCCTAGATGACCCAAGAAACTGCTGCCTTTCTCTGAGGGCATCTGACATGGGTGCTGAAGGGCAGGGAAGGACTGCTGAGACTCAGGATGCAAACAGGCCCTGAGGACAGCCATCAGGGTCTCAAAGATGCAGCGTGTGGGACCTGGTTAAAAACACCAACCCCATGGTTTCAAGCAATCTGAGTTGCCAGTCTGTTTTCTTTCTGGAGTTCTGAACTGTGTGGCCTCAGGCAGGTGCGCAGCCTCTCTGATCCTTGGTTTACTCTTGATATATTCGACATTCACTCATAAGCACGAGAAACTTGTGGGTACAGAAGGGGCTAGTGTTGCTCGCAAGTTTACAAGGCGGCCATCTCAAGACCTTGAATCCAGCTCACACTGCTCCACAGGACTCCCCCGCCCCCATGCTACCCTTCCGAGGGTCAGGGTACAGTGGTGCAAATCCAGCTGTTCTTTGTGGTGGAGAATGGCTAAGGACAGAGACAGGCAGTATGGGAGAAGCAGCTCGTACTTCCAGCTAGAACCCCTGGCTCCAGCCTCTCTTTCTTCCAGAGGTGTGGGATTCCTTACGGAGTCTTGATGTGGGATCTCCACTGACACCTCACCGTGCAAGTGGCACCTAACATGCACCCGTGCTCCTGCCCAACCCATCTTCCTGGTTTGGGCTGTCATGTGACAGCCCACCATTTCTGCCCCTGTCCTTAACTACACAGGCCAACGACCCCAGGACCACTGTGGCACTCCATCCTTTTTCTTGAGACCTGCCCACATGAGGCTCATGGTGGAAGGGAGAGGGAGGAGCTGGAGTACAGGCCAGGATGTGAGGACCAGGGCCAGGGTCCAGGCTGCAGGGCAGGGCAGAGGTCATGCAGTCAACACCAGCCTGAGGCTGGAGGTGAGCCCTGCAGAGTGGACGAGGGTAGGGCCTTGGAGGTCACAGGACCCCAAAGTTCTTGTGTGACTTTCACAAGCTGCTTCCTGAAGCATGACAGACTTTACAGCTGGACTTGAGAAACTTGAAACTGCCACGTGGCTGCAACGGGCCTGCTGAGGAGCTGACGATGTAACTACACCGAAAGCGAAGAACGAAGGTAACTGTAAGCATGGAAACCTGCTTCTACGAGAGCCGAGAGCGAGCCCTGCCCTGGGCAGGGCCAGGGTTTGGGCTCACTGGTGGCACTCAGGTGATGACCCTGGGGAGTAGCGCACACCGAAGGGCCTGTGACTGGCCCTCCTGTCCCACTAACTCCAACTGCAGGGCAGGATGACACCCACCTCAGAACAGCTGTCCAGGAGCTAGGCCGTCTGCTGCCTCCTCATCCCTACCAATCCCCACAGAGCAGAGCTGCAGGAATAGGCTGGGGGTACCCACACCACCCCCGCTGCCTGCCAGCTCACTGGCCACCCTCTGCTGGTTGGCCCAAATGGCCTCTGAAGGCATTGCAGCATGAGTCCAGAATGTGGAAGTATGTTCTCTTCTATGGCAAAATTTGCAGAAGGCATCTTGAGACGGGGAGGTGATCCCGGGGTGTACAGTAGGCCCAACGTAATCAGGAGGGTCCTCAGAGAGGCAGGAGGGTGACAACCACAGAAGGTGAGGTGGCCACAGAAGCAAAAGAGAGAAAATCAGAGAGATGAAGATGTTATGCTACAAAGACGGAGGAAGCAGCCATGAGCCGAGGCATGTGGCTGCTCCAGAAGTGCGGAACTGCCAGGAAAGATTTTCCCTAGAGCTCCTAAAAAGGAAGGGAGCCCTGCTCACCCCACATTAGCCCCGTGAGACCGACTTGGGCCTCCTGACCTCCAGAACTGTAAGATGAGGGGCACGTGCTGTTGTAAGACACTATTTGGAGATAGGTTTTTGTTGTTATTGCTTGTACTGAGCTACATTTCCAGCTCTTTGTGTATTTTTATTTTGAGGCAGAGTCTTGCTAATTTGCCAAGTTACCAGGACTGAGATTGAACTTGTGCTCTTCCTGCCTCGGCCTCCCAGAATGCTGGACCTGTGCCACCATGCCCACACAAGACAGTTTAATACAGAAGCTATGAAAGACTGCCCAGCCCCAGGGGTTGCTGCTCTCCTGCTGCTGCTGCCACCTCTGCCACCTACTTCCTACCCAGTTTCCTCTGACATCCTGCAGGAACTGGCCCTTCACTTTAGGGAACCCCAACTCATCAAAGCAAGGTTTTCCTGCAAGTCTCATAAGACGTGCCTCACCTGGACGCCACACGATGGCCGCGGAGTGGAACACATCAACCCACACAGCACTTCTCTTCCCTGGACGAGGCCTGCAGGTCCCACGCCTCTGGTCCCAGACAGAGGTATTCCAGAGGAGGCACCCAGGTCTCCAAGTCCCACCAGGATCTTTTTTTGGGACGGGGTCTCATTCTGTACTCCAGGCTGGTTCTATGCAGCCCAGGCTGGCCCAGAACTCATGGCAATCCTCCTGCCTCAGCCCCTCATGTGCTGGGATAAAAGGTGTCCGCCACCACACTCAGCTTATGTGGTACTAGGGAATCAAGCACAGGTCCTTGCGCTTGCTAGGCAGGTGCTCTAACTGCTGAGTTATTCCTAGAGCCCCATCAGAATCTTTGAGGTGGCTTCAGGTTGGGGTTCTGACAGAGCCCCAAGCAGAGGGAGTCATGTCACCAGCCCTCAGAGCCCAGCCATGCCTGTCCTGCTCCCTGCTCCCCCATCCACCTCCAAGCAGGCACAGTCGTCCGGCTCCGGCCTGGGCTGAAGGGACGGGGTCTCCTCTTTTCCTGGCCCAAACACCTGTGTCCCCACCAAGTGGAGGGTAGTGTGGGGACAGTGTGCTCTCTCAGGGGGTCTCCCCACAGTTGGGAAACATGCTATGCCCAGGAGGGCCCAGGCTTCCAGACTCCCACGTCTGAGACAAATCCTGTGTGGGCTGAATTGTGTCCTCCTGACCCCTGGTACCTCAAAATGTGACTGTGTTTTGATACAAGGTCTTTAAAGAGGTGATTACGTTACAATGAGGTCATGGGGGCGGGGTCCCTTGCCCAACCTGACCGGTGTCCTTCTGAGAGAAGGAGGTCAGGCAGAGGGAGGGCCATGGAAGAGGCAGCAGGAGGGTGGCTACCTGAAGGTGTTGGATAGACGTGCCAGGAGAAACCAACCTGCTGGCACCTTCACCTTGGACTTCAACCTCAGAACAGGGAACATCAAGGCGTCGTGTCTAAGCCAATGAGCCTGCGGTTCCTGATCTCCTAGCCCCGGTAGACCAACACGCCCTCTCCTCCCTCAGCTTGCCCCACCCCCAAGCCACGGCATGGCACTGATAGCCCAGTGATAATGTCCTGCAGCTAGAGATGCCAGGGGTCTCAAACTTTGAACTCACGGAGGCTACACAAACCATAGAAGTGGGGCCACCTAGTCAGCAAATTACAGCAACTAAAGACAACGCAGGCCTCCAGTGGTTGGACCCAGACCCTCCAGCCCCCGACTCACCCACAGCAGGAGTCATGCAGGGAGTTCCAGCAACTTCTGAACCCTGTGTCTGCTCCCATGTTTCCTCCTGCTGTTATGGGCAGGTTGGCTCCCATCCTAACGGCCACCCTTTACAGAAAATCCCTTCAGAGAAAGGCAGGAGCGTGCGGGTCATGCAGATGACGTGCTGACTGGCTCCAGAGTGTTCCCACACAGCAGATGTTGTGCCCAGGAGCTCATGACAGAGGGCACACACTCTGCAGCCACCAGTCCTGGATCCGACTTTAATTATGTTAAATATTAATAAAAGTACAGCATAACTGTGATTCACATAATATACCTTACAGGGCTAAGGGAGTACAGTTTAATACAGGCCGTACACAGCTTTGAGGAACACAGAAGTCTCTTCCATATCAAGTGGTGAGCAAGGCTTTGGTTTGGGTGACAGGCCAGACAGCCACTTCCTGAAACGTTACCTGTGTCATCAACAAGAGTCAGGCCTTGAGAGAGAGAGAGCCAAGGCAATGGATGTGGCCTCCCGGGAGGCCCCAGAGGGGAAACTGCATCTGGGTGGCACTGGGTCGCATAGGAGGAGTAGGCCTGCATCTATTAAAAAAAAGTCAGTAATGAACCAAATAATATTGGAAATAATACCTTCAGTAGTACTTCTGTAAGAAGCAGATTGTGCTACATGTTTTTCACATGCTAGGACTAGAGAGGGAGATAGATCCCTTGTGATCACGATTGGTATGGAACGGTGAAACAGGTGCTGGAAAGGATAAGTTAACTGGCAGAGAAATTCGTCTATAAAGGCATCGTGTCCTCCTCAGCCACACAACTGAGGGAAACCCACTCGGGAAATGCACCCCACACATGCACGCACACGCACGCACACACGCTCTGTATTCCAAATAAATACACACGCTTCCTGAAGTGACATCTCCCCCATGCAATAAGCATCTCTGTGCTCAGGCCAACCTTCCCGGCCGGCTTTTCCCACGGGGCCATGACAGAAAGGTGGGGACTGCGCCTGAACGTGGGCGTATGAGACACACAGCCCCTTCAGTAGCAGAACAGGTCCAGCCATCAGAGTACTAACACCTCCTTGTGCATTTCCCAGAGGGCAGAGCTCCTGTTTCCGATGGCAGGAGGATGGGACAGTCCACTGAACCACGCAGGTCCGCACACCACCAAAGATCAGTTAAAGCTGGGTATTTCCTGGTTGTGCCTTCTGGCTTTGGTGGGGGGACCCAGAACTGAGAACATCTGTTCACAAGAGCTTCCCTTGACACCACTCCAGTGCAAGGCTTCGCCGCACTCCCCCTGGGACCGTGAGCCCAGTGCACTAGAACCTTCTCTCTGATCTTCCCACGACTTCCAAGAGGTGACACAACTTTCAGAGCATCCACTTTAAACCATGCTGCCAAGAAGCCTAGAAAGTTCTGTAAGAACACAGCTTCTAGCAATTATGCTCCACATCCCGGCACGCCATATTTAGCTTTGCCCAAGTTCAGTTTGTGCATCCTGTTTGTGTTTCAAGGTGCAAGGATCACACCATTCCTTCACGATTCTGACCACGCTTGGTGGAGAACAGGGATAATTAATTCACCTCCATGGGAAAGGGAGGGACAGAGCTTGTGGCCAGCCTGAATAAAAAATGAGACATCTTTCAGTTCTTTGGTGACCCTGCACATGTGATGAGGGCTCCAATTACAGACTGTCCACGAAGTACTCTCCTCTGACACTGACAGCAACAAATTTCCCTTCCAAATAGAAGCTGAATTTCTTGAGAAAACTTCAAAAGAGTCACAAAAGAGACCTAGGGCTGGTTAAACACAGGAAGTAGTTTGTTTAAAGTGTATTCATTTTCTGTGTTAAGCAGAAATAAAGTCTGTAAGGGCCAGATAGGAAGGAGGTCAGAGGGAGTAAGGTGCTGCCAGAAAGGGCTTGAGATGGGAAGCAGTGAACAGGGTTTGTTTCTGATGTCACTGAAGGGCTGACGTGGCAGTATAAAGAAAAAAAAAAAAAAGATAATGAAAGCGCCTCTATTCTCCAAAGAGGCTGGGATCTCCACCCAGATGCGGCTGCAATCAAAACAGTGCCTCAAAACCACCTGCAGAGTGTAAGTTCTGGCAAGCACTATGGTGTGACCTTGAACTGCTCAATCATAACCCAGGATTACTGAGCCCCAGACTTCGGGCTCCCACAGGTGAGCAGGCAGGCCTGCACCTGTGGCGTTGGCAGGCCTCCTCTTCACAGCTCCAGGAACCCTTGCAGCACAGCCATTTCCGGCCACAGTGCAGTTTCCAATGGCCTCACGTAGAAGAGCTCTGTGAGGGGTTGAGTGCAGAGCTACTGAACACCAGAAAGGAAATCTGAAAATGGTGATCGTTAACAGGTGCCTGGGGAGGAAAAGAAGTCTGGAGTCTCTGGGTTTGTTCTCTACACCGACAGCACAACAGTTCCCCATCCAGAGAGATTAAAGTCACGGCAAGGACGAAGTGGTGGCCCAGAGCCTGGCACTCAGCTCTCACGGTGTCTTCCACACAAATGCTTCATCAGCCAGGACCTGCGCCAGCCTGGCATTGAAAGGCTCGTAGAAGTCCCGCAGGATCTTCTGGGTGACTGGCCACATGGGCCCCAGGTTCCGATCCTCGGGACGCCGTGCATTGGATGCAGGGCTCTTGGTCATCAAGGCCTCTTGCTTCTCACTTAGGGGTCCTGGAGAGAGGAAGAGAATCCTGTAAAGCTGGAGGTATGGCAGGAGGTTCAAGGAACTCTGCAAAAATCCCAGCTAGGCTTTGTGCTGAGACAGGAGTTTCTTTTAAGAAGAATGAGTTTGGGGATTCAAGTTCTTTGGCTAGATCCATTTGGAGAAGATGAGAGAGGAAAGTGGAAATACCATCACAGACAAGTCCTATGACCTGGAATCCAGCACCACCCTCAGGGGGGTCCTGCTGGTACTGTAGGATGATGTCACGTTCACCAAAGACTTAACTCAGGGACTCAGTTCTGGATGCCCTTAATGGGCTGTTTTCCATGGCTCTTGGTCTGCTTTGGTGACCTGTGTGACCTGCCGGGCACAGAGAAGGGCTCAGCTTCTCCTGTCAGCCAGCCCACTGGAATTCTGCCACAGTCATTTCCACTTCAAGCTCCAGATGCTTGGGCCCTAACGGTCTTGCTGTGAAGCGGCCATAGTGAGGAGAACAGGTCACCTGTACCCAGAGATCCTCCTGGCTACCCCTTCGCCTATAGCAAGTGTACTAATGACAACAGGCCTTTCATTATCCAGCACTCACACCAGCCTGGGACAAGTCAGTAGGGCTGCCACTCTACACCTCAGCCTTCTGGCCCACAAGCTGACCACCAGCTTAACCCTCCCTCTGAGCCAGAGCTTTTAGTATCTGGCCAAACTCCCTAACATGCACCAGTGTCCTAAGGTTATACAAGACAGAAATTTTGCCCTATTGTCCTACTTAAAGAAAAACGAGAATAATGTGACAGAGTCCACAAGTGACCAAATCAAAGAAAAATGATTCCAAGTCTTGAAAAAAAGGAACCATACTCCAACACATGAACAGTTCTCCAAAACAAAATATAACAAAAATAAAAGATTAAAGGTCTTAGGGTCCTAAATCACAGTGGTGGACAGACATATTTCAAGAAATACTCAATTAGTAAATTTCCCAGGAGCGATCATTAGACCAGGTCACAGGAGGCATTCTGGAAAAAAATGGGGCTTGTTCTGACCCTGCCCCGGAACTTTCCACCTATCCTTGTGTGAGCTGTCTCCGCGGGCAGCATGCCCCACATGTGCACATGCTTCTGCATACCATGGCCATGACCACTGGCACAGCCTGTAAGTACCCTCAGGACTCCTGCTGATTCCCTCGGGCTAAGGGCAGGCCTCTCTTGCCCAAAGCCTCAGCCAGCATCCAAGCCCAGCCAGGTAGCTCTGGCTCCAGGAATCACCCACATCCCCTGAGGTGATATGACTGAGATGATGCTCGACCAGCTCCCTCCTCCATACCCATGTCTTCTGCAGCACTGTTACAGCTACCCACTGTCCCACTATCACTCCTTTAAAGCTCAAACCAGTCCCTTTCCTTCTGTGAAATCTCTAATCCTTGGGCAGTCAAGGTTCCCACTATAGACCCTTCTGTGAAGTCACCTCATGGCAAGCCATCAGTGACTCAGTGCACTGTGTGGCAGCCTTCACCCCCTCCTCTGATAGACCGCAAGCTCCCTTCTCTGTCCCACAGAATCCTTCTCTACACCAGCTGTGTACAGGGTGACCTGTGTGCAGCTGGTACTCGATGAACAGGTACAAACTGGCCTCCCTCACGGAGTTCGTGGGCCTCCCAGCCAGCCATCCCTGCCCAGTGCCGGTGTCTACACTGGAGTCAGTGTCCCTAAAGAGCCAGTGCCCACAGGCTCATGCTGTGTTCCCTTGGCCTAAACTACAACACATACCCAGGTTCAGGAACTTGAAGACTCTGTGCATGGTGTACTTGACATTGGTTGCATGGTCTTCCAGGCGTAGAATGAGGAACTGTTCCTTATTAAAAACAGTGAGCCAGTCCACAAGGTACACAGCATACAGCCCGACCTGGAGCCTCACCTAAGACAAAGGAGGAGGGCGTTATTTCCAGAGCAATTTCCTCAATACTGAGAGGCACTTTTTCAAAAGCATCATGGTATTTCACTATAAACTGACAAAAGTGAGTCATCCTAGCCAACAATCACCTTCAAAAGTTGCATATTTTTGGGTCTTTATGAGGAGCTTTGTGCTACCGAGCAAAGAATGCTCACACTTAGGGCTGTCTTTGCTTTTCATGATGGCCACAGAGGTAGCTCCTTAACTCTAGGTCATAGGTGAGGACTATGGAGCAGGAAAAGAGGTCACAGTAGCAGCAACCAAGAACACACATGTTCTTTGCATGACACTCTGTCTCCTTGCTTCCCAGTGTGACCTCTCCGTGTCTAGCATGTAACAGGCTGTAAAACATCAACTACACATGCCTCAAAGACAACGTAGGTGCTGTACAGACACCCAGGACCACTGAGAGTGCCCGGCACCATGCCAAGAGGTATATGTCCTTTCTCATTTCCACCTGCTCACGTCCTTCTTGTCTTCCTTCTGTGCCTTCCCTTGGACCAGTCTGCAAATTGTGTAGTGGAGAATTCAGCCACCCAAGAGAGGTGTGGCCCTTGCCTGTGGCTCCTGGGAGGTGATCTCTAGACCCCTGGAATGTGCTGCTTGAGTAGGAGTGTCTTGGCTCGCCTGGGGTTTTCGGCCATGGACAAGCTAACACTGTGACTCATGACGGGGCTCTGGGCCACACAGTGGGTGTTGGTTCTGACCCTTGGAGGGACTAAAAACTAAAGGTCAGACACAAAGCAGTATGTGATGGAGCTCCAATAAGAACTCTAGGTACTCAGCTTTAGGCTAAACACAGTGTGGTCACATGTCTCCTGTACTGGGAGGCACTTATACCACCCATACCTCCAGCGAAGAAAAACCAGCAGCTCTGCCCCAGCACTTGACTGATTTCAATTTGCATCTTTTCCCTGAAATAGATGGTAACCATGGGCACAGCAACCTTGAGTGTGCCCTTATGAACCTTTCTAGAACGTTACTGAACATAAGGGCAGCTTGGGGGGGGGTGGGGGAGGGAATCCCCTGCAGAATGAACAAGTGGTGGCAAGGGGAAGGCAGTGAGAGCAGTCTTTCCCCCCCCCCCCCACCTCCCTCTCTCCCTTTGCCCACACTCATCAGCATGGCTCCTGACTGGACAGCCCACTTCTCTTCCCTGCACTCCCATCCCTTATCCTGCTACCAGCATGTGCTTTGCAAGCGAGCAAGCTGGCCTGCCTCTGTTCAGACTCCATGGTCCCCAGGCATAAAGCCCCTGACCTGCTTGAACTTCCGGTTTATCCCTCCCATACAAAGCACCTTGCAAACCCAAGCTCCTCCCTGGGGTTCCCATTTCTTGAGATAAACACATGCAGTGCTTCCTTCCTGTCTTACTTGACCCTGAGCACCATGAGGGCAGGGACCACGGCTCGGTCATCAAGCCATCCTGCACTGAGACCTGTGCCCCTGCTCAGTGGAACTGCTGAGCAAGGTGCTCACACTAAGATGAGGAAAGATTCCACAACACAGGCGCCAATGCCAACTAGTTTCGTCTCTCACTGTTCTTTTTCCATTTCATTATTTTTCTAACGATGTAGGAAGACGGAGAGGAAGAAAAAACATTATGGGGAAGAGATAAGTTGTCTCCAAAATTCATTAGCTGCCTCCAAACCACACTACATCACTACCTTTTATATCAGCTCATAAAAAAAAGACCTCAAGCTGGGTTGAAGCTACAGAGAAAATTAGCACATGCCTGTCTCAAAAACAAACACACATCACAACACAGAATACAGAAGAACAGGTATGAAAACATCTGAAGCTGAAGGTTCACATGGCTTTTCAGTTCTCTCTCCCTGGAAGGCTCACAGGGCACCCCTTGCAGGGATAGCCACCCTGATGAACCTCATCTCTCCCACAGAACCCGACTTTGTGACTTGGAACTTTCTAGAACAAAAGGAGTCAGATGTTTGTGGAAGGAGGTTGGTGTTTTGGAGTAGCTGTAGCTTGTCCCTTGCATGGTGTGTGACAGATATTCTCTGTAACTTTATTTGTACCCAACTTGGGGCAAGCCTCCCTCAGCTCTACCCCTACCCTGCTGTCCTCAGGAGAAAAAAAAGATCTTCCTGTCCAGTTCTACAAAGCAGCAGGGCCTTCCCACCAGGCAAGGAGAAGACCAACCCCATGGGCACTGACGTATTCCCCAGGCAGTGAGATCTTTTCCACTTCCTCTCTCCACTCCTACTCCTGACATTCAGGTAAAGTTCTAAGCATGTTGGGGACAGTTTCCGTGCACATATCACCACTACAACTGAGAGCCAACGAGTCCCCCATGCAGGGCAGCCCGTTCAGTGCCCTGCTCTCTCACCTTTGCTCAGTGTAGGACAAGAACCTAAAGAGAATCAAAGTAGAGGGCAGGGAGGGCAGGGGCCCAATACTTTTAAAATTAGAAAATGCCACTACAGACGCTAGAGTCATTCGCTGTGATTTCTGAGGTACTCTGTGGCCACCCTCACAAAGAACACTGTCCTTTTGTGTGGCTTGGTTATCAAGTGCCTTCCAGACCCAGAGCCTGAACCTAGAATCAGTCAGACTTGGGAGTGGGAAGTGGGCAGCAGCTTCCTGGGGCCCCAACCCAGCAGTCAACAGTGTTAAGCTGTACATCTTTTCTCCTGTTTAATGTCCTGACGATCAGATCACTCCAGTGAACCTTCAGAGGAAGGAGAGGACACTTTCCTGTTGCCCCCGACTCCTCTACTTAAAACCCTTCCGCGGGGTCCTGTCTCCATGTAAACATCTTCTGAGGCCCCCCAAGTTCCTAGCAAGGCAGCCCATGCACCCTGCCCTCCCCCCAGCTGCCCCCCTTCACACACGCCCTGCTGTGGCAGATGCATTCCCTGCCCATCTTCAGAGGCTACTGCTTCATCACCCTCATCAGCTCATCCCGAGGCCGCGGCACAGTCATTTCCTAGGCAGCACTCTGTGCACTGATCTGTCCTGTGGGCCACAGCACACTGCTTTGTCCTTTGTCCACTGGCCCTGCCAGGCGGCACTGAAGCCCAGGGACCACATCTGCACTGTCCCTGCTGCAGCCCCAGGGCCCCACACCATGCAAGCATCACAGAGGAAGGAATGAATGCAAGAATGCGTGAAAGAACTGCTGCAGTCTTGACATTGTCAGAGCTGAGGAGAGATCTGACCCAAGTTTTACAATAACAAAGGACACAAGATGAGATCAAGCTTTGTTCTGGTTTTGAGTGACTCAGTGGGCATCTGTAGGCAAAAACAAAACAAAACAAAAAACCCAAAGCTTTAAAGTCCCTGACTGTCCCAGAAGAAAACATGAACCATATTTTTAACAAGAAGTAGGGAAGGGAAGGGCCCTGTCCCCATGGTGGTCTCTGACTATGTGATCACTTAGGGAATATCTATTTAGGAGCTGGCCAAATGGGGCTGATTAGCCCTGAATTTATGTGGCCTCAACCATCTTCAAGATTGGAGACACCAAGCAAGGTAAGAGGCTTGCAGGGACATTCAACTATACCCAGAAGACTCTAACCATCTTCCTAGACCTGTGATCACCTAGATTCCAGGACGGGCAGAGCCGCCATGTCTAAGATCACCACAAGGAGAGATAGTGCTTTCACTGTAATGAAGCCACCCTCTCTGCCATGAGAATTTCAGAGCCATGAAACTAGGACTCCAGGAACAACCGAGCAGACCCACCAGCGAGTCCTTAAACCTGGCTGCTCTGATCCCCTCCATCACAGTGCATACTTGCTAGGTGCTCAAACTGGGGCCCTTTCCTATCTTTCTTTTTTATGGCCTGGCATGACCTTTGTTAACTCCCCAAGCTACAGCCCCTTACTGTATTTTCTTGCTTTTTAGTTCAAGTTCTTTTGTTTTCTGTAAACTCGTGCTTTAGGTTCAATTTCCACTATTACTAAAATCACAGACCCAAGCTAGCTGGCAACAGAACCACCAAACTCTCATCTGTACAGTAGCCTGATAAAGCAGTATTATTATCATCCCACTTTATGATGAAGCAATTGAGTCTCAGAGAAGCTGCGACCACCGCCTCAAGTCACTCAGCCAGTACCTGTGGCGCTGGGAACTGAACCCACACTACCACCTGGCTCCGGAGCTCCCTCCTCCGGACCTGGTGCTGTGGCTATCTGACATATGTTGTATCTTCCTTGGCAACTACGAAGCCCACCCACAAGGCAGCCTATCTGCTGCCTCTGCATGCTGCCTTCAGACGGGAGGGCCTGGGTAACAAGCTGGAAAAAATGAAACCTTGGCCTTGAACCCCACTGCCTTCAGGTGTCCAAGCCTTCACAGCAGTGGCTCAAGCCTTACCTATGACACGCTGGGCAGAGCCAGGCTGCTAAACCCCACTCTGGGCCAGGTGGCAGCCTCAGCCTGGCTGCAGAAAGCAACCTATAACACAAAAGCCGCTGAGGAAACACTAGGATCACCCCGGAGCCAGATGGAAAACCAGCACCCACAAGCACAGAATCGCCATCACCAACTTTTTCTTTTACCTAAGGAAGGCTGCAAATGGTCAGATATATTCCTTAAAGGGAACAAGAGAATAAACAGAGGGAACAAGTGGAAATACTTTTCAACTGAGACGCTGTCGCAGCAGCATTAAAACATCACTGGCGGGTAATTTCAAAACCCACACAACAAGCCACACTACAGAGACGCACTTAACACAGCTTGAGAGCTACGTGTCCTCCTGTCTGGGACTTTAATTGCTGGGTGTTTTGGTGGTAATTTTCCTGAAAGCACCTTAGCTCTTCCCCTGAGGAAGGGGACAGGGCTGTGACTAGCTGGTGAACAGGGGAGACAGCAGGGATTCGGCTGGAAGGGCCCATCCTGCTTCCCAGCTTTAAGGTCCCTGACTTTGTTTTCACATCAGCCCCTACTCGAAGGCGGCTGAGAGGCGTGTGCACGTTCACAGGCCGCTGTGCTGTCTGTGTTTCCGAGCCAAACTGCCCCTCACAATGCTCTCTGCATAACAATCAAGCGGCGGGCCACGGGGGGGGGGGGGGGGGGGGGGGGGGGGGGGGGGGGGGGGGGGGGGGGGGGGGGGGGGGGGGGGGGGTGCGGGGTGGATACGCACGGGCATGGCATTGTTGAGGGTGTTGTTGTAGACGCAGGCACGCAGCGAATAATCGAGCATGCAATTTTCAAACAGCTGCAGAGCTTCGGTTACTTTTTCGTGGAAGTCATCTGCAGATTTATTCGAACTCGCGAAGTAGAGATAGTCTGAGTACAACCTGTGAGCAGAACAAATGAATAATTTTACCATCCGCCAATGTGAAATCACGCCATTTGGGTGACAATGAAAATCAATGTGCAATTACATTATCTCGTTTTGTTCATTAAAACACAACCATTCTTCTTCCTTCCCCGGAAGACGAAGCCCCTCCCTGCTTCCTTTCTCACTTGGCTGCACCACCTGCCCTTCCTCCTCACACATGTCTACACTGGCCCCATAGAACAATCAATGGGCTTTTCATTTTTTATGTCTGCTCTTTTAATTCCCCATAGTTACATCACGCTGAGGCTGTTTCCACAACCCCAGATTACAACAATCATACAACAACAGAGAAGCCATGAAATTTTTATGTACCTTTCCCTCCCCTCTCCTTTTGGAAACAGCAAACACAAACAGTCTGTTGCTCTTGTAGTACTACAATCTCATAGGAAACTCTTCCCCAAAACATTTTTTAAAAGGTGTTGAACGTGTCTGCACAGGTTCACAGAGACTTTTTTTTTGTTATCTAATATGAAATCCTGCCACGTACTCATACAAACACCTGTAGACAATTGTGTTTATCTAGGGGCCCTAACTTTACCATTCAAACACCACCCAGGTGCATGTAACCGTATTTCCCACAGAAGCTGATGACCTTCCATTACCAAATCTGGCTAGCCATGTCTGTCCTCTAATCCATTTTATCAAATATCTTGCTAGTTAAGCAAATGTGTAGGAGGCCAATATTTTGGACTGAGTTTTTTGCACTAAAGCCAACAATTTGCAGACCAAACCAAAATGGAATCACTTACCCTAGAAACCCGCTAATCAAACTGATCTTAGAAAGACTGGCTTTCTGTAACACAG
Source organism: Ctenodactylus gundi (assembly GCA_004027205.1). Lineage (NCBI taxonomy): Eukaryota > Metazoa > Chordata > Mammalia > Rodentia > Ctenodactylidae > Ctenodactylus > Ctenodactylus gundi. The sequence continues at coordinate 326,693 of PVKB01000139.1, forward strand.
AAGTAACAGTCAATCAACCTGACCAGGCACAATGAGGATGCCCCCTCTGCTATAACCTGTGCAAGGAAAGCAACTCTGAAAATATCAATTGACTTCCTGTTCCCTGGTTCTACTTCTTCAACACTCTTCTGCCTCTAACGTCCACCTTGTCCCCTCACCTCAGCAGAGAACCTCTCTATTACAAAGAATAAGACACTGCCCGATTCATGACTCTCATTCACAAAAGCCAATTAGATCCTTAAACCAAATCTGTTGGAATTTTGTTGACACCACTACGCTGAGTTGGCCCGAATCTCCCACCCTTCACTTCTGTTCACCCTCTGATCTGCTTTGGTTTCTCCTGGCCCAGGAGGTGACTGGTTATCTGACCATCTTCATCAAGGATCCTATTGGGTCAGTTAATCTTTCTCTGGAAGTTTCTCTTTAGTGTTTTTCCACCCACCAACCACAGACCCTGCCCCTTGAATATAAAATCCATACTTCTTCAGGTGCAGCCAATCTCTCTCTTCTACCGCAAAAGCCTATGACAGCAGTTCTTGCTTCTATTGCCATGGCCCTACACAAAGTCTGCTTTATCATTTCAGCATACATCAAAATGACTTTTTGTTAACAAAACTCCCAAGCTGTGAGTCTGCTACTTTTTCTCCTGTTTCTCTTTGCAGAGAGAATATGGATTCCTCATTTTGGCCTCATGAATCCCTCTTTGTCCTTGTCTCTTTTTTTGCCAGACGTTTGTTTCTCCTTTTTTTCTTGCATACACCTGGTGCCCTCGCAGCTCTGACAACACCCTGTGCCCACATGCCCTCGCTGCCACCGTGCTTCCTGCCGGGATGATGCTGGGCAGACGCCAGGCATGGCCTGCTGCCACCAAGAGAACCTGCTCCTCTTCTGTTCAGCTCCATTCTCCCTGATCTGCTCATCGCACCATCCTGGTTCCTCTTCCTGGTGAAGGCGATTCTGTGATTTGTACTACACACCCCATAGCTTGGGTTGTGCTTCTGTACCAACAAATGCACCTGGTATTCCCACCAGGGACCCGGTCACACACGCTCCCGCACAAGTCACAGGTGCCCGTTGGATGTGTCACAGGGTCTCTTCACTGTGCCCACCCCTAGTTTCATCGTAATACCCCATGCGCCCCTTCTTAGGGACCAGAGCAGATCTTATTCACCTTTGAATCCCTCACCTGGAACACTGCCTTCCACGTGGCCCTCGAGTAAGCAAGGGAAGTAAGAGTGAAAGACAAGAACTGCTGCCAATCTGGAGCGGGCCAACAGTAGGTGACCAGGAAGATGAGTCCCAGGAGATGGTGCACAGCTTCTAAGTTGCCACCTAGGCCACAGTGGGTTTCTTGGTGACGTGACAGCCTTCCACACTACCTACAGGCCTATAAGTTTAACCCCTCATCCATGTTCCCTGCAGATAGCCTCTCACCTACATTTCTGTAGGTAATTTCTCACCCATAGTCCTACAAATTATGTCAATAAAGTCGCTGTTTCACCAAATTGGACACTGGTGTAATCTTGACTTTGGCCCATCTGCTGTGCCCTATCTGGGGTGAATAAACAGTGATGTTCACATTTCCCCAGGGAAAGTTATTCACATGACACAAGGACGAAGGAAACTTCTCCTTGGCTTGTGTCCACAGCAGACACCTTTTAGGCATCCTGAGATGTTTTGGGAGGTGCCAGAAGTTGTCTAAATACACACACACACACACACACGCACGCACGCACGCACGCCAAACTCCAAAAAGATCTGCCTTTAAGATGAACCATTAAAGCCATTCTGTGACCAGTGAGAATGGCCTCACATCCAGACATATGAGTACACGGCCAGTAATATTAGCCTATGATGCATCCTACATCAGCAGTGGTATTTTTCTTCTTCAAAGAACATGCACCAAGACTAAAACATGGCCCTGTCACTGCAGGACCACTCACAGTGGGAAATGAAAGGCACACTGATAAGTGCCATCAGATTTGCATGGACCTTAGCATGTGGCGTGGCTGCATGTGCAAAAAGTGGCAGGGGTTCCATGGGGCATTCTGTCTGATGGGAGCCCTTTCTGGTTTACAATTAGTCCCAGCGAAAGTATAGCCCAAGCAAAATGCCAATGGAAATTAATGAATGCTTTTGAAACTACTGATGAAACCTACATTTAGTAAGACCTAACCCAGAGTTCTTACCAAGGATGCCTATACAATGTTCAACAGAACTAGATTTTTAGCAAAAATTTATTCACAAAATCCAATCACTGGCCTATGATTTCCATTCTGAGGGGGGGTTTTTTCATGTGGTAATAATAGTTCTTGTAGACACTGGACTCATAAACAAAAACAGGTGTACCAAAGTCTAACTCAATTTTAAGTATAAAAAAGTTTCATGAAAAAAAAAAAATCTGATTCCATAGAACTCTTCAGAGATCAAGAAGTAATCCCAGGGGAAAAACTGGGACAGATCCAATGCTTCAACCAAGAAAGTACACCCCACTGAGTAAAGAGTAGAGATTTTGGTCCATTTTAGGGTGAATACACAACTCACTTGCTGTGAGTCACACGCACAGCCTTTCAGAACCAGGCTAGGGCACTCCCTCAGCAGGGTAAGAAGAGACTTCAAGGACCTCAGTCACCTTGCTGATCTTGGGCTCTGCCCACGGTTGGGTAGCCTTCAGGACTGTCCACTGGTAGGACCCACAGTGGGTGTCCTTTACATGCTCCTTTGCCAGCAAACATCTGAACAGAGACTTCACTTACCTTAACCTTTTCATCTGTAGGCTGCAGTCAATTAAATAACGGCCCCCAAAAGATGTGTCCAAGCCCCAATCTAGCGATGACTGTGATCTCAATTGAAAACTGGGTCTTAGCAGATAAGAATCTTCAGATAAGAACATCTGGATTCAGGCTGAGTCCTAGACCCACATGATTAGTGTTCTTAAGGAAAAGGGAGAGGATCCAGGCACACTGGGAGGATGATGCTAAGTCTGAGGCAGAGACTGGACAGATCAGGCTGCAAGCCAAGTAAGCCAAGGACTGCTAGAAGCCATCAGAAGCAGAGAGCCAGGCACAGGGCAGATTCTTCTCCAGAGCCAGTAGCATGAACAACCCTGCAGGTGCCTTGATTTCAGGTTTCTGGCCTCCAGAACCATGAAAGAAGACATTTTTATTGTTTTAAGTCACCAAGTTTATTGTAACTTATTAGGAAAGCTCTAAAATGAACACAGATTCTAAACCCCAGTTCCAAGGAAGACTGAGGAGTTACCCTGAGCTCCCTGAACAGTGGCCCAACTGTGCAGGAGGATGATGGGGACACTGTGGTCAGATTTCCTCACAAAGAAATAAGAAAAGAGGCAAAAGCAAACCAGGAGGCCTCCCTTCCGGGAGCACTGCCTGTGACTTCCTGATGGTGGAGGCTACCACGTTGCCAGATCCCCTTCAGCAAACGAGGCAGTCACATCCCAACAACTACTCTCTGGAAAACAATTTCAAGTCATGGCTTTGGATGAGTAAGAGACACCTGGAAGGATCAATGGCATTCAGAAATGTTGAGGAGGATGGCAAATGCATCAAGAATACATATCTAATGCACCTCAAAAAGCCGGAAGAGATACACGCATACGACAAGCCAAAATGTAAGAAGTCAGACGTAAGAATCTACACCGTAGTCTTTGAAACCGACTGCACAGCAATGAAGCCGGGGAAAGAGATGAACATGAAAAATCTATAAAAGGATTAGTTTACACAGGTACAGAATGGGCCACCACAGAACTCCAAGGACAAAGATCAACCTCAGGATGTCTGAAATGGCACTGAGCATGTGCCAGAGGGAAGCAAAGCGACAAGAAATGTCTGGGCCCAAAATGACACTTGTCTTCAGTGCTAGGTACCAGATGGTAAGGAGGGAGACAGGAATGCCCCTACGGGAACCAAGGCTCAGTAGGAAAGAGACTCCTCTGGGCACGTGAAGGACTAACCAGGAGGTAGAAGGCTCAAGAAGAAAAACCAGTTTCATTAAAGGGAAAATGTCTCCAGTCAGGCAGTGGTTCCCAGTGGCAGGAGCAGCCTCGGCCGGAAGCGACGGGGCTCCAGGGTGTGGCGAGGGCCTGTGGATGCGATATCCCCCAGCCCTGGGTTTTGAGGCTGCCCGGCCCCTTTCTGCTCAACCACCTCATTTTCTTACTCTCAAATCATCCTGAACAGATGGGTGTTCCATTTGGCCAGAACTGTTTCCAATGGCAATTCCAAATATAAGCCCAAATACATTCCAGGCCTTCTGTGCTGTGGTTATTTTAGAAGGCTGCTGGTGGGGCCCTGCCACAGTGGGCCTGGGCGCATGCCACACCACTCGGTCCCCTTCCTGACAAGTGCAGGGGTAGCAGGCCACAGGATGCACAGGAATTGGATGTATGTTTTAGGAAGACGAGGAATCATCTGCCAGCAACCATGTCTCTCCCCGTGGGCACAGAAGAGTGGCCAGCAGTGAGCTCCAAGACCCCGTCATGTATAATCCAGGTGGGTATCCCAAGGCCACTGTGGAATTCACTCAGCAACATTTAAGAGGCATTGCTCTACGATGATATGAGCTGACTGAATGCAAGTTGGTATACTACTAAAGCAGGAGCAAGATTTCGGGGGTATAGCTCCAGAACAGTGCTTGCCTGGCTTACACAAGGCCCTGAGTTCCATCTCCACCACTGAATAAATAAGTAAATACATAGATAAATAAATAATTTTTTTAAAAAACAGGATTAGCCACTAGTGGGCAGACTCCTCCTGGGGCAAGGCAACTCTTGAGTGCTCTCTGTCTAGGTTTAAGGCCTGCAATCCCTTGGATGTGATATGGATGCTGGGGGTTACTGAATAGGTGGCCCTCAGCTCAGTGCTGAACGTAGTACACATGGTCCTGTTTCGCCTTCACCCCAGAAGACACTCACTGCCTTGTATCTCAGAAAGACTGAAACATACGAAGATTCAAGAGCTCTCTCAAAGTCATGCAGCCAATGAACAAATCCAGGTCTGCTGGACCCCAAAGTCCACTGACCTCACACTATGTGGCCTTGCCCCTATGGGTGGGAGAAGAAACAAGGCGACAGCTATCTGAGTCGATGGTGGATTTTGGCTTTTGTTTGTTTTGATGTTTCTATTGCTTTAGTACACAGTGATTTTAAAGCAGAAGCTAATTTTGTTACCGGACTACTTAATGACTCACAGGAGACTGATAAACAATTACAATGGACAACCGAACAGCAAAAAACCATTTGGGATGAACACAAGGAACTTCACGGCCATAGTCAGGAAAAGCCAATGTGTTTGTGGAACATCGTGTTGGACATCTAGAAAAATGACGGCAACAATAAACGAGTGCTGAGGTGTCTATCACGCAGCAGCACATTCTGGGCAATGTTTCATCACTTGGGAAGGATAATGTTCTCTGACTATTGTACCAGCTAATTGGATTTCAGTAGCTTCAGCTTCTACAAGATGATGTGCTTCCTCACAGGCCTCCCCTGTATGTGAGGACTCTGTACATTCCAGCTCCAAGGTCACTAGCTTGGTGCATCCTTTGTCTGTAGCTGACTTTTCTTTCTGGTATTTCTGCTTATCCCTTTTACATTAAGATGTAATGCACATATGATAAAATTCACCCCTGAGAAATGAACAACTCGGCAGTTTTTAGAAGAATGGTCACTATGTTGTGTGGCCATTCTGAAATTTCCTTTTCTTTTCTTTTCTTTTTTGAAACAGAGGCTCACGCTGTAGTGGAGGCTGGTCCTGAACTCACCGGGGAGCCCAGGCTAGTCTCAACTCATGGCAATCCTCCTGCCTCCTGAGTGCTGGGATTACAGGTGTGCACCACCATGCCTAGCTTCTGTGGCACTAGGGAATCAAACCTAGAGCCTTGAGCTTACTAGGCAATCACTTTAACCACTGAGCTACACCCCACAACCTCCTCTATGTAGGCAGGGTCTCACTCTGTAGTCCAGGCTGGTTCTGAATTCATTATGCAGCAGACGCAAGCCTTAAACACACAGCAGTCCTCCTGCCTCAGCTTCCAGGTGCTAAGATTATAGGGATGCACCAATACACCCAGCTTATGTGGTGCTGGGAATCAAATCCAAAACCTTGTACTTGGTAGGCAAAAATTCTAACTGCTGAGCTATACCCCAAGCCTCTGGAACATTCTTATCAAGTGTCTGTTGGCTTTAACAGGCCAATTCTACCAGGGGCTCATATCAGAAGTCACTAAGGCCCAGCTCAGAAGGCACACAAAAGCACAAGCTTCAGTCCTGGGTTCAACTCGAAGTGCAGACTCTTGATGACCTTGAGCTAGGACATTTGCTCCAGTCAGTACTCCGTGCAATGGACTTGTCAGAGCTATGTGGAAGGATCAGCAGCAGCAGATGCTGCAGCAGTGGATGGCTGGGTCTACTGACCCCTCTTAGCTGGCTTGCCATAGCTCTGCTGGTGCCCTTCCCGTGCTCGAGTGCCCGCCACCAGCTCAATGATACTCACACAAATGACCACACTTCCTTACCCAGAAGGCCCCAAGAAAGGGATACACCTCATTCTTGCCTTCACTACATGGTCCTATAGCCACGTGAAAGTCATAATTAATGTGGTAACAGAAAAGAGAGCCAGAGCAACTGGCTTCGTTATTCTCCATCTGCTAGTACCCAAGTTCAAGACAGATCAATGAATTCCCAACCTCCGATATAGGGCCATCAACAGTGATTTTCTATTCTTTTCCTACAAGGAACAAAAAGCCTTTGTGTCCCCTGAATCGCAAGCTGACTATCTCATCACAAGGCACAATGAGGCAGGACTGGCCACAGCAGCTTTCTTGTGAGAACTGTGCAGGCTGGTCTCAAACCAAACACACAGTTAATGATAAAGGTCAATGCCAGGTAAGAGCATTTGGGCTTGAGCTAAAACACTTCTAAGCAGGTGCTAAGCTTCCTGTTTATCGGGATCATTAGGTGGGAATTAAGGGAGGCTCTTCTCTTTCCCATGAGGTTTAAGGCTCCCTGAGCACAAGCCAGGCTCTGCACCATCTTGTGTTTCTGTAGATTCAACAGTGGCCCTCACCAGTGTCTGTGGAAGCCAACCTTCTGAGGAAGTACTGAGCATCCCTGGAATCTCCAAGCACATGTGGTTTGCAAAGCACCTCACACAACTGGCCAGTGATCCTGATGACAAAACAACTAAGGTGTGCCGGGGTCAACCTTGGCTACCGAGCTAGGCATAGGTCCTAGGCCTGGGTCTCTCACTGCAGAGCCACAGCCGCTAACCACACTGAGTATCCCTAGGGCTCCAGATATGCAACAAGTTCCCGAAGCCTCCCAGCTGCCCAGCATTAACTCCCCAGGTCACAGCGTGAAGAAAAACCTCTCTCCCAGCCCTGCGTCTCTGCAAGTAGAGAAGTGTCGCGGCTCAATTCTCAGGGTGTGCCTCCGCACCACACTCAGAGCCACCCTTTCCAAACAGCTCCTCTGGGAACTCACAGGTCTGCCAAAGGCTTGGCAAACACACCCCTAAAAGGAAACACTGTGGAACACATGGGAGTTTTTGGCCTTATGGTTTTCTTCCACCAAGAGGAAGACACAGTCCCTCACCAGGTGGCCACTCCTGAATAGTCCTCAGAGAGCCCTTCACAAAGGCCCCAGCTGTCCTTGCGGCCTGGCTGCTGTGGGCTCCCCCTCCCTGATCTGTAGGCCGAAGCCAAGCCCTGAGCTCTCGGTGGCTGGGCAGTCGAGCCCTATTAAAGTAATCTCAGTCACTACGCAGGCCTGTAGAAAGGCAGCGATGCCCAAACAGGAGGCTTATGAGAAGCAAAATGCCTGAAATGACCAGGAAATTAATGGGCAGTTTAAATAAAGACTGTGGTATGGCTTCCTCCAGACCACTCTGTCTGTTCAATCCTCCAGTCTTAGAGCCAAGGAAAGAGACAGTGAGCTGAGGGAGGGGTGGGCCGGGGAGACTGAGTGTGAATCATGGCCCTTCAACACCTCTGTACCCCAGGGGCCTTCCTCCCTATGGTCCACTACCCACAGGAAAGTTCTCCCAACCTCCCCATAAGAGAGGTCACATTAGTGATGTATCCCTCAGTGCTGGGAACAGCCTGGTTTTGAGTCCTTGGGCAAATATCCTATAGGAAAAGGACCACATCCGGAAACCCTGTCCACAGACACATCTTCAACAGTCACTCCGTCCTTCTAGACCAAGGGAGGTCAAGCTCTTTGGAAAATGGGCTTTGACTACGCAGCAAGAGAACTCTGTCTTAAATCTAAGATCTATGGCAACTCCAAGGCTTGGATCCCTCAGCTGTGACCACCGTGCCAGCTCCTAACCTACAGCTGGTGCCCACTCCCCCCAATGCAAGCTATGCAGAAGAGGCACATCCAGGCTCAGGCACCACAGAGGCTCTGCACACGAACGGTAGTCACTGGACATGTTTCCCATGAACTGACCCACCCCAGGGTGAAATGCTGGGCCTTAGTAAGACACACAGGTGACCAAACCACAGCCTGGCCACTCACGAACCATATCACCTTAGGTAGGTGACTTAGCCCCACGGAAGCCACACACCTTACCTGTGGACACATCATGCGAGCCTTCTTGGCTGCTCACGAAGCACAGAGCTAGGCCAGCTCAGAGCTCCGTGCACACACCAAGGGCACTGACTTCACTGAGGCCTGTCCCTGCCCCTCGGCTCTGTGAGGGCAGACAAGTGGAAACTGCTCTCCTGTATACATAATGCCTCTCAATATCAAAATACACAATAAATATTTAGTAAATAATCAATTTGCTTATTACAGCTACTACTTATATTTAATAGTAATAATAACAGCTAATGATTACATACTTTCCATTTGTTCAGCACCATTTAAGCATATTAGTACAGATATAAAATAAAATCATTTAAATCTCACAACCGTATGCTTCCCACTTTCCTGATGAAGAAATGAGATACAGAGAGGCTAAGTACCTGCCCAGGTCACAGAATTGGCAAGTGGCAGAGCTGGCTGGGGTTCCAGCACAACCTATCTGGGCACCACAGCCATCTCTGTCCCTGCGACCCTGGCATGTCTCCCCAGCACATGCTCTGTGGCAGAAGCTGGTCCGCACCCACACACCACACCGTTCATTCCGCAGACAGAGGAAATCAATGAACACTGGGTTTCTATCCAAATGTTCAACCCACCGTTACTCTGTGTCCCCAGGAGCAAGTACATCCATTCGGATGCATTTCATTAAAAGCCTCCTCCCCTCCCCAGTTAATCATCATAAGTAGATTAATTATTTAAGCAGTCCAGGGGGGTGTTTAAAAATCAGTTTATACAAGCAGATGAAGAAAACCCCTATCTAGGCTCCAAAGCTCAGGGATTTGGATGCAAATCAAGTTCTACTTCGTACCTGAGCTGAATTCTCCACCCCTAAAGACAAACCATCTTCAAATGTGGAGACCAGCCGTTCCTGCGGTGGTCATTTCTGGGCACTGCACTCAAGACTATGTGGAGAATAAAAGCAATATGCAGATGCCGTAAAACCTTTACAGATGATCCCCGACCCCTCTCTGAATGTCCCCTGAACAGAAGAGGAATGCACTGAGGTCAGAGGGGCAGCACCTGCAGACATCACTCACATTAAATGGGGCCATCAATGCCCCCATTTAGGAATCAAACTATTAGCCAGCTCCCAAGCGAACAGGCAGGAGGCTAACACGAAATGCATTTGAAAAAAAAAAAAAAAAACAGCCTTTACCTTTTAAGAGTGGGACTGAATGAAGAAAAATTCTGCTTGTAATTGGTGGCTTCATTTTAATTAAGTGGACCGATTTAGTCCAGGAATGTGTTGCTTTAGTTCGAAACTGTCACAATCTCTTACAGAGAGAAACAGGGAGTGAGAATTCTTGGCTGGCCTCTCTGCCCTATGAACCATCCCGCCCATTTCTTTCCATTAGTTCTCTGTTCTCCTCCAGGAAAAAAAAAAAAAAATAGACTTACTGTTTATATCCTTCTCTGGAAACATAAAAGCGATTAGGCTTGGCTTTCAATTCTGACATTTTCAGATTTTCTATTGCCTTTGATCAATTATAGAAATAAAGGCTAAATGTGAATCTAAAACCAGAAGTAATATTTCACTCTCCAACTGGCACTGAGCAGCTCAAGGAATCTCCCATTTGCAGAAGAGCAAGGTCACAGAATGACTGAAATAGACTAATGGCCCAAGAGCCAGTTAGACGAATGGGGACTTGGGCTCAGAATGTTTGTTTCTTCACGGGTGACCTAAACACACAGTATTTATTATCTTCTGTGGCCAGGATGAGGAAGGAGCCAGCCACTTCAGATAGGCCATGAGTCACAGGTTTCAAAAGGAGAAATTCCTATTGTTACATATTTTTATAAATGTCTAGGAAGCGATAAAACAGCTGCTGCTGTCAGTAACTCACTGAGAAAATATGCACATAAACACTCACTCCTGCTGCTGCTGCTGGAGCTGGCATTGAGCTGGAGTTGCTTTTCCCTGGACACTGAGACCAGGGCACAGTTTCTTGCTTACCAGGTGGGAAAACGCAGACACCCTAGCCCTAGCTGACACCTCACCTACAACTAACTTGTTATTCAGTAGTCACTACCTGGTACCAAGGACTGGCTCAGCATCCTGATGCACACTGCCCCTCACACCTTAGCACTGCCCCATGTGTCAGGTCAAGGCTAAAGCCCACTTCTCTGTTTCCAGAGGGCAGGCACTGGACCCCTTGGTCACCCACCATGCAAATACTCAGCAATCCACACAGAGCCCAGCATGTGGCAGGGGCTCAATAACTGTTTGAACTGATGAACTATTTTTGTTCCATTGGAGCAAATAACCCTCCTTATTTCTTCTTTAAAGGAAGAAAGAGAAGAGGAAGAGGGGAACGTAGCAGCTCTTGGAGGACTCAGCTATAGACATGTGCTTCCTGAAAGATGGCAGACACATGGTCAGGTGGGCTGTTCTTGCTCCTGGTCAAATGTCAGCAACTGGCCAGCACACATGGCCTCCCTGCTCAAAGGCTCACTGTCATGGTGCTTGTGTCTGCCGAGGCAGAGCCAGACCTCAGGAAGGCAAGGATACAACCAGGGAGCCTGGCTTCATACTCCACCAACAGGACACGCAATCTTTGCCCATGAAGTCATGGTCTCCTCTGCTCAGAACATTTCTTCCCCATAGCCTATCTTCCTCTTTGCTTATGTGGCAAACTCTTACTCATCCTAAGAAAAACCCATCCCGGCACGAGCTCTTCCAGCTCAGTGGATGTCTCTGCTTAGGAGCTCATTCACACTTCCTCACCTCCACCTAACCATGGCTCTGCCTGTCTCTCTGACGAGCTGCTCCGTCTTTCCAGGGAAGAAAGGGGTGGATACAGAAGCAATGCCACACAGAGAAGTCTCACCCTGTACCCAGAGAGCTACCAAAACTTGTTACTTATACTCCCTCAGCCCCTGAAGCTGGCCACGGGCTAAGTATCCTCAGAATGGAAAACCAGGGAGACACAACAGGAAGAGACGAGGTGAGCAGAAAGCACATGCCCAAGAGAATGCTGCACCCTGTGAACTTCAGCTGGGGCAGCTGGGGGAACAGCTGTGAAAACACCTTGGCAGGGCCAGCAGGTCTGTCCTCTCTGGGCCCACAATTACACAATCAAGCCACACAGAGCATCTCTGGTTCCTATTAGCCATCCTGGGTCAACAGAGCCCAGCCCACTCATGAGGACTGAGGCAGAAGGCCTGCTTCCGAAGCATGAGAACTGGCTGATAAGACACAGCAGTCCTGGATCCAGGACTACTGGCCTCCTGAGGCTGGGAGACACACAGGAAGCAGAAGGAAGAGACATGCAGCAGCTGTCCCACCGCATGACCCCACAGGTACATGTCCCATGTACCCAGGCTGCTGAATGAGGGACCAGCTCTCCTCTGATCTCTGTCACACTCAGAAGAGCTAGATCTATGTGGAGACCTCCACAAGAGGGCTGAAGATCAACATGACCAACAAGGACTTTCAAGACAGTCCTCTGGGGCAGCAAAGCTAAAGAAAAAATGCTAGAGGCAGCTGTGTTCATACACACACACACATGCACACACACACACCACTGTACTTATAAAAAAAGTTTGGGAGAAAATATATCAAAATATAAACAGTAGCTATTTAAATGGGAGATTATAGGTATCTGTGAAAACTGTTTTCCAGCATACTTGTATTTTCTAACATCTCTGCCACGAACATGACTACTGTTATAATTAGGCCAGAAAGGCATGCACTCCGAAGAAGAGGTCAGGGATGAGGATCCTAGGGCTGCTGCAACGCAGGGGGCATATAACAACAGAATTTTGCCATCATTCAAGAAGCCAAAAGTCTGAAAACCAGCTCTGGTACAGAAAGAACGTTCTGGAGTCTCAGAGGAAGAATCTACTCCATGCTTGTCTCCTGGTTCATTGTACTTGAAACCAGTCCGTGGCATCACTGGCTCCTGGCCACGTCACTCTAGCCTGTCCACATGACATGGACCCTGTGCCTGGGGTGGGGGTGGAGGAATAGCATCTCACCCGATTTCGAATAGCTTCATTTTAACCTGAATACATCTTCAAAGTCGTAATTTCCAAATAAGATCACAGTCGCACTACTGGATTTAGGACAGTCACATGTCTCTGAGGTAGGGAGCATAATTCAGCCCAAAACAAAACATGGTCAGCCTCAGGGAAAATAAGACAGATGCTTAAATACCTGGCAGGCTCTCCAGTTTGGAAGGATTAGACTTCATGATTCCACAAAGAGGGAATGGAACCATAATGAAGACAGCCCTCAAAGATAGATTTACTCTCAAAATAGGAAGAATTGTGCTATCCTCCCTTACACTGGCCATGTTTGGCGGGGAGGTCCTACCGTGGAGGACATGGACAGAGTGCAGCATTCGACATGATAGTATTTTAGGAAGCATTTGACTAAATCAATGATCCCCAACCTTTGTGGTGTCAGGGACCAGCTTAATTGAAGATCACTCTCCCAAGGGCAGGCTGGAGAGGTACGGCTGTGCACTGGACTGCCGGAGGATAGCTCTGAAAGGAGAGCCGAGGGAGGAGAAGCTGGCAGCAAAGCCCCACCTCCTGTCACAACAGCTGCAGCGCTGGAACCTAACAGGGGTGTCCTAGTCACTCTCTCGTTGCTGTGACTCAATACCTGACATTCACAAATTTAGGGAAGGAAAGGTTTATTTTCACGCAGTTTCAGAAGATCACAGTCCACTCAGGGACAACTGGCAGCCATGGAAGTACATGGCAGAGGCAGAGGTGGAGGCAGCTCCTCACGACATCAGAAACAGGAAGCCGAGTCGAGTCGAGTCTAGTCCTCAAGGAAGGCAGGAAGTAGCTTATAGATCCTTCCAGGTCTCCTCCCAGTGATCAGCCCCTCCTGGATCAGGTGTGGAAGGTGTGGCAATTCCCCACTCCATGCCTGTAATCCACCCCTCCAGACTAGGCCCCAATCTCCTACCAGCACGTGGTTCCATAGTCAATCTTTATTATTCAAATACATGAGACTTTTAGGGGACATTTCAGATCCAAACCACAGTAAGACATATTAAGACAGTGGGGTGACAGGAGGTGGAGCTTTGGTAGCTGCTCCCTCCTGCTCACTGCTCATCTATTCTGGCTGCCTGGTCCTTCCAACGCCACAGACCAGCACCCGTGAGGTTGGGAACTACTGGACGAAATCATACGAAGGTCCTAAGCCCCCTGAGCTTCTGCAGTCCACACAAGCCTCACCAATGCTTCCCAGCGTTGGGCAGTCTAAGTCTGTCCTGTCTGCTCAACACCACCCTACCTTCATTTCATCCAGACTGGGCAGCCCCTGATCGCACAGGCAAAACAGCTGTGTTTAACCTTTTCCTTCTGTTTTTGTCTAAAGGAAAGCTGGAGAGTACACATTCAGGAACAAGGTGTCGGCTAAGTCAGGAGACACAGAATTCTGGGATTCAGACACCAACATCCCTGATCCTCAGGGTGTCCCCATGCCCTGACAGAGAGCACCAGTAACCATCTCATGTCTCCAGGTCAAACTCACCAGAAGCCAAGGCCCACAGACCAAGGTCAGAACTGCTAAGAAAACAATCTACAATTTGTTTAAACACAGGGGGATTGCCCTGATAATAATATTTACATTAGAAATAGCAGTAACATTGTAAGTTAAGCTTGTTTATTTTTTTTAAATACTGGTAAAATCTCATTTGTATGAGAAGAAAATGTGGCTCTCCAAGGAGCCTTTCTTTAACCCCAAAAAGCAAGACATGGGAAGCGCTCACCTCTCCACGGGGTCCCTGAGCATGACGATCAGCTTGGCATCTGGCTGGAAGGCATGGATGAAGTCCTGGGTCAGGAATGGCGGCTCACCGTCTGTGCTGTTGTCATAGAAGAAGGTCCAGGCATTGTTGTCCCACATCGTGGAAGCACTGGCCTCCCCTAGAAACAGAAGTCCCCGAAAATGAGCAGCTGCAGGGTACAGGGCACAGGCTCCCACAGTGTAGGGAGGCCTAACCTAGCTCCCATGCCTTCCTCCTGAACAACCACGACAGCAAGCCAATCAGCCATCCCTCCCTGGCAGATGGGACTCAGGGAGAGGAAGGCTGGCACCCACCCCTGCTGCAGTGACCTCTCCACCCCAACCCTGAACCTTTGTTTAGAAATCTAAGCCATCGACATAACACTGAATATGTGTTTCCCCCACTACCACCCTGTTCCTTCTCCAGGGTATACAATATAACCTTTATACAATCACCTAAGCCCTTAATTTCACAATATAACTTTGCTGGCAGCTCACAGCTCTACGGCATTTTAAGAGACCACTGAGAATGTACTAGATGGTTTCTTTCAAAAAGTGTCGAAGAGAAAAGAGTAGTTTGACCCTCAGTAGAACATCGAATGTAATTCCTGTCTGTCTTTCCTTGAAACCTGAATGTTTAGCCATGGAGTACACTCCAGGTTCAAGTGAGAGGGGCACCTTGCCGGAAGCCCTCAGCCTGAGTCTGTCTCCTAAATCTGTCCACTGTCCTGGCACTATGCACAGGCCCCTGCCCCTGTTTTTAAGAGTCCACATAGCTAAAAGATGAGAATGTTAAGCGTACTTCAGAGGATAGAGAGAAGCCTGAGACACAGCATACACTTTGCTGATATCTGAACCAAGGTAAGTCTCTGATTTTTCTTTTAAATTGTCTTCAGGAATTCAGAAAGAAAGGGAAATCGATGTAATCAATCTGTTCTCCAGTCAATTTCTGGGCACCAGGCACGGGGCTACAAGGACGTATCTCAAAAGTCACTTATTCTGGGAAAATCTGAACCAAAAGCCTCTTTGGTCGGTGATAAGTGCATTATAAGCACACAGGAAGTGAGCAGCAGGGTTGCATTTCAACTGTTGGATGCGTAATCATGTCAGGTGAACATTTCTGTTCTGGCCTTTTTTTTCCTTTTGCATTTTTTTAAAAGCGGTAACACCCAAAGATTCAAAAAAAAAAAAAAATAACCAGACAAGTCAATCAGAAGTCCTTTGAAAATTCTACTCACAGTGAATAAAGGAATATAAAAGACAAGCAAAGGATCTGAAATGAAGCTGGCATAAATTCTGCCAGATCTCAAAAAGGACCTGATTCTAAAACCAAGAAGCATGCGTCCATCTATCCATATGTCTGTCCGTCCACCCATGACGCATGCTTTATCTGTCCAGAAACATGCATTTTGTGCTGCGTCAGTGTTTTGTACTGTGCTTGGCACTGACGACAGAGAGGGAAGCGACACAGACATGGACCCTCCCGTTAGGCCTTACAGTCTAAAGGGAAGACTGACAGTTCAAGAAGCCATCAGATGCCACATGAGGATGCCATGAAGGGACAAGACAAGGTAATGTGCAAGATGAAGGAACCTTCTAACATGCCCAGTGCTTCAGCCCCAAAGAGCCTGACCACCTAAGTCCTGAGCTTCCTGAGATGCCTCTCACTAGAAACTGATAGGGTAGCCCACTCTGACCCATGTCCCAAAGCAAGACCCTCTTCCTCTGTTGAGGACCTAACCAGGAGGAAGAGGAGAAGAGCCAAATCACATTTCCAGGCTGGGAGAAGCCTGGAACTGATCTGATCCAAAAGTCCCATTTCGCAGACATACAGACAAGTGAGGACAAAAGCCTGACTTATCACATGACACCAGGCCACCTGAAACACAGGCAGGGCCAGAGGTCAGCTCTTCATCTGCCTCTCCACCTAGCCTATCACTACACGAGGCTTCTGGAAAACACACCAAGTCCTGCGTAAAGTATCAGTGTGATATTTTTATTTCCCATTCTTTTTTAAATCTAGCAGTAACTAAAATCAGAAAACCAAATGAAGGTTCTCCTTTCTCATTCATTATCTAAGTCCCTGTTTCCTGGCTCTGGGCTGAATATTTTTAGCTTGTTCACAGAACCTGAGATTTTCCCAGAGGCATATGGTAAGAGACTCATAGCAAAATATTAATGACTTATTATTTGGGGTGTTTGGACGCCTAAGTTTGAAAAGAATACTAATAGCCAACTCAAACTGCAGGTGCAGGGGGTAGGAGTACAATCTCACTGGTTCTCAGTAACTTGATTTCTGAGTTAAAAACAATTTACAAACCTTAGTCACATTTGCCTCTCTTTTGTCGTGAGAGTCACAGAAAGAGCCTGCCTTTTTCAAGTGGTTGATTATAACTCACCCTGCTCACTAAGAGATTCATTTGATTTAGAGAATCAAAATCCAATAGATCCAGGGAAAACACAAACAAAACAGATCACTGCCTCAGGTAACCAATTTAAGTAAATGTATGAGTACATTTCTCACTTTCAGAAGGTAGCAGTGGATAAACGCCCTGTTCTAAACCGAATTCCATCAAGAGTTATGTTGGCTAAATAAGCCCAAAGATCAAATGTCCCACATGATGACTACAGTTAGTGATACTATACCATATACTGGAATGAGCCAAGAAAGTGAATTTCAAACCTTCTTATTTAATAAAGAGGGGGAGGGAAGGGAAGACTATATTAGAAGGTGAGAGGAGATGAGTGTGCTAATTTGTTTGGCTAATCATTTCATTATGTATAACAAGGTATCATATGTATACCTAAACATACACACTAAAAATAAATGTAAAAAGTCAATATGGGGCTAGAGGAATAGCACAGCCGTTAAGTGCTTGTGTAGCTAGCTCAAGGCCCTGGGTTTGATTCTCTAGCACCACATAAGCTGTCATCCCAGCAACCAGTACGCTAGCCTGGCTTCATTTATAAACTCAGGATTACAGAGCAAGACCCTGTCTCAAAAAAAGGTAAACACATACATATTATGCTTTTTAATAAAACACTTTCGTAAGTTTTTTAAAACAAATTATTACCCAAACAGCCTCATTTTGAATGTCCAAAAGCACTAGGCTGACTAGCATGAAAGCTTTTAAACAGCAATGAGTCCCTAGTGTCACGTGGGGTTCTGTGTACTTCAGGAATAGACATCCTTACAGAGGCTGGTTTTCCAAAGCCAGAGGAACAACCAACAATTAGTCAGTTGCATTTAAGACCTCTCCAAGTTTAGATCAGCTGATAACGAAAGAAGTCATGTAGCCTGCTTAATTCCAGCAAAAACAAAGATGTGGCAACTTATTTAAAAAGTCACTTTGGCTGTCCTTGAGTCTGCATGGAACCAGAAAGTTCACTAAACATTTCTGACGTATAGTAAGAGCACAACTGATGGGAACATTTTATAAAGAAATGAGTGTGACGGGCAGGTAGGGAAGTGGAGGCTCAGGGGTCACGCCTTTGGGGGAGGCAAAGCCGGGTGTGGGGTGGACGAGCCAGGCCCTCAGGGAGGCTGCTCTCCCCAACCCCCAGGAACTTCACAGAAATCATACCAATAATGATTTGATTCATCTTGTTCTGCTCCTTTGCAGAGCTGGCCTGCAGTCCTTGATGGATTTGGTGTGCAGCCAAGTCAAAGAGGTCGAGGTAATCTTCCACAGGGTAGCGATCTCTCAGCCCATCTCTCAGGCGAACGATTCCTGCAAGAACCAAGAAACGGCGGTTAATGAGGACGAGTCGCCACTGCGAGAATGGTAGCTTCCTGTAATGACTCGGAGGGAAGGAAAGGTCCATAGTTCCAGCTGCAGCAGCAAGAGGCTCGGCCCAGCAAGCTACAGGAGGGGGCACTTGACCGTGGGGTAGGGCCCTGCTTCTTGGCTTCCCTCCTGGAACAAACACATGCATGCTTCAAGGAGTGGAAGACTCCACCATCCTGGGCAGTGGCTGTTTAAAGGGTGGTATACCTATTCTAGAACTATAAACACATTTACTTGGAGGTCCAGAGCTTGGGGCTGGCTAATGTGTGCACCAGGTAAGACCTGAAAGTGGGCAGGCAGCAGTAGCATTCCAGAAAAACAAGAAAAGTGTGTCAAACAAGAAGCAGGGTAGAGAGACTCTACAGTGCCTTCTACACCAGGGCCCAGCCAGGACGCTCCTGGCATTCCATTTCTTGATCTCTTTGGTTCAGCAGCCTGACCTGTGCTTGAACAGTAAGGGAGACTAATCGTATTCTGGGTGCATGGACTCTGGCATTGGACACAGAGAGCTTCAATTTGCCCCAGACCTTAAAAATGATGAACTTCACTTGTAAATATTTTTAAAACACTGCCAATATCACAACATTGAAGTTCATGTAAAGCAGAGAGTACATGTGGTCAAAATAGCCAGAGGTTCAAGGTGACATTGAATCCCACCCAGCTTCCAAGGCACGCCCTGTTCCTCCCACTCTGCTGCCAGTGGGAAGCTGGTTCTCATTAAGGGAGAACAGTGAGCCACGGAGAGGAGAGCACCCTACAGCAGGGAGTGTGTTCAGACACGTCTGGCAAGTGTGTACCCACGTGAAATCTTGGCTGCCGCAGTGGCCACTGCTAAACCACAAAAGAAACATTTACACTTGTGTTCACTCCAGGGTGAACATCAAAAGCACAAAATCAAATGCTTGTCAGGAAGCACATTAAGAGTCGGTTTAGGAAGATTCTCTTCTAGGCAACCTGCGTCTTTTATGCAGAAAACGCCCTGTGGCGTACCCAGACCTTGGCAGACAACAGGTCATATATCACCCTTAGCTCCCATGACCAAATGTCTCCTGGCAAAAAGAAAAGGTTATGGAGAGGAAACAGTGACCAGAGGGCCGCAGGGTGCCTTTGGCTAGGCGTGAGCAGAAACCAGCCTACAGGGGAGTGATGGGTGGTGTCTATAGACAACCATGTGGCAAAAGGGTGTGGGAAACACGGTCTCCAGAGTTACTCCCCTTGAGGTTCAAAATACATGACAAAACAGGGCAGGCCACAGAAGCTGAGGCATGAAGCAGCAGCATCTGCACCAGGTGTGGGGGCTCCAGTGAAACAGTACAGAGCTGGGCGTCCACCATCCCAGCCCAGTGTGCTGCTTCTTGCTGGCCGAGATCCCAATACGCCTGCGAACTGTTGCTATGGTTTGGAAATGCTTTCACTGTGTTTCACCAAAGGGTGATGTCTACAGAGTTAGTTTCTACTGTTGTAATGTTGACGGGTAATAGGACCTCTGGAGCCTAGAGCAAGATGATCAGGCCATAAATGTACTGCCTAGAAAGGCTCTAATGTTGGTCTCTTGGGATATGTGAGATCCCTTGAGAAAGGATTATTACAGAGAGGCCATCCAGGGCATGACTGCTTCTGCACATGATCAGCTCCCTCTTCATTTCTTCCATGCTCTCATGTAGCCAAGGGGCTCTTGATTTGGACGCTTCAGCCCCCATAATCATGAGCCAAACACATCCCTTTCCTTTTAAACTACCCAGCCTCTAGCGTTTGGGTATAGCAACACAAAATGGACTAATACGATTGCCTAATAACAACTGAACTGTCAGATCTCCGTGTTTCAGTATATATTCTCATCTCTCCTGTCCTGCTTCCTAAGAGAACCTCAGGTTGAGTTCATCAGCACTTCTAAAGTATGACAGAATGAAGCAATGAAGGAATCACAGGAGATGCAGAACTCACCAAACCTCTTCCGGGTCCACCAGTGTGGCTCCTTGATGGCAGAGAACTTCACTTCCGGGTGCAACCGCAGGCGGTCATAGAGGTCAGTGGTCCCACACTTGGGCTGCCCAATGATATAGAAGTGCGGCAAGCAGCGCAGGCGGAAGTGCTTCCCGCGCACATGCCACAGGTGGCCCCAGAAGCCCTTGCGCAGGGCATCAAATGTGGAGCGGAAGCGCTTGGAGTAGAGCACATAGGAGTTGGTGAGGTAGGGGTCAGTGGTGTTCCTCCCAGAGAATTCCTCGTACCAACAGGGACTCTTACTGCTGGGAAGGAATTTATTGGGGATGACTGAAAACATCTGCAACGAGAAAGCAAAAAGGGGTGACGTGCCAAATGAAAATCAATTAGCAAAACCACATTCCAGTCACAATGTGATCAAGGGCCGATCCTGATTAGAATGTCCAAAGTTGAACTATATTTGACAATGACTAAAAGATAAAGCTAAACTTGGTAGACAGTCAATGACTATGTATGTTTCCTTTCTCCCAAAATAATTTTTAAGGATAGATTTTTGGAGAAACTGATCATGAAAATTTATGCAAAATTAATTCTGCCATGATTTAGCTTTTCTATAACTACACACATAGAACAATCTAATTAAACTGTTAGTCTTTTTCCTTTTCCTTTCGACTTTCTTTCTTCCTTTTTTTCTAGTTGTATATTTAAATAACCTTTCGAGACAAAAATACTGATTAGGACAAAATAAATGAAAAAAAATCAGATTAAACCCAAGTTTAAAATTCCAAATGATGGTGATGTGCAACAACAACTTAAACCATGAGCCCATTCCAAGCAAGAAGTCCTAGCATGCAATTACAAGAAACAGTTCTTCAATATGTCTAGCTGGGCTCTTTGGGACAGCAAAGTCCCTTCTTGATGTCCAACAGCATAAGTAGGGTGCTCTGATCCTTGTCGCAACTGAGAAACGTTTCAGTCATGCTCTTTCTGCGTTCCCAAAGATGGTAAGAGGAAAGGAGGTATCCATATCTTAAAGCCAATCAATCAAGATCAACACAAGGCTACTCACGTGCAATTCCTGCCTCTTGAGATCTTGTAAGTCTGGGAGCTGTCTGGTGGTGAACTCAATCCTGGCAGTGATGCTGTTGATAATTAATTTAATGCTTGGATAGTCCTTCACATACGAAATATTATTTACAGAGGGTTGGTGATGATGCTCTTTTGTGTCACTTGGGTTTTCACTGTCCATCAAGCTGGGGTTGCCGGGGAAACCTCCATAATGGAAAGGAGATGAGATCAGAAGTTCTTGGTGGGCCCCAGAAAGGATGTAAGACGCCATCACCAAGGTCATTATTATCAGTCCAAAAACAAGGCTACATCGTTTGCTCTTCTTGAACCGCAAAAAACCACCCCAGTTCTCGTTCCCCTCAGACCGCACTTCGAGAACAGCAAGCAAGTTCATCTGCTTACTGTCTACGCGAAACAGAATTTTGTTTTCTCCTCTGCACGCAGGACACGCCTGGTGAGTGTGCTGGGGGTCTCCTCGGCAGCAAACCTGCTGTCTGTGTGAGTCGTCAGGCAACAGCTGTATGCAGCAATTAATGCAGTGCCTCATGGTAGTGCCTTGGACTTCCGGCCTAGCAAGCCATGGGGAGCTCCCCGAGGAGTCCGGACACATGCAAGGTGTGCTGGGGAATTTTAAGGATGTCTTGTGATTACATAAGATGGTCAAAAGGCATAAGCAACAGAAATGAATATATAAAGAAGCAGCCACCAATGCCCTGGGGAGCAGGGATGCTCTTAGAAAGACGAGAATAGGAAGTGATCTCCAACTGACACGTTCTGTAGGAGCCACTGCAGCACAGAGATCATGACAGGTACAGGAGTGACTCTGCCTGCCCTTCAGGTTTTTCCCATTGCACGAAAAGAAGGGGGAGCAGTACTGCTGGATGACATGGAAACACACCAGAGAATCAAAGATACCATGGTCTTCTCAGGGACAGATGGGCTGGCATGACACCCAGGGAGATGCCTGGTGGATTTCTACTTTTACATTCCATGTTCCTTCGGGATATTTCTTCTTCATGGAGAATAAACTTTTAAAGCTGTCAGATTACCTAAACACGAAGAAAATTAAGATTTATTACATAATAGGCCAACAGCAACAACCCAGAAATCACCTTCCAGAAAGAAATAGATGTTCGCTTCTCCTTCCCACTTCCCAGTCTCAGCCAAACCTGCTTGATCACAAGTAAGTCACAGAAAAGTTATACAGGGTAAGAGGAAAGTATCCACACCCTTGTAGTTGGTTTTGGGGTTCAATCTCTGCCACCACACGTGACCCTGAATGCCAACAGCATGTCTGATCCATCCTATCGGATACAGTCCTGCCCATCTCCCAACAACTTTGTCATTGTGAATCTAAGCTACGGCACCTGCGAGTCCCACTCAGGATTCTGAAAACATCCTCAGACCTGTTCAGTCATGCCTATGAAACTGAGAACTGAACTGAAATTCCAGTGCTTTTAAGTCAATGAAAAGTATAAAGAATAATTATAAAAACATGGTCAATGTGGAGTGAAGGCTTTCATCTCTCCCAACACCATCAAGTCACTTCAAGCTAGCCTTTACTATCTGTTTAAGAAGCAAAAGTTAAGGAAAATTTAGAAACAATGAAATTATTCTCTTCTTTGGTAGAGTGTATCATATAAAAAACCATTTGACTTTAAGTTATTAAGCAATTAAATCCAATGTACAGTATTCCCCTGAGCTGTGTAACACTTTAGACCCTGAAATAATTTTTCACTTTCATCGTCCTGGGGAAGACATGATTCTTAAAAATCCATTAACACAATCCTGTGGTTGTAAAATGTATTGTTTCCCAAGTGACACTTCTCTGTAAATGGCATAAAAGGAGCGTTGGATGAGACTGCCTTGGTTTTTAGCCATGCCATACCCACAGCTCTCGGCAAGCCACCCAACCTCTCTGAGCCTTGATTTCCTCACAGTAAGTTAGAATAACAAGAGTACCTCCCTTAAAATTTTATAATAAGTATTCAATTTATTAAGATATATACAGAGTTTGCATAATGGCTTACACCTCTCCAGCATCCTATGAAAGGTGGATATGAACTATATTATATTTTTCAACTGTCAATGAATGCCAAAAATATCTGAAATGCAATAAAAAAATGGGAGATCTTGTGCCATGTTATTTTTCTGTAGTGACTAAAAATTACCCGCGGGCAGTGAACTCATCATGACTCTACACACTCTCCACAAGCACCATTATTGTCCCTAAAGAGTTGGCATTAGAGAATCCTTCATGAGAGCCTCCAGGCACTGACTGGAGGACTGAACAATCAGAACTTACCAGAAGAACCTTTTACCTTCTTTGGACTGAAAAACACACATGCATTTTTTTTTTTTTTTTTGAAATCTTGGCTAAGAAGTAGCCAAGCAGTGTTTCTCAAAACATCTTCCACCCGCAAAATGTGCTACATACTATCAGCAAGGATTTGTGATTAACTTATTTGGATAAAAGATTAGGTGGACAAAATGACACAGAACTCCTTACAGCAGAAGGTGTCAGGGCTTTGAATATGCTAATAAGCCCGGGACTTCACAGGGCAGGAATAGCATGCACAAAACTTTCAAGATGTAACTGGCAGACCACTTTCACTAAGGTCTCAAGGAGCTCAGTTTGCCAAGTGCTGGTCAATCAGGACTGAGATAAGAGTGAGGCAGGGGCAGAAGCAGCTGGGGGAGCAGGGAGGAGCAAAGCGTGGGAGAAGCTGCCCCAGGAGGCCAGGCCAAACATCTCAGACTCCACTGTCCCCTCTTATGTCCCATAGGGCAGCTGGAGAGACATGTTAGGAACCCCAAGGCTTAAACCTCTGCTTCCAACTTGCTCAATCACTCCTGACCCGTTGCTTGGTACAAACAATATTTCCAAACCAAAGAAACAAAAGGGCAAGATCCCCTACTTGGAAACTCTACCACTGAAGCCAAGAAAACATTTTTTCACATGTGGAAGACAAGGCCAAACCGGGTTAAAGAACCAAGACTCCCACCAGGAGCTCAGTGGGAGGGGAGTCTGCACCCTCTGTCTTTCTGCAGCAGAAGGTCTAATTAGATTCTGTAAAAAAAACAAACAAAGTCTTGTGGACTTTGAAGCCACAAGACAAGAATGAACATAATCTGGACCCAAGAGAAGGAGCAGAACATCCCTAAGAATAAATATGTCTTATGTCAAACTACATAAATAAACCTGGAGAATAGGGGGTGCTAACAGCTGGGGTAGGGTGGACTGGGGGCGATGGCAGGACAAGCATTCCTCCCTGGGTAGCTGCACTTATGGCCACTGGCTGCTCTGAGGCTCACTTCTTCAACACACATAAGGAGGTGGAGGGGGACAATTGCAGACGTTTACCGGCCTTAGGGATGCACTCAGTTACAGTGTTTGCCCATGTCCTCTCATTCATGCATGCATGCTTTGGACAGATACATTCGGAAGGCCTACTGTGTCCTAGGCACATCCAGGTACTGGAGCCTGAAGCCAGTAACTCATCCTCAGTTCCTGGCACGCAGCTTCTAAGTCCTTTTCCTCAGAGCTAGGAGCGACAGGAGAATCATCTGCTTTTCCTAACAAGCCTCTTTAAACCACACCTGA
The DNA here is from genome assembly GCA_004027205.1 of Ctenodactylus gundi. Classification (NCBI taxonomy): domain Eukaryota; kingdom Metazoa; phylum Chordata; class Mammalia; order Rodentia; family Ctenodactylidae; genus Ctenodactylus; species Ctenodactylus gundi. The sequence goes on from PVKB01000139.1 coordinate 351,448, forward strand.
GTTTATGTTAATAAGGTGGCTCTTGGTGGGCCACTGGGAAGCCTCAGGAGAGGGGCTGGTTACCAGGAGGACCAAGGCTTGGTTAGAAGCTGGGAACATTCAGCCAGCTCCCCAGCTTCCAGGTCACAGAAGGAGGAGGAAAGAGGCAGGAGACCAAGCTATAATCGCCAGTGACCAGAGATGGGACCTCCACAAAAAAACCCCGAGCAACAGGGATCTAAGAACTTTCGGGGTTGGTGCAGAGTGAGGGCAGAGAAGTATCAGGTACCTCTTGCTGGCCCTGTCCAGGCATCTCTCTATTAGCCAATCCTGAACTGCCTCCTGTCATAAGCTTCTGATCCAGAGACAAGCACTTCCCTGAGCACAGTGTTCCGGAAAATTTCTCCAACCTACACAGGAAGCTGTAGGATGCCCCCTTCCAACTTGGCGGCCAATGTGGACAGAAGTGTGGATACCTTGGGGACTCAATACTCATGACTGTTGTCTAAAGTAGAGGCAGTCTCGTGTGACTAAGCCCTTAAATTCCAGAAAGTTGGAGGCTAAACTGAACAGTAGGACCTCCAGTGGGCTGTCAAGATAGTTGGGAGAATTTTGTTGGCAAACTGGAGCTGGAGACGGAAATACCCCCAGGAGGGGAGCGGTCTCAGTCACTTTCTCATCGCTAGAACAGAGTACCCAGTACCCACTACTCAAAGAGAGGTTTATCTTAGCTCACAGTTTCAGGGGTCTCTGTCCATGCGTGATTAACTGGAGCCTAGGCAGAGAAGGCAGTAGACAGACAGGCTGACAGAAGACAGCTGCACACTCCACTGGGACCCGGATGCAGAGAGAGGGGGGAGAAGCTGGGGGTGGGCATACCCGTCCCTGCACCCCCCTTTCCTGGGAGCCCATCCCTCCAGCCAGACCCCACCTCCTAACAGCACATGGAAATATCAGTGGGTTACTCCATGAAAGTGCAGCATCGCCATTAGCCAGTCACTTTACAAACACTTGGGCCTTTAGGGAGATATTTTAGATTTAAACCATGACAGGGGCCCTCCTTGAAAAATGTATTTAAAAAATCTTACAAGTTTTACCAAAACATACCACTGTATAACCTATAAAACATATCTTGATAAAGCTGATAAAAATAACAATCTTACAGCTAGGTGAATACATTTCGGTACTCCTGTAAGTGAAGGGCCTAGAGCTTCAGGGCTTCCAAATCTTCCCTTTACGAATAGAGTGTGCAGAGGTGACCACGAGAGGGCCTTCTCCCCACCTGAGCTTAGGCTCCATCAGAGGCTGGGGACTTCAGGGCAACAGGGTCTAAAAGAGTCACAAGTGAGTAAGATAATTTCAGGAGCTAATAAAGGACATGAAGAAAATGAAACAGCACAAAACAGTAAAAACTATCAAAACAGCATATTTCAGTGCTCCAGGGAAGCACTTGAACTCAGTAATTTTTTGTTGTTGGGGCTCTTCAGTGTGGTGTAGGGTTTTTAGCAGCACTGTGGGCTTCTACTTACTAGTTTTCAGGATCACTCCTGCCCTGAGACATGACAACCAGAACTATCTCTAGACACAGCCAGCTGTCCGGTGTGGGAGGAAGAGAGGGGGACTACCAGGGCACAATCGTCCTCAGGTAAGAACTGCTATCCTAGAGGAAGGAGTATGATACTACGATTCACAAGGTGACCAGAGAGCAACTAACTTCAGGGAGACATCTGAGCTGAAGCCTCAGTGACAGAAAGGAAGCCAGTCCCGAGACCAGAGGATGTGAGACCCAAGAGAGATAAGCTGACGGAGTCAAAGCCCCTTAATACTGTGGAAGGGTGGACCTTTAGGGGGTTGGGCTGGTGGTGGGTGGGAACCAGATGGGCAAGGAGGAACGGAACTCTCCAGGGCCTTGAAGACCAGAGTCAGGGTGGGATCTGCCCAAGTTCAGAAAGGGAGGCATGCTACGTAGTTTTTCCAAAGGATCTCTACAGTCTGTGTAGCTATTAGATAACACAATTCACTGGGGGAAAACCGAACTAATGGGACTGTACTGAAAGGAAAACGATTGTTTTCATGTTCCGTAGCTGGCCTTTTCCATATGCCACAGATTGTCCCAGGTGCAACCACTGAGAAATCTAACACTCAGATTATTCTTCCTTCAAAACTAAGTAATGCCTGCCTCCTTCACTTCTGTCTGGAATGCCTGAATTTGGTGCCAGTCGACTCAGATTAGATAGGATCTTGGCATTTCCATTCAAGTGCTGAACCAAGATGCTCAGGTATATATTTCAGTTCAACTGCTTCCCAACCCTGGGTTCCATTTGGTGTCCTCTGGATACAGACTATAACTGTGGGACCGTGGTGCCACTGTGAGCGATCAGATAACTGGTCCCCAAATAGAAAGCGTTCAATTACCCGGCCTTTGCTTGAATGCCCCCTATTAACCTCTGCACCCTAGGCATCATTAGCAGGCCATTTATAACAAAATTGTAATTGAGAGATCCAGAAATACCGCTTTAGATTAGGTAATTGAATGCCCCCTTGGTGTAAGATCGATAAAGGGCATCCAATTTCACCCTAGGAAAAGCTTATTAAATCATGGAAGCTATAAGCTGATATAGCAGAAGAAAGATGTATGAAACTTCAAAAGGAATCTGGATGGATTTAAATAAATAGCTTCATTTGGTAGGACATTTACATCTGCCCTCTGGGGAAGAGAAGGAAAAAATATCTAATTACATTATTTTACTTTTATATTTTAAGGGAAAAAATCCAATGGGTCTTAATTAACCTTTACTAAAACACAAAGCCCTCTTCTGATTAGTATTTCTAGTGCTGACACTTCTCTTCAGGCTATATATATATGGAAGTACATTTTTTTCAAGGATATTAATCAACAAGTGGAGGAAAGAATATTTTTTACATTTAACTCAAAGATTTCAAAGGTTGTCACTGAAAACGAGAAGAAAGCTAACAAGACTGAAGAATTCTGTGCAAACAGAAAATTAGCAGTTTTAATCTTCAACCTGGATTTTCACGCTTTTAATCAGAATCTCATCAATAAACAGAATAAAGCTGTGTCCCTGATCAACACAGGCTTCTACCGTAGTGAGTGGTCCCTCAGATCAGGGTTCCAAACGTGTGTCCACCTAGTGACCTATGACACGGCTCTTACGTTAACTGGGCTTCTGTGTTCTCAAATGACAACCTCATTCACAAGAGATTATTCACAGCATGAGAGTTAAGAGCTTCAATGTTGGAGCCAGGTTGTCCAGGTCGTACCTTGAACAGGACGTTATCTGTTTTCCCATTTCCATGGATACAACTGGGAATAATTCTGCATCCTCTATCACAGTGCCTGTGACCATTAGATAAATTTAAAGTGCTTAAATGCTGAGCGGTAGTGATGGCCAGCCCAGAGTATCCGGTTAAACTAAGTATTCGATAAACACTGGTAAGTATTACATAGGCATAATCTTGTCTCGCAAAAAGTATTTGATAAACAGCATATTGCTATTTCTGATGGATTACATTACTTGACCCAACCCACTCCTTCTCTCATATTCACCCTGACTGTCACAGGAATGACTGCAGCTGTCTCAACTATAGGCGTAGATTATTTCTTCTTCTTCGGCTTGAGTTGGTTCACTTGCTTCAAGAAAGAGAATGAGGCAGAGGAGACCACATGACAGGGATGAGCCTTGGGACATACTGTGTCTACCCACCCGCCGGCCTCTTTGGGGTCACTAGAGAAGAATGTGGCTGGGCCAAGAGGAAGATGAGAGTGACACATAGAGCAGAGCCACCTGGCTGAACCCCAACTGATGCAGCCAGCACCCGGCCGACCCTTGTCCCATTCCTGGGACAAGGAATAAAGAACAAGGGTTGTCGTTCAAAGTCACTCAGTGTGTTCAGGGGAAGCTTGTCATTTGACAAAAGCTCACAGACACATTCTCCTACAGGTTACAGATGACAGCCACGACAAGGTGAAACCGGAGTAAGTATAGGTTGAGTTTCAAAAAGTGTGCTTTTAGGAGTAAAGCAAATCGGGAGTAGTTCAGGCCAAAGCAATTCACCGAAAGATGCCATGAATCCACTGAGTCAGCATTTTTTCCTTTAAGAATCCTTCCGCTAAGAGAATTCCTCTGCTAACACCGGAAATTGATATGCTAAAACAATGCTGAAACCCAGATGGGAGCTGATCCCAAATCAGGACACAACTGCCCCAAACATCATACACCAGATTATCTTCTGGCACATGTGTGTTTATGACAACCACAGCTGTTTCGTTTTAGTCATCCAGACAACTGGCCCCCTCCCCCATGTCCTGATGAGGAGGGCTTCCTCCTGGTCTCCTTTTATAGAGGTACTGTAATTTCTCCCTTGTTTCCTCCCTCTGAGCAAGCCTTTCCTGTTATCTGATCTTTCTAGTTTCCCCACCCAATTTTATCTTTCCTCATGCCTGGGACACCTTATCTGTGCTCTGCTTACAAGGACTCTCTAAGGGTGATTGCCAAGGTCTTCCTGGCTGGCCCAAAATGTACCATACAAATCAAGGTCAGATATTTAAAACACACTTGACTCTACATAAAGTTCATCATCGACATTATTTTTGTTAATAATAACTTCTTCACATGCCTTACTGCATGGAAAGTGTTCTAAGCTAGCATTCCACTCCTTGAGCCAGATCTGTGAGAAACAGACATTTTCACAAATCTCCAGCTTGTGCAGCCGTCTCCCCCTTCATCCTGCCCACAAAGCCTAACAGGTCTCAACATGGTAGAAAGTCCGGTGGAGCAAACATGGTTTCCAAGCAGACAAGTCAAGAATAGACTCCAAGCAGCAGAGTTTGGGAATTGGGCATACCTGCCTTTAGTCTAGTTATTCTGTGCAGTGGGGCTTTGACCTCAGGCGATGGACTTAACCATCCTGTGACTTGGTTCCCTCATCTATAAAATGAGAATGCCTCCCGGCACGAATGTGAAGAAGTAACGCACACAAAACACTTAACCCCACACCTAACACGTGGCAAACTTCCATAAGTGAAACACATTCGTTGCATTATTTTCAAAGACAATGCCTCAACAACCAGCTCTGGGGAGCCAAGTACTGCTGCACAGGTAACTCTAGAAAAGCTCATGACTGTCCCATCCAGAACTTGTTTTAGTGTTGAACACAAAGAGCCAATTTCCAGAAATGTGCTTGCCCCTGAAGATCTGGGGAAAGTCAGCCGCTTCTAAGATGGGAGGCGAAAGACAACAGAGGGAAATTCACAGGAGACCCGTGGAGAGTTCTACTGGGAAGCCAGTCACATGGTGAGCACAGTCAGAGCCCAAGTTAGACCTGGGCGGGCTCCAGAGGAACATCTACCTGGCAGGGCAGGCAAGTCTGCAAGCACCTGCTCATCTATTCTAGCTTTTTATATACAGAAACTAAGGCCTAACATGGTTTTCAACTACCCAAAGAGATGCAGCTCATCAAAGGATGGGGCAAGACACCCAGGGGGCCTAGCACCCAACCTTTCATTCCTGCAACAGAAAAGTCCTTCCTGACCTCTGCCCATCACCCTGGTCTGGCCTCAGATGGTCCAGCAGCCCACCCAGGCCCAGGACATTCCTCCCCACCCCACACCCCTCAGGAGCGCGTTGCTAAAGATTGGCTTCGCTGTCTCCCGAGATGGGAGCACAGGGAGGGGAGGGAAGCACGCCGGGAGGGGAGATGGGATGAAACGGGCCGCTTCATTCACTCTCGGGGAGCGTCTTGTCAGCCTGGGGCGCTGAGTCTTAAACTGTCTCAATTGCGGCTCTATTCATCACGCCAGCGTGTCTCCTCCAGCCCGCGGAGTGGGATGGCAACAGGCAGGCACAGAGAGAGAGACAAGGAATCGGGAACAGAGGCTGGCCCGGTGCCACGCATGGGGGCCGGGAGAAGGAGACAGAAAGCAGAGGGGCCAGCCAAGGAGGAAGAGGCAGGGCCGGGCCGCCAGGGCACAACCCACAACGCTTTTCGTTCCTGCACATCAACACATCAAAGAGACGAACCTGGGCTTTGTGGCACTGAAGGCCTGCAGGAGGCACCACAGGCCCAGGCACCAGGCGGAGGCCTCCTTGACAGTACGTATCATGAAACTTTAAGGTCTTCCAAGGTGGCTACCTTTCCAGCAAGGTACCTTTCCTGGGTGCGACCCCTGAGTTGAGCTTCCCCAGGGATGTCACAGTCCGGACTTGAGCACTAGCCTGGCTGGTGACCCTAGGCAAGGTAAGGCATCTCCTCTCTCCAAGCCTCAGTTCCCCCATATGTAAAGTATGGCCTTGGGATTACTTCGTTCAGTCCTAACACTCACAGATATATAATTTGACGGTAATTTTTCCTTACTAATTAAAAAAAAAAACCCTACCGTCATCACCTATTCAATCTTCCAGGGCTTGCTCAGCCACCCACAGTTTTGAAAAAGCTGGCATGATATTTGCTTTATCAACTGCCAAAGAGGATGAAAAGCCAACCCAAAATGTACACCACGGGCTTCCCCGTGGGGTGCAGCCCACACCCTTTAGCAAAGTCAATCAATCGCCTACACCATGCTGTGCCTGCATTTGCTGGGCCACAGATACGAGGAATACACAGCCCAGGTCTCGAGACCGTTCTAGCAAAGCTTCCTCAGGCTCCAGGAATATGGCCATCCTCAGAGCTGTGTGCCCCACTCCAAGGGCAGCTTCAAAGCCCACCTGACACTGGAGAATCCACAGAAGATCCAGCTCTGCTCAGCGGGAGCTAGATACACCTTAACAATGGTAGTGACATACGGAGCCACGGTCCCTGGCAGCCAGGGTAGCAGGGTACGGGGTCTTCCCCTCTTCTCCAACACGGCAGTGTGCTCCAGCCCTGTGTCCCTATCTCCCTAAAATGCATGACATCCTGAGGTTTTCTCAGGATGAACAAGAGCCTGGCCTGTAAATACGTTCACACTGCAGTTGTCACCCAATGATCTCAATATGCACAAGACTTTAAAGGTCTTTGTGACACACCGATAATTTTCTTTTTCTGAAACTAATGGGGGGAAATACTATTTCAGAGCACTCATTTTATTATTTCCAGCAGTAATTTAAATCCGAGAAAGTATCACATTTTCCACTGAAGCGTATCTGTCCACTGACTGTGGTGTTCTGCTACGGTAGAACCTACTTGAGACAAGCATGGTTTGCTTTGAAGCCTGCCTAATAAAATGACCCGGATGACAAAGCAACCTTAGCTACAGAACAAGAAGGCATTTCAAGGAAGCCAAAGGACGCAATGACCCCAGAGACAGCAAAAGAGGGAAGAAATAAATGCTAATCTAGGGTCAGCCACGTGCAGAGTACTTGGCTACCACCCTTCAAGATGGCAATTCTCTGAGATCAGCATCGGGAACCCAAGTTACATGTGAGAAACTGAGGCACAGCAGGGCTAAACACACGCCCAGAGAGAGACACGCATCTATCTGTAGGCGGGGCTGAATCCGCTGGTCTCTCTGGCCATGACACGTGTGAGCTGTCTCCTGGGCTGTACAAAGCTGTGACCTCAGTGGAAGCTCAAAATGGCATGGCCAGCCATCGTCTATCCTGCTGGCCACCTGGCTCCCAGGCAAGAAAGCAAGGCTGGACCACAACTTTGCCCAAAGCACAGGGTCAGCAATGCTCAGCGCTGAGGAGCACAGCACCTCACCCAGGGTGGGCACCTGGTAAACAGTTTCTAAATTAACAAGTGAAGGAACACTCTTGCTGCTGGTGATACCAACAGTGACATGGGTAAACAGTAACTGCGGGCTTTCTCACACCCAGCCCCCAGACTGGGGCTTACAGGGGCTATTCTGTGAAAAAGAGGAGAGTACAATCATTACCTCCATTTCCCAGGCGGGGAAACTGAGGCCCAGCAAATTGAGTGCTATAACATCTTCTTTCCTGTACGACATGCAGAGATGAGCGATCCAGCCGCTGGGAATCCAAGGACCTGAACTCTAGCCATGTGTCCTTCAGCACTGAGACCCTCACCCACTTCTCAAAACAGACATGGAAGCCTCGCCACTGTCACGTGGACTCACTGATCTCAGAGCATTTGTGAAACTTATCCCTTTGGCCTACTTTCAAGGGTTCCAACATTTGCACATTAAGCCTCAATCATCAGGACAAAAAACAATCCATTTTCAGACTAGGGGTCATTTTGGTTCTTGCACAAGATATGTGGTATATTCTAGCTGCCTTGCAACAATTCTTCCTGAACACGCATAGGAGTAAATGAACAGAAGTAGCACAGAGGCTGTCTACTAGGCCCCAGACCCTCCTTGCCCACTATCACAGGGACACCGCAAAGGATGCCGAGCGGTAGTGATGGACAGCCCAGATGTCTTTCAGGACGGGCGCAGACAGAGGTCTCGCACAGACACGCAGCTTGCGCGCTGAAGACCAAGGGCGAACAATGACGCTGCAGGTGTACAGCACGCCCTCGAATGCACAAATCAGAGGCGGCACCGTTGAAGGGGGAGCAGCTGCACGCTCCCACCAGATGGCCCTGCTGGTCTGAATAGTGTTAAACATTGTTTTATTTCCAAAGATAAGCGAAATAAAAGTCTGCTTAACCCTTGAAAGAGGAGAACTGTCAGAAAACACTTCATCAGAACCTACCCTTTCATGATAAAAAAAGTGTTACGGCTTACATCTAAAAGGGGCCCCCACCCCCAAATCGCATGTGGCTGGAGGGTGACTGGCTCAAGAGGAATTCATCCACTGATGATTTCATGTGCCGTCAGGAGGTGGGACTCGGTTGGAGGGATGGGTCACTGGAAGCCACCCAGAAGGGTACATTCCTGTCCCTAGCTCCTCCCTTCTGTCTGCTGGCTGCCAGGGGCCAGCAGTTTCCTCTGCCATTGCCTTTCCTGCCGTGAAGTCAGCTGATTGTACATGGACTGAGACCAACATGACTAACACAGAAAGAATCCTAGCAACTTGCTTCACGAGGGCTTTGGAACAAGGTCAAGCTAGGTTACCAATCACCACCCGCACAGCAGTCCCCACTAGACAGATATGGGAAGGGGCAAGCGCCAGCCCAAGTGCAGGCATGGAGACTTAGGGAGTATACAGAGGTGTGCCAGCACCCCACAGGTTTGCAGAGCTGTGGCAGCCCCCTCAGGAGTGTATGCAAGTACACAGAGGTATGCCAGCCCCCAGGGGTATGTGGACTTGTGCTACCTACTCCTCCAAGGATATGCAGAGCTGCGGCAGGGTGCTCCGTGAACCTGTAAAAGAAACTAGAGCCTTCAGGTTTAAAAGATATAAATATTCATAACATCATACCCGGCTACATTACTGAACAATACAAAATCTGCACCAAGTTGCAGCCTGCACTGCCAACGGTAGAACCTCAGGGAAGATGACCAGCTTTTGCTTGGGAGGAGGAAAGTTCACGAAGCGGTGCTACAGGACAAAGCAAAGAGAACCAGCCTGAACCGAACACTTGTTCTGTTCCTACACTGGAACTCCACTGCATCCCATCTACTCCTGCCTGTTGCTAACACTAAAGGCAAGTGGCAGTGCCCCACCATGCACACAAGAAAATCAAGGCTCTGGGCAGAGAAGTGCCTGGCCCTAAGTTGTACTGAAAGCAAGAGGTAGAGCTGTATTTAAACCCAAGTCAAAGCCCCAAATGCCCCTCACTCCCTCAAGGACGGGAACACGTACATGCATATGCCACATTAACAATTTCCAGGTGTTGACTCTGGGGTAGGATTTGCGGAAGGGCTCTGCTTCTTCAACTTGAAGAGTTCTACAAGACCTCCACGTCTACTTATAGCAATCAGGGGTCCCTCCGTAACTACAAAACGAAAAGGGAATAACAAATACCGAGAAACAAAGGCACCGCAAACCGAAATGGTCTGGGCCAAGGACTCGCTGGACCTCAGCTTTCTCCTCTGTAGAAAAGGCATGCACTCTTGGCCTGCCAGGCAGAATGAAGAACAAAACTGAAGCCATCAGATACCTAGGATGACAGTGTACAAAATGCAGATACAAAGTCACATAAAAGCCTCCTTTAACCCCTTGTTTCTCAAGTTATCGTTGAAGTCATTACAAGCCCCCATCTGCTACATTGTCATAATAATGACAATAATCCAATTCCCATTTAATTCACATGATGCTCCTGGGAGTGAGCCCATGCAGGGCACTGTCCCTTGCTTTCTCCTTCAAGATGATGGAAAAACCACAGCAGACTACAGAATTTTTCCAGAATGGGCCTTCAGAAACCTGCACAGGCCAAACACATACCAGGTCTGAAAACAAAAGCAACCATGTGACTCGGAGGACACTGTTTTGGGAGTGTTCGCCAACATACACATAAACTTTGACAGAGATGTCCTAGGGTCCTGTTCCATGAGGTCACAGTTATGAGGAGGTAGAAAGAAAAATGTGGTGGGGAGTAAAGATGAGAAGGCAAGACCCGGAAGTTTGTAAAGTTCAGAAACACACTCACTGTACACCCATCCGGGTTACTTCCACCCCTTCCTGGCTGCATGTCCTTGGGCCAACTGCTTTACGTTTCCAAGCCTGTTTTCTTCCCTGCAGCATGGAGAAAACCTTAGCACCTACCGCATAAAGAGAAGTGGAGATTAAGCAGAACCATCTGTGCTATCAACTCCCAGTACTCAATAAACCCCAACCACAATTGCCACCATCACCTTCCTCCGGTCCCCGTCTCACTTTCTCGTCTCTGCAGGAACTGCAGCCTAGCGTCTGAAGCCCTAGCTAAGCCTGAACCAGCGGAAGAAGACTGAGGTGGGACAAGGGCAACAGATCAGCCAGGTTCAACAAAGACCACGTTCCCGCTTTGTCCAGAGACCCTGTGAGGCCCTGCTGGAACCACCAGGACACTGGAAGGCCAGCACTGCCTCAGAGTAGAAAGATGCAGGCAAGAAGCTCTCCTTTTACAGGCTTCCTTTCAATTTTAGAAAGCAGACCCAGTTTCTGAGAACCCTAATTGGACCTGGTCTCTAGATTCCCAACATATGTAAAGTAGGTCAAATAAGTATTTATTTATAGATGCATCACCCAAAACACTGAACATGCCTGATCTATCAAGAAGGGCTTTCTTTCCTCTTTGCTTCTCCATTCGAAAAGACAACCTAAAAAAGTGTTTGGTGGCTACGATTCCTTTTTTAAATCTCTCCAAGTTTCAGTATCTGAAGCAGGAGAGGTGATCATACAATAAATATTCTACCAAGGATACATTCTCCAGAAATATGATGATGCCTGTCTAGGATGCGGCTAAGACACTGCTTCAGCGGTGGCTGTTTGTCTTGTCAGAACAATGCTGGGCCAGGGGGAAGCGCCACTTACAGTGAGATGAAACAGGGAAGGAAAACAGGTGGCCATAACAAAGCTTATAAAACCAGATAGCAGGGTTTCCAGAATAGCTCTTCAGTTCAATGTTAACAGGTTACTAAAAGAAATCTTGTTCGAAAAATAATAAGCAGACCTTGGCTCAGGCAAACCATCTCCCACAGAGCAAATGATTCACTACATGACAGATCTGTAACCTCCTCAAATTCACCACAGCAGAGTGGAATCTCGTCCACAGAGATCTGAAAAGCACCCGGGCCTCATTAAAAAGGTCCAGACTTGGGCCCATAGAACAGACTTCCTCCAGGGTGAAAGGCAGGTGTCAAATTAAAAACGGACTTAAAAAGTTTTTGTAGCTGATATCCTATTAAGAATTACTCTGGTTTCTCTTCCAGAAAAATAAATATTTGGCCAAAGGACACGGTTGTTCAGACCTCAAGTCAGCTCAGAGTCTGTACGAAATTCTGTCACAAGTACCTCACCCACCTCCTTCCAGAGGCACTGCAGATGCCAGGTAGCAGACTTTTAAGCAGTGGACTTGGGAGTCCATGGTGACCTGGAGCGTGCAGACGATGAAAACTCCTGGTTATGGGCTTTGTGGCACTTTTTGCCCAGTGGACCCAGAAGATAATGCAGCAACCACACCAACTGTACAACTTCTGGAGATATCTCCCAACCTCAGAGCCCCTCCTCATCCCTGGGCATGTCAGAGGGGACACTTATCACTCCTTTGCAGTGCTGTCGAGAGAATTAACTGATAAACCTGCACCCCGTCCTCCTAATCTCTATCCCACGGCCTCTGACTCTGTCCACGTGTCAATCTCCCCGTCCTCCCCAGAGTCCCTTGTTACCATCATTTTCTCCGACATCACTGGCCCTGCTGGACCCAAGCCTGCTGCCCAGCCTTCAGACCTCAGCCCGGGCACTCCTCCCTGGACCTCCTGGCCCTGAAAGCCCTATGGTTTTGCATCTTTGTGGGTACCCATCCACTGAAGAACTCTGCGAAGGCAAGAGAAGCTCTGTTCATTTTAACAAAAATTCCCTCAAGGCAGAATATTAGAAAAGGAGTCAGAGGCAGGAAATATCTATAAAAATAAAGCACAGTCATAAACAGGAAACTCTCAGTAAACGTTTATATTTTTGTATTGAAAATAAAATTTTAAATTCTGTAGGTTTTAAAATTCTGCCCATGGATGTACCTCATGTCATTGAAAAATCCATTTCTTGGTGTCTTGCTGGCCAGATCTGTTACCAGCCTCTGCCTCGGGACATTTGAGAGGCTGACCCTGGCTTAATTGGCCCAAAGGGTCTGACACCTACCCTGCCTTGCCCAGGCAGATACAAGGGGACTCTGAGGGCCTGGCGCCATGTGTCCCACTCCAGCCAACCTTGACAGACCTCCTTGGCTTTTCTAAATTTGCTTTCACACTCAAGAAAACACCAAAATGATATGTCTTAGCAAATTACATGATTCTTATCTGTGGGCAGGTTTGTTTTCTCCGTAAGTTTCTCTCACCCTTTCAGGCAAGTTTCCAAATGCATCAGGATGGTACCATTGTCCCCATGTGCCACAGGACTCCCAGGTACTGAGCTCAGGACAAAAGAAGAAGGGAAAGAAAGGAAGGCAGAAACCTTCCTCCCTGCGGACAGTGTTCATTCCCTTCCCGTAAAGGGAATTTGGAAGTGTTTCAAAAACATCAAGTATTCAGAGTCAACAAAACACCCAAGTTAACCTTTCTTCTTCTCACTTCTTTCTTGTTCTGGGCTACTTTGCTCCCTTCTAAACTACAGAAAAGTTAAATACCACATCTTTTAATGAGCTCCTCCACTGAATTAATTTGAGAGACATACCAGTTTTTTATGGGCACTAGAATTTTGAGTTCTGTAACTGCCTACCACATTAAAGAGCGCTGGGGCTGGGAAGCTTTTGAGTGTCCACCAGCTCCCTCCTGGCAGGGGCACAGGGAGGGGCTGAATGGCAGAAAGAGCCTGCTGTTCCTCGTCCTTTTAAGCCACTATCCTGGATGGGACTCCTGCCTGGGGCTCTCTCTCCACCATGGCCGGGGCATGTTCTATTGCTGCCTCCGCTTCTCTTTCGGGGCCCATCTCACTGGTCTTATGAAACTAGTTAAAGAAACAAGTCTATACTTCCCAAAGCATTTTCGGATGACCTTTCCCCTCAATGTTCACAAACTAGGTTTATTTTTACCTTCTGATGTAATACAATTGTCATCACTGGACCATTACTTGGTTGAATATGTTTTTCTGAATCTTCACACCAAAAACCTGAACAAAAATTAATGACTGTGTAAAGATTCTGAAGAGCGTCTTCTCTAGGAATGGCCAAAAGTGTTCACTTTATAGTTTTAAAATAGACGGAAGCAATTCATCTTGGGGAGAAGGTAACCCCACGTGGGCTGCTAAGCACCTCCCCACCAGAGGGGTAGGCCCATACCTAGAGCCCATACCGCTGGTTCCCTCTGTCGCCGCTGTCTTCCTGTGCTCCTCTCAACCCATTAATCAAACCCTAGCCCAACCGCAGCTCTGAGACCTTGTGGTGACGGCAGTACGGTGTCAGCCCACAATTCAGGCTCAATCTCCTCTGAAGTCTATTTGATCCCCATGCCACTAGGGTCTGACAAAGAGGCTTTGAAGCCGGGGTGAGGGAGCTGCCATATGGGCTGGACTTCTCAGAGCGCCACTTGTCACGCAGACTCCAATCCTAGATGATAAGGCAACAGCACCGGTACACGCTTGCATCCAGCACACCTGCTAGGGGACACAGCTGATGTACTGGGACACTTGCAAACGGCATACGTCTAACTCCTAGAAAATTATTTCTGGGAGTCAGAAAGAGAGAAGATTAGGAATATTTTAGAGACAGCACGAAGCTCTTCAACATTTATCTTCTATGGATGTTTTCTGGCCCATCATTTATATGCACATGGATTCAGTGAAATCTCAGGCAACTCTCAGACTTACTTATAGCAATCTGCTCAGTAAGCAGTGCCACTCCTTGAGGAGAGGAAAAAAGAAGAACACGCTTCTGTCCTTCTTCCCATGACCTGCAATCCAGCTGAACACAGGGGCCACCGGAACAGAAGCTGAAGGCCAGATGGACACAGCCAAGGGACCACCTTGTCCAAAGTCCTCACTTTCCAGACAAGGAGTAGGGTCAGACAATGCACTCAAAACCAAGGCTGACTTCACAAGTCAACTAGGAAGAATTCCACGTGATGTGCAATTAAGCTTATAACTCAAAGCCTAAACCATCGAGTACTCTGGGAAAGTTAGAAAGTGAAGTTAGTATCAGCTCCCTGAAGTAAAGTTGGATTTTCAAATTTCATTAAAGGTTGTGTCTAAGCATGTAAAGTGAAAATGATGTATTCAGGCAATTATCAAGGTACTTAATGTCAAAACTCCCAGAAACTCTGCCTCAATTAGCAAAATAACTGAAGCAAAAAATAAGCATATGGCTAATTCCAGGAAGAGCCAGCTCAAATGCTCACATTCTGCGGGAGGGAGGTGTGCAGAGGCACAGGATGGCAGAGCCAAGGCTCCTGGCCAGAGCGATATGCATGTGGAGCCCTGGGAGCACAGTGGTGGTTGCAAGGACATAGGTCATCTCAATGCCTGGGGCTCCTGTAATTAAGCCTGCTTCAGTTCTTCATATTAAAAATGGGAATAACAATAATAATATCAGTTCAGTGGAACCAAAGGCAAGATTGAGACACTCCGTGGAAAGTACTGGGGAAGGAGCCTGTCCCCTCAGAACTCTAGGATAGCTGGTAGACACCTTGTTACGAGAATCATTAGGATTGTCCAACTTCCTACTCCCACCTCCTCTTTGGTTTGTGCTCAGCGATGTGCAGGTGTCGGCATCGAGCAGCTCCGTGTTTCGCTCTGGCCGCCCTGAGAAGCCCAGCTCTCTGAAATGCGTCAGCAGTGAATCGCTTTACTGCCTCCTGCAATAGCTGATCCCTCATATTCTAATCTAGAAAAAGAAGATCAAAATACATACATTTTAATGTCTTCTAAGTCGGCTGTGAAAAGCATTGCTACTTCTTATAAAGACTTCTTCCATCATCTGCCTTAATATCCTGGTTCTCAAATATGAAAGAATTGTTACTCTTAAAGGGAGGTTTTTGTCTTGGGGATAACTGTGAAATGTTTGATTTGAATAAGAAACACGGATTCAAATAAAAGCAGGTTCCTTTTTATTTCAGAACGTTTGGCCTTATGGTATTTGAGACCCCAAGTACACAGAATATACAACAAGGACATGCTGCGAGCTGGGAACAAAGCGCTGCAACCTTCCCCGGGCACGTCCCTCTGGGCTGCTCGTGGTGGCGCCCAGGGGCAGGACCAGGCGGGGTGAGCACTCCACCTCTCAGCAGTAAGAAGGGCAGCTCCACAGCACTGCAGGCATCAGAAGCTCTGTATCATCTCTGAGGACCTTATGAGAAGGTAGCGAGTTCGCGCCTGGGGATTCACTCCCACAAACTAACATGCTATTAAATTTCCAAGCCCTATAATAGTCCTTAACGTAGAAGGAGTGGGGGTTCACATGAACCCTGCAGGTTCTACAGTACAAATCAATGCCACACAGCCAGGAAATGCAAGAGCCTAGCAAAGTTCAAGTTCCATCCCTGCTGTTTTCAGGGCTCCCGCCCCACCCCCGCCACCTCCATAACAGGATGGCATGGATAAGGGTAGGCAGAGATACCATTACATCATATCACTGAAGATGCCATGGGGGCTGGCTCTCGGGGCTTGGAGAGGGAGAGTCCAGGTCTCTGGCTGGTCTCAGGATGTTCCCATCCCACGTTGTGATGTCAACACCACGGCCACTGAGCAGCAGAGTGACGCCAAGGGAGAAACCCGAGCAAGCTGAACAACATGCAGAGCTCATGGCCTGCTGGAGGCTGATCAGGCTGGAGAATCCAGGAGTATGTTTCAGGCCACAGAAACTTAAGCCAGTGGTACAGGACTGTATTCCCAGCATGCTGGAGTCTGAGGCAGCAGGATCACAAGTAACTCTGGGTAACTTAGTGACTTGGCAAGACTCTCTCAAAACATAAAGTTAAAAAACGGGCTGGGGATGTGATTCAATGTGAAGGCCCTGGGCTTGATCCCCATTACCATGAGAAAGAGACAGACCTGAGTCACTGACTTTAAACAGGGAGGCAGAGCAGAGAAGAACCAGGCCTTCTCCACAAGTTTCTGCTGAGGGACAATCAGGGGACCTGAGGCTCCCCATATAGCCAGCTTCTTCTCTTAAGAAGGGATACAAACTTCTCTCACTGTCTCACTTCTGCCCCCTCGGGCCTGAGCAGCCAGGATTGTATGCACTAGGTTGTGTTCAATGTGAAACTAAATAAGGAGGATTAAGTTACCTAGAATGCGCCTTCTCTTGAGTCTACTAAGGTCCAGCTGTGTTTTTATCTAGAGAACAATGGACAAGTGGTTGTAGCTGCTTCCTAGGTATACACGAAAACGGTAATATAGCCCAGCATGCTTGAGGACCAAATTATATGGGACACTTGGGTAAGTGCTTTGCAAAGGGAAGCAAAGGGAAGTCCCATCTACATGAAAACATTTTGTTTTGCATTGTGTATTGCATTGTGTCCACTGTATCCAGAAAAAGAAAAAGAACAACTGGAAGGGAAAAAAACTTGCACTAGGAGTTTCAGCATGAAGCACCAAGTAGATCTGACGTTGCCAACAGGTCTCTGTCCTGTGAAATATCTCCCAGGAAAAATGCCGGTGCCCACTACTGGGTGTATGATATTAGGAAGGTCACTCTCCCCATCCCCAGGACCACATGTGACCCTTAGGTTAAGACAACAGGCTCCAAATTAACCCTTCCCCATCAAAGGCTAGTGGGGAAACATTCAGAATCCAATGAAGAAGACTGTTAACATGTCAGATGAGCTAAGTGCTGAACGTCAGAATTTGCTGACCCACTAACGCCACCACAGCCTCCACGAGCTGTTCCTCTAGAGGCAGGGGCAAATGCAGAAGAAAGTTACAAACGTCAATTCACTTCCTGGGCCACACTTCTGTTACTTAGTATTTAGACCATAGAAATTAAATTAAACTTGAATTTAAAGGTAAGAATTTCCCCCTGCCTACCAGGAGCACTGATGAGGTAAGACCGTGGCAGAGCCAATGAGATAGCTTACATTCTCTCTTCCTAGAGTGAACACCCCGGAAGACATTCATTGTTAAAGATACCATCTGGACCAAGTAACAAGAAGGACAGGGTCAGGACTTCAAGGACAATCCTTCTTGGGCCAAAGTGTCTAAAAGGTAGAGCTGTCAAAAGTCAGCCAGAGCCCGACAGCCCAAATCCTATTTCCAAGAAAACAAAGCAGTAAGACTTAAGAGGAGGTCCTCTCTCCTCCTCTAATTCCCTGGTCAAATTCCAATGAAAAGAAAAATCCTCACAGTAGCCCTGATTGAGACAGAGAGAGAATGCTAGCCACACACGCAACTTTAAGAGTTCCAGAAGTTAATATTCTTATAACATCTAGCTCAATCAATCCAAAATATTATCATTTCAACATGTATCTAGTGTTCAAGTTAACAATGAAAGTTCTGCATTTGTTTCACACTCAGATCTCAAAAACAAACCCTTTTCTAATATTTGAAACAGCTCAATTTGGATGCTAAGTTTTCATCAGAAGTCCTTAATCTACATTTAAATCTCATAAGACCTACAGTCAGAAAATGCAGGACCCCGATGGAGCCCAAATTGTTCCAATGGAGCCCAAGTTTCTCTTAACGTTCCAAAGTCTTCTAATAACGGTGCTGAGAATCTGTTTTTAAGTGTCAACTAGTTTAAGTTAAGTGAAGCATAAGGTTTCATTTCCTTAGACACACAGGACACACAGCAGACACATTTCAAGCACTCATAGGCCACATGTACCTGGTGTTGCCACACAGGGCTGCACAGGTGGGCGGTACACAGTGTCACCAGGGCTACTGAGGACACGGGCCCATCAAGGGCAAAATCTGTTCCTCACTTACCAACAGAAGGAACTAGGAAGCCAGCTTTCCAAAACGGATGTAAGCCTCACCTTCAGCACTTGTCCCTGTGCACTGAATCTGTATGGGTAAGGGTAGGGCAGGTAGCATTAATCTTAAGAGTCCTTTCTTCAGGTTCCTATCTATACAGGATGACCTGCACACCTGTGCTCGCCTGAGGACGTGCATATCGCTCAGTAAATGTCAGCTACCTCTCTGTCTACTATGGATCCCCAGTCACGCTGGGTAGCCCTGAGGGTAGGAAGAACGTATTCCCTACCTGGGAGAGAGGAAGGCAGGGAAACACTCCAGAGAAGGGGTAGCACGGAATGAGTTGGTTCTGACACTGAACTTACCTACAACTGACGACCTTTTGAGACGGAGCCATCATGCATACATGAAGTCCCAGACCCTTTCCAAGAGGGAGAGCCCAGGCCAGTTACCCAGCCAGTCTCTGCCACCTCAAGGATTAGCAAGGGGGCTCTGCTGTAATGCACAAAAGTGTAAAGGCTGAAAGGTTGTGTTCTGGGCTCTTCTCAATGACTATGGATACAGTCTGGTTTCCAGTGAAACGCAACTGTGGGGTAGAGAAACACAGGGGAGGTAGATGTCTTTCTGGGGCATCTGGTTTATCCACTCAGTGGTTACGTCCTGGGGCTTTTCTTTAGGGGAACTTGGGCAAGAGACAAAGAAAAGTCTATTTCCCCTTCCATCACTTCAGGCTTTTGTTGCATTTTTCATGACAGTCTCACATTGCTGCTGAGAACTGTACAGTGGTGCGATCCCTTGGAAGATCCCCAGACCAGCCATCTACTCTTGGGTATGTGCCCACCAGAAACACATCCTACACACACCAGAAGACACAAGCTGGAACAGCCAAGCTCTACTCGTAAAGCCCCAACCTGAAAATCACGTGCTGTCTATCTCCACACACAGAACGGATACATGCACTATAGCTACGAAAATGAACAGCAGCAACATGAGGGAGAAACTCACATATGTAACAGTGAACAAGAGAAAGAGGTAAAGGGGAACATCACTGAGAGATAATATTTACAGAGTCCCAAAACCAGGCAAAACAAACGAAGGCCATGGAAACCAAGAACAAGGTTTCTCTCAGTAGGGTGAGGAGTGAGTGGCAGCCAGCACAGGGGCTTCTGGAGTGCCGTCCATACACCTGGAAGCCCCCACCAGGTGTACTCATGGCAATAGATGCTCTGTATGTATGGTATACTCCAACTTAAAATACTTTAATAAATAAGAATGCTAGATGGGTGGTATTAAATTTCCGCCTTGTAAGGAACCAACAGAGAGAAGTGAAGGGCTCATGAAAAGTTCCAAACTCGCTGAATGAGCCAGCACAGTGAGCACATAATCTGGCCCTTGCACCTTGACTCTGAGGGAAGTGTTCTCCCATCAGACCCATGCCCACTTCCTTCCAGAGGCACAAAACCAAACGCCCTCTGTTCCTACATTTGAAAGCAGTTAACAGAGTTCCTAACCACTTAGGACTTAGTTTATGACCCAGCCTACAGGCAGATAATGAATTACTCTCCAGTGGAGCCAGATCTGATGGGCTTCCAGGGGCCAAATGGCTCCTCTGGGTAGACTCCAGGTGGCCTTCTGGGCCACTACCTGCAAACCAGGCTCCCAAGGGCAGGGCAAAGGTTCCAGGTGGGGCTTTATAAAAGATGTCACCCATGTATTCTTTTCAGCCTCCTTCCACAGAAGGCTTTCTTGGGGCAGAAGTATGTGCAATCAACAGCAAGCCTAGGCATGGCCTGTGGCACCCAGATAAGGTCATCCCAAGAATTCCCTGTCATTCTGCAGAGCCAGTGTCCCCAGGGCAGAGAAGACCTCCAACCATTATAAGGTTGCCACAGAAAGCTCCCACTCCACAAGTTATTTCCAGAGAATTTCTCAAGTTTCCTCAATAAGAAAATATACAAATTCTTGGACCCGTAACCTCCAACTGAGGTGGCCCAGCTCTCCTGGAGCCATCCAAGTTTGTCCATTAGAAGGGTGTCAGCTTTCTAGCCCTTGTTTTTATGAATCAAGAAGAACTGTCTTGGGTTACATATAAAATATATGAAAGCTAATGTACATAAGTAATAAAAATTCCTTTTTAATTTTTATTTTCATGTTAAAGAAAAACAGGGGCAAAAAGAAAATAGCCCTGCAGGCCTTAGGCTGGCCATGCCTGCGACAGGGCTCCACTCGGATTGTAGCAGTTTATAGCTGGGGCAGGCGGTGGTGGCACAGGGGCAGAGGAGTCGGCCAGCTGTGGAAACCAACCCAGCCTCCAAGAAGGCAGGTTCTGGCGTGTTCTGACCTTAACAGAGAACCGCACATCCTGCAGCCCCACTAAGGCTTGGGTAGCCTCCACCGGGACAATCCCTGTGACCTGCCCACAGGAGGCCTTCTGTAGCTTCCCTTCCTACCCTGTGGGCTCAGAGCCTCTCGCCCCACACGCTACAGCTTTCTCTGTTGGTACCGGGAGAACTCCAGGGCCACCCTTGCACACTCTGCACCAGAGGGAGCTCAATGGAGCCAAAGAATAGCTCGCTCCAGGTCATAGCCCACCCCAGGGTCCCCTCAGTGGCAGTGGTCATGACTAAAACCACATAATCAAGTCAGCTAGCCCTTGGCGCACCGCCTAGATCCAAAGCTCTGTGAGGGGAAGGCTGCTCACCGCGCCTCCCACTGTCAATGTGGACTTCCCTGTGTCCTTCTGTGGGTGAAGGTTCAGAAAGTTCTGAGGCACTCTGAGCACTGGGCCGACCATCAGTGTCATTTCTCTCCCTCCCTGACATACCTGAAAGAACAGAGCATAGCCACCGGAGCCAGTCCTGGACTCAATACATCAACCCAGCCACTGCTAGTTGGGTGACACTGGGCAAGTTACCTAACCTCTCTGAACATCTATAAACACGTATCAGGCAGCCTACTCTTTAGGACTAGTGACACTGACTGACTATGGAAAGCACAGAGCACAATATCTCCAACATGGCAGTGTGAATTTCCTCTTTGTTTACTGTTTCCTTCTATTTGAGGCCATTATCTGAGAACAACTAAGGCCCCAAGAGGACTCTCATACTAGGCCCACTCATTCATTCATTCATACCAGATCCTACTGAATGCACCTGTGCCAGGCAGGGGTGACAGTGGGCAGGCAGCATAGGTGGGACCCCTGCACCTGTGGAGTTGATGATGTTCTACACAGCGGAAATGGTCTGCACATACCTTTTCTCATTTCTCTTGTCTTCTCTTGTCTTTCTCTCTCTCTCTCTCTCACACACACACACACACACACACAAACACACACACACACACAAACACATACACACACACACACACACACTTCTTACTCCCTCCGATAATGAGGACCCAACACTGGGCCTTACACTGAGCTACATCCAGCCTACTTTTCAGTTTTGATTTTATGATTCCCCTGCTTCAGCCTCCCACAGTGACGGGATTACAGGCCTGCCCCAACTGGCCCAGTTTCTCTTTCTTTTTAAAATTTGTGCGACACAATTTTTCTCAGATTTTAAAAATATGTGTGGAGTAAGTTTATACCAGTTTATTATTCAAGTTATCTTACACTCTCAGATTAGATAATAAAAGTATCCTTTTGAAAATAAAAGCAATGCTTGTGGATGTTTTAACAGGGGAGGTAAAAACCAGCTCTCACGCGAACACCCAAATGCTCTGTCTGGGATTTACTGAACGAGTTAAGTACTGCCAGTGTGGTCTCGCGACTAGGAGGATCTAATTCCAGAGAAGCCAGGTGTAACACAGACGCCCTTTCACAGGTCTCCTAAGGGCCGACTTCCTGCCCTGCTTCCTCTCCACAGCCAGGAGTCACAAAGGACAGTTTCAGTCTTTCTTCCTCATAGCCCAATCAGACCCAGAAACTTGGGACAATGTGAGAAGAGCAAAGTGTCCCGGCTTGCTCTGAGCTCACATGTCCAGGCACCTCTGTACACACTGGGGACAGGACGAGGAAATCCTGGTGGCAGTCTGCGTCACTCCCCTGTGACTGTTCCACTCTGAACTGGGAGCAGCACGTCAACTTGCCGCCCTTGACACCTCCCCAATCTAAAGGTAATTATAATCCTCATTCAAAATCCCTAGCTCCTATTTAAATCCTGAGGAGTCTGGGCTCTC
This sequence comes from Ctenodactylus gundi, assembly GCA_004027205.1. Taxonomy (NCBI): domain Eukaryota; kingdom Metazoa; phylum Chordata; class Mammalia; order Rodentia; family Ctenodactylidae; genus Ctenodactylus; species Ctenodactylus gundi. Next base: position 373,989 of record PVKB01000139.1, read on the forward strand.
CTTGGCCGACAGCCCCTTCTCTGGCAGCTAGCCCGGGATGGTACTCTCGCCTTCTCCGGGCTCCAAGAGGCAAAAGGCACCTACTGAGCTGGGACAAGTCTGGGCTCACCATGCTGGGGGAAAACAAGGACTCACCACAGGAGCATGGGCTCCTTCCAAGGCCAGATGCCACTTGCTCGGGGTAAGGACGCCTCTGCGCCGAATTCTGGTTCCTCTCCAAGAAGTCCTGTTCCCCTGTCCCAACTCTGTAAGGTGGCGTTCTTGATGATTCGCAAGTCCCGAGGGTGACCTGCAGTGGCCCCTGATAACCTAGGCTCTCTGCAAGGGCTTTCCACAGGTACAAAGGACAGAGGTCAAGAAGAAAATTTCAGAGATGGAAAGTCAAGAGAAGATGGGCTTCCCCTCTCAAGATCAGGACTGCGGGCCACACAGAAAAATGCATTTAGTCATTCACAGCACCAGACATTCACTGTTCATCAGTTTTTTCTAGCTGCAGGGAGGAAATAACCAGAACTTAAAAGTTCACACACAGACACATGAGCGCATGTGTGTACACACGTGTGCACAACCCCACCTTATACCCCACATGCATACACTGTAGAAGGGTTTTATATCACTATTTTCTTCTCAAACTAAAGCACACAAGACAACAGGTTTCATTAGGGAATTTTAGTGGTTAACCCTGTCCTTTCTGAATAGCCCAGGGATAGACTATTCCAAATTTCTGATGCCACGTGAAATCCCAGAGACAGACCCAAGAAATGATTCCATTGCTTCAGCTCCACAAACATCTAAGCATGCACTTGGCCAGGCGCACTGCCTTCAGTCACAGAGTCACCAAGGCAGCTCTACACTCGGGGAGTTCATTGTCAGATGCTCTACACCAAGGCATTCCAGGTTCAGGCATAAAGGTCCCAGAGCCAGCTTCATGGTGTAGACCCCGCAGCACCACAGTGACACTGTCACACAGTGAGCAGGTCCCTCCCACACTGGTTTAGTGCTCTGTTGTCCCCATCTTAAAATATTTAATAAATTCTTTAATAAGAGACTCACTGTATCATGTTGTGCTGGGTCCTGCACATTATATAGCCATGCTGGCACTGCCTGTAAGGGTTAAATAATCAGGACTAGAAGGTGAGAGAGAACTAATCTCACTCCTAGTACGCGTGACAGCTGAGGAGCACACTCTTCGGCAACAGCACTGCACACCCCGTTGGGTCTCAGCTCATCGCTGGCCTGAGCAGTGTTACGAAATGAAACTCACAATCTCCACTCTGGTCCAGGCGGAGGCTGGCCGAAGGCGCATCCGTGCACCTGTTTATCACAACCCTACTCTCTAACAGCATCTCCACTAATGCAGCTCTGCCTGGTGATTTAAAAAAACATGGGGCCCTTTAATTTATCACGCTAATGTGATTACCCACCCATCCCCAGAGGCTAGGCCATATCACAGGCACTCAAGCAAGGGGGCCGTAGGTGAAATCTACAAGCCCAGTCTCAACCCTCGTTCAGCCCCCATAAATGGGAAAATCTAGGCCTTCGTCGAGTGATGCCCTTAGTTCACAACCAAAGAGAAAATGAAGCCTTTCAATGAGTCTCTGTTCTGTTAGTTTTTACAACTCATTCTAGGCCTGCGCAGTTTAAACACCATTTAGAAACAAGCTTCATTCTGACCTTCCTTGGTGGAGAATGCAAAATCAATTAGGTCTACAGCAGATAAAGCCCTCACATCCGTTCTCACGGCATCTCACAATTAATGCTGCCCAAGAGGCTGAGAGGGAAGGCTGGCTGCACGCGGGTGCTCTGGTTAGGATAGGCATCTCTCAACTCAGGAGCCGAGCATGGTGGGCACAGGCACAGCCTGCTGTGTGGAAGTTCTGCACCTTGAAAAATATCAGTTTCTAGACAGTTTAATTAAAATACACCAGAGTATAATTCAGTTGGAACTGAGACTCCCATGAAACCTAATTAGGCTGCAGCAATCTCCCCAGTACCTACGAGGGCCAGGGTAGGAATTTTGCTTATATCTTTAATGTTTCCAGCTTCTCATTTCTACTAGTAGAACTGTTTTACCGGAAAATTAACATCTCTGACAAGAAAGGGAGGTGAAAAGTCTTCCCACATAAGCCCCTCACACAGCACGCGAGGTAAGGGTGATGCAGAGAAGTCAGGCAAGCAGTCCCAGGACACAGAGCAGGCAGGGAGAACAGGGACCTCAAGGCCTTCAGGCCTGAACGAAAGGGAGAGCCCTGGAAGATAAGATCAAGCAATGTCTAACTTCAGACAGCCTGGGGGTTAGCCCTGACTTTCCCACTGAGCTACCGGAAGTTGGGCAAGGTGAATGTCTCTGGACTTAGGTTTGCTTCTGTGAAATGAGGATGTTAACTGTATTCACCTTAAAACATGCTGTACCAAAGTACGAATCTCAATCGTAAGTACTCCATACACGTTAGTTGATCAGAACTCAGTTTCCCTGTCCGTGGCCTATGTTCCCTGCCGCCACCCTGCTCTTCCAGGTCCTTTATCTCAGAGAATCTCTCAGCCCGGGGGAAGAAGGTTTTCTGCGTCCACACACAAAGAACAATGCACAAATGGCCACGTGAGCCCCTGGGACGTGAGAAATACGTAATGCATGGGCCTTCCAGTATTTGCTGACCGCCAATTGAAAGGGAACCAGAAGTAATCTAAGAGATAAGCCACAATGCTTAAAGTTATGCAATTCTAAAATGCTTCCAAAGTGCTGCGGATCTCTAGATTTAATAAAATTAGAAGAAAGCAGAATACAATCTGCAGCTAGGCTAATGATATTGTGCCGGCATTCATTTCCTGGCCCTAATGTTTTAGGAATATGTGAGACGCTATCATTGTGGGAAGCTGGGCAAAGGGATGCAGGAATGCTGCACTTTCTAAAAGTTTTTACTTCCTTATTTATTTGTGGTACTGTGGATTAGATCTAGGGCCTTTACACTGAACTATTTCCCAAGTCCTTTTTATTTCTAATTTTTATTTATTTACCTACTTACTTATTTATTTAGAGACAGGGTTTCACTAAGTCATCCATGCTGGGCTTGAGCTAGCAATTCTCGTCTCAGGCTCCTCAAGTCCTGAGATTATAGGCATGTTTCACCACATCTAGCTTACTTCAAACTAAAAAGCTAAAATAAATGGATGAGACAGCATTCAGGAGGACCAAAAAATGGAGACTCTCAGGACGTTTTCAGCTTATCAATACGGTCTTCAGGTAGCTTCTTGTGAACTTGGAACAAGATGCTGTGTAAAAAAGCCAGAAAGACTCTAAGATCAAACTATTCAGAAAAAAAAGTTATTTTCTTGTATCTTTTTTACTAAAACACAAGAAATTATATGTTTTGTCTATATTTTAAAAATGAATCATAAACAACATAAAATGGGCCTTTATATTCCTGCTACCAACCAGTGATAAACATTTACTGGAAAAACTTCGCAAGGTTACAACATTAAGGCGGTACAGACAGGACCAGAGAGAGTTTGGGTCTATGGAAGTACAACAGGACTATCTGTTGAGGATGTACTGTGTGTCGGGTTCACCAGCTGGCATTATGGGCATGGCTTCCATGCTGGAAAACCTAGAGTCAGTGCTACCCCACTACATGTGGTACTGGGCAGTCCAAGTGTGGACAAGCTCCACAGGATCCTCACCGTGCCGGCCAGAGTGCTTCCCCTAAGACACCATGATTCCCCTGGTGATGGCAAGATCGGAGGCAGGGAAGTCCACTGTCGAGCAGGCAGAGAGACAACTAGTGGCAGGGCCTTCAAGGACCAAAGATGCATGCCTGAGGATGGAAGAGAAACATCTGGAGGATGCTTGAGGGAGAGTAAGAATTGCTGCCTGAGAAGGTTAAAGGGCACGTGAAGACCTGAGCACAGGCGGGACAGGAAAGGGGGCTCAAGGGAATGGCCACACCTGTGTAGGAGTTACCTATGCCTCATCTCTCTCCAGTGGGTCCCCTCTGTCACAACTGCTGGGAACTGCTGCAGAACTCAGGTTATAAGCCCACACTCACCTTTGGAATTTTACAACCGATTTCAGACTTGTCACCCGCCTCAAGACCTCTCCCTCAAGCACACACTTACATAAAAATAGCTCTGTGCACAAGCCAGTCCTCAGCGAAAAGACAAAGGTGCTGGGGGATTTCCTTTGCTTCATGTTGGCCCTGTCTTCCAAAACTGCAGCAGACCAGACTCAAACAGAAGTTCTTCACCCGGAGGTGAACAGTAAGTTGGTGGAGTGGCAGTAAAAAATTTGGAGGCCATAGAACAAAAAAGATCCAATCGACATGTGCCTTAAACTAAGCCTCTTTCGGTCACAGATGAACGCTATCTCGTCAACTAGTCCGCTACCTCAAGGTGTTACCACTGGCTATTCCTCTGCCCAAGTTTTACACAACGGCACCTTTGGTCATTCAAGGATCAGCTGACGTGCCATCTCCTTGGTAGGTCCACCCTCTAGTAAGTCACACAGCACTTAGGACTCTCTGTTCCTTGGCATCTGTGACTGGTCCACTGTATCTCCCTAGAACAGACATTGTGACTGCTGGGTCTCTGTCCATCTAGTTCTTCAGGCAGCACAGAGCACAGTAGGTCCCAAGTTAAGAGTTCTGTCCTGACGGAAGGCATACAAAGCCTGAGTCAGAAAAGCCAGAGAAGTCAGAGGGCTGGGCACCCAAGTATCCTTCATGAAGGAAGCTAAAGGACTGGGCAAGTCACTTACCTCCACAGGTCTCAGTTTCCCCAGCCATATACAACAGTATATAGCACAGGGAAACGAAACAGATGATCTGAAAGACTCATCAACCCCTGCCCTATGGGTGGAGGGTCTCAACTGCCAAGACCTGCTCACTCTTCCCTTCCTCTCTTTCAACCAGCGGTCTCTCTACCCATCCAGCCAACTGCCAAATCCCTCTTTCCATAAGCCTAGTCCCTGGGAACACCACATAGAATAAGCCATACTTCCTGTCCCAAAGAACCTTCAAGTGGCAAAGACTGAAAGTAGGCAACTCTGTACCTCCCAGCTAACTGTCCAAGGGGATGTCTGACCCTCTGGCCTGTGGGACATCAGATAGGGATGCTCATGGAGAAAAGGAAAACAGATCCAAGCCCCACGCTTGCAGATGGGGGGGACAGCATGTGATAGTTACATGCTGGAATCTGGATGTGAAACCCGAAGAGAGTCACGGTGACAGTCTCAACACAGATCAGGGACAAAGGAGGTCCGTTCTCGAGATAATTATACTGACCATCTTTGCCTCCTCTGCCATGAAGAACTGGATATAGTCCTCATTAGAAGGACTGTAATCACTGCTAAGCTGCAGCAGAGCTCCTTTGCTCAAGAGCTTCACGCACGTGAGCTCATGCATATGTACACACACGCACACACACAGAGGCCAGGGGCCTGGTGCCCCACCTCTGAAGACTTGACTGGAGCGAGGCATGCGGTTCTCTCTCCAAAGACCCTGTGGCTTCCAACGCAGCACTCCTAAGTGGTCACCGGGTTCTACCAAATTCATTCCTTAGTGAAGCTGTGTCAGGATGTCAGTGGTAAGGACATGGTATATACTCATGAGAATCTTTTCTGAGAGAGAAGCAGTATTTTAATTAATCCTCCTCTTCTTCCTCCTTGTTCTCTTCACCTTTCTCTGGATGACTTTGGTTGGACTAGACCCTCAGTGCCACCAATGGTCCTTCAGCTCCAGCCTCATCTGCATCCACCTGGTCTCCTCCCTCATCTTTGCCACCTAGGTGACTGTCTTAGTTACTTTTTCATTGCAGTGACTCAATGCCTGACATTTACAAATTAAGGGGAGGAAAGGTTTATTTTTGCTCACAGTTTCAGAAGGTCACAGTCCACTCGGTCGGCCAGCTGCAATGGAAGCACATGGCAGAGAGAGAGGTAAGAGTCAGCTCCTCAAGACATCAAAAACAGGAAGACAAGTCCCATAAGTCCAGTCTCTTCCCAGAGGAAGAAGCTATTAACAATCTTTCCTCCTCCTTCCTTCCTTTTATACAGTTCTATTTCCCAGCTGGGCCTCCCACATCCGGGTGGGTGCTCTTTGCTCAATCACTGGCCCACAAAGCACTCACAATCTAATCTAGGCTAGTTCCTAATTGCCCAATCTAGGCATGGTTCCCAAACCCTAATTCAGGCATGCTTCTTGATCACTTCAAGTTGACATAATCTCTCCAATCTCACACTGCTGCTTTTCGGCATCATTTACAGTACTCCACATCTCACCCCACTTTTTTCGCCCCAATAGAGATGCCAGAGCTTGTGGAGCATTCTGGATACGACAAGAAGATCCCGGCAGCAACCTCCTGGGAGTGCTGGGGTCCTTCTCATGTCCACGAGCTGGTTCATATCCCTTCACTTCTCAATCATGGAGTTGTTAGTCTGCATTTGACATTTCATCAGATTTAGACTTCCTTCCCAGACACAGTCTTCCTTCCACCTCTCGGAGAATTTCTTGAGAAATTATGCAAACCCAGACAGGGACCTCTGAGCTTTTCTTCTATGTTCTTCTCTGCACGTGTGAACAGTTAAGGAGGCAAAGCCGACATCTTGCCTTCTGGTTGGCTGGGGTTGGCGTCACCCATTCCTGACTTTCTCATTCCACAGCCCCGGCAGCAAGGAGCAACGTGCAGCTCAGCATCCCCCAGTCTCCCTAGAGATGCCCCACGAGACTCTCACAGAAGAACTTTCTAAACAAAGAGACCTTCCAGCCACAAGGCATGCAGAAGTATCTCATTAGGGCTCACCTGGGACTTGGAAACAAAGCACTTGAAAGGCATGCCAAGCCCCAGGACTGCACCCCAGGACAGCAAAACCCCTATTCCCTGGAGCTCCTCAGCTCTTCAGCTTGGTCCCTCCGTAATCTTTTCAATACCTTAGCTTAGTACAGTCCCCCAAAAAACCTTCATAATGTATCCTAGAGTTACAGTCACAGCCCCTTGTTTATGGGCTTGGCCAGATCAGATAAAATTTCATTCTCTGAATTGGTTCCTAATTTAATTACTCCCCGGATAAGCGATAGGCCTCCAGTGGCTGCAGTTGGGAGAAGAACTAGAAAGACGCTGGCGCCACACGTTTTAGTTCTTGTTTGGCAGCTGCTGAGGATGAGCTGCTGTCCAGGCTCTGTCGGGGTAGAGAGGGTTAAACAGTGGGCTGGGGCAGGACAGTCGCTCACCCCTGAGCTACTGGCCCAGGCCTGTCAACACAGCAGCCAGGGTCATTTTACTGAAAGTTTAGGGGAGCCTTCAGAGTAATTGAGTTGTGAGTCCAAAAGCCTGAATTCAGTCTGGTTCTGTGTGTGGCCTCTCCAGACCTTGGTTTCCACATCTATAAAAGGTGTCTGAACTGTGTTTATCAGAGGCTTTTCCAACTCTAAAATTCAAACTAATCAGTGTCTCAGCCACAATCACAGCCAGGAGAGATCAGGACCTCACTTGAGAATCAAGACCTTTTTAGGGCTACAGAAATAAAAAGAAACAGATGAATCTTATCATGAAGAGAAAGAAAAGCGTTTCAGATAATATAATCCTAGAAATAAAAAACACGGCCCCATGGGGGAAAAAATGCATACAAATGTTTTTAGCAACATTATTTCTCAGAGCCAAATGGAGCCAACACAATTGTCCAACAATGTACCAGTGGATAATAAAACTGCCTTATTCAGACCATGGAATACTACTTAGCCGTTAAAAGAATAAAACACCCATGCCACAGCATGGACAAATTATAGTTACTCAAGCAGAGTGAAAAAGGTCACAAAAGACCATATTCTACACGATTCTGGTCATAAGAAAGAGTTAGAATTGACACAGGTTAAAACAGATTTGTAGTTGCCTAGGGCTGAGGAATGGAGCCCGGAGGACGGGGAGGCAGGAGTAGGAGCTACAGGACGCAGGTCTCTTTCTGAGATGATAAAACGCTCCAACACTGGCTGTAGTCATGTAACACACCTAACTGTGAATACATTAAGATACACTGAATTGTACACTTAAAGTGGGCAAACTGTGTAACATAGGAATTACATCTTAATAAAACTGTTAAAAAAGAATAGGAACAGGTTGAATGGGTTTTACAAAAAGAAAGTCTATCGTATGATTTTCAAAATAAATCAGAGGAGATCTTCATATGATTTTAAAAATAAATGAAAGCTACAGGGACAACACACACAAATACGTTACATTATATTACATTACATTATAGGGCATATAAATTCTCCAGTTCTGACAGCTTCTTGAGAGATCTAAAGGTGATTTTCAGTAGTCAAGTCTTCCTCCTACAGACTAAGAAACCTGCTGACTCAAAAGTGGGCAGGCTTGCAGTTTTCTATTGATTTGTTTCCATTTTAACAGCTGAAAGCAAATTTATTTTCTACCACTCAAAGATGGCAACTGAAGGTTCACGTGCTTTTTAATACATCACTTTTCTTCAGAGCCAAATTGTACATAAGGCGAAGGACACATGGCCTCTCAACTGCCTACCGGACAGCAAATGGTTTTTTAAATTTTGGGGGCTGGGAAGAGTTTGTGGAGGAGATCACTTCGCTAGCTCCCACCCTCCTCTGTACAACCTCCCCTTTCTAATTTCTCACCGAAACCGTTATCAAGTGGGTATAAATAGCTTCTCAGAGTTAAGAAGACACAAAATGTCAGGCTGATACTACTCTCATTAATCCGCATGTTCTTTTGTCTCATTTCTTCTCCCTGATAACTTTCTTAGGCAAGTTCAGGGGGTCCTGAAAGCAGCTATTTCCTCTGACTTTCAATAATAATGCACTTGGAATGCCAGACCAACGTGGCCTTGCATGGGGTCTTTCTGTAACGTATTATCTTTATCAAACACTGTGACAGACAGCCAAGAAGGTCACACTGCTGTGAATCAGGCTAAAGACCACTTGAGAAGTAATCAAGGGCTTCCACAGTTCCACAATACCCAGAAAACGCGAAAAGACGCCCCTGCACCCAGGCCTGTATAATGTGTCCTTCAGATAACGTCCGTCCACTGGTTGGCCTAAGGACCAATTGAGAGGCTGCACGCTTGACAAGTGGATGGCACGTGGGGGGATATGGGGACCAAAACTCAGTGTTTGTCACTCATCTTCCCTGGAACCAGTTCCCTTCTTCACCTCCTCTTCTGTGTGAAACCCAGCATCCTGAGACCCAGGAAAGGAGAAGCCCCCAAACACGGATACTGGCCCCTTATGCACTCAAGAGACTATGCCCTTTGCAACATGGAAACAGGGAAGGAAGCCGGAAGGGTCCCAGCTCCCAAGGATCCTGAGCCATCAGCACCGGTGGGATGAAAGAGGAGCTGTCCCCACCCAAGGGAAGGGGAATGGGCTGGCTGAGAAGCTAAATCAATGAAGGGAGCCCTTGGTTCCAGTCTCATAGGGAACCAGAGCAAGGGGACCAGGATGGGGGGTGGGGGGGGTTCCCTTTGACAAGGAAAAACACAACAAGAAGGAGGCTGCCAGCTGGAGGGACAGCCTGGATTTGAGGCCTGCTCATACATCATGCTACCTTCACCTCCAGGAAGCCAGCTAGCCTCTACAACTGCAACTTTATTTGAACCTCTGGGTCAGTAGGTTGATTTCTGTTGTTGTTATTGGGGGTTTTATTGGGGAGGGTTGTTCTTTGTTTATCTGTTTGATTGTATGAGACAAGATTTCCCTGTGTTGCCCAGGCTAGCCTCAAACTCCTGGGCTCAAGCAACCCCTCAGACTCAGACTCAACCTCCCAAGTATCTGTGACTACAGACACACACTTCCATGCCTAACTGGGCCAGAGCGTTTGGAGGAATTCCAGAAACACCACCTAAATATGCCTCTTAGTGTGCTGCTTCCTTTGAAGCAAGGCCACATGGGGAAGAGGACACAGGCAGAGGCTCTCTCTAAGCCCCCTAATCTGCTTAGAGAGGATCTTCCAGCAGAAATTCAATGCCATGAATCCCTTGGCAGGTTCTCACCAGCAGAGAAGATTAATCTCCATCTGGAGAAAGAAGGCTAGAGGTTGACCCTAAGGCAAGATAGACACTTACCTATTCTAAGACTTTTGATGACTTGACAGACCTTATCTGCAGAACAAGAAGGCCTTTATCCACCACACAATTTCTCCCCAGCCCTCCCATGTTGTTTCTCTCCTGTTTATCTAAACCAATTACATCTACTCTCGTGTTAATTTAATATGAACCCTGGTTGAGGATCCTAGAAGACTGGAAGGAAGCCATCTTTCACCTAGTTTTCATCCAAGGCATGGTCTCAAGACAACCTTCCCTCGTATAGACACGCCCAGCTCCATGGCAGACCCCAGAGAACAGGGTGAGCCAGAAAAGCAAGTGATATGGGACAGACCTGGGCAGTTCTTCATGACACAATTAGAAAGGAGAGCTGCCCCTGATAATCTGATGGAAGATGACATCACAAAAAGACCCTCACACTTTAACTCTGGGTCTCACTGCTGACCCAGCAATCAAGATTTCCTGCACCCTTCACTAGGCTACAGAAAGGGCACCAATACCAGCAAAGTAACAGCATGCCTGAACTGATTACAGGACAGAGAAGTAAGCCAGCAGCAGCAGAGCCCCCAGCCGGATGTCCAGATACAGGACAAAGGAGCCAGGCCGGCTGATTCCCACAAACTCAACTTCTCCACCATCCTGCAGCTTAACAGACAGAAGGATCCAAAAGCAGGAGACATGGAGAAACACTGCTACTAGGCCCAGATTCCCTGGGGCTGCCTCACTTTGTAGAATCCTGGAGTTCCCTCATGCACACAAAACAAACATGGTTTGGCATGTGTACATTTGGAGGGCTCTTTATATAAACAGGTTCACAAATCAGAAGTAAATAATCCTCCAGAGACCAATAGTCTGATACGGGGTTAAAAAATTATGGTTGCTTAAAATACATGTCAGGGCACACTTTGTATTTTTAATGCAAATATTTACATTCCAAACAAAAAAGCCTGGAACATAAAGACAAGCTATTTATATAAGCTATAAGAAATGCTAATACCTCCATCTCTCACCCGGCCTGATGGCTCCGGCTTATATTCCTAAAACACCAACCAAATTTCCATAGCATTTTCCCCCAGACTTTCAAGATACAAAAAAAAACAAAAAAACAAAGCTGTGGTTACCACTTTTTAATAGTTCCCAAGGCTGACGCCAGGAAGTCCAAGATCATTACACTGAGCTCTGGACTCCTCTGGAAATTCAGCTGCAAGCATTAACTCTCTTGTGCCATGCTACCAAATCCAGGATTCTCCTCTTGTGTTCACACTGGAAAGAATCTTCAAGAGAACCCATCTTTTGAAAGGCTTAATTTTTTTTTCTTTGAGACAGGGTCTCACTCTGTAATCCAGGCTGGTCTTGAACTTACTATGCAGCTTAGGCTGGCCTCAAATACACACCAATACTCCTGCCTCAGCCTCCCAAGTGCTGGGATTACAGGTATACACCACCATGCCTGGCTTATGTGACTCTGGGGAATAGAACTCAGGGCCTTGTACTTGCTAGGAAAGCATTCTACCCACTCTGCTATTCTTTCACCCCCCGAAAGGCTCAATCTCAATTGATGTGTGAATTCAGCAAATAACAGTTACTCCTCACAACTCAGAGTGTCGAACTACATGAATCTGTAAAAAGCTCCAGGCTCCCTTCCCACCGTAAGGGAGACCCTTCCGGCTGGGTGAGCAGACTGCACCCAGGAAAATAAAACAAAGTACCGTGTTAGTCAGGTTCAAGGTTGAGAAACACAACAGAGTGGAACTGTGAGGAAAGTTACACTTAGGTGGGGTTGGGGACAGACATGAGGAAGATGACAGAGGTAACCATCAAAGGCTTCCTGAAAGCTGTGACACTGGAGGGCATGATGAAGAAACAAAACACACACAGTCCCAGTGGGGAAAGTGGGCTGCCCCAGAAACCTCCACGGTCCCAGCTTTGCAGGCGACAGGGAGGCGGGCCCACCACCATCTCCGACATCAGCTTCAGTCACAAAGGCCACGTTTGTTCCCTGTCTCTCCACAGCTTCAGAACTCAGGTAGAAGAACGACGGGGTTGGAGAATCTCCTCTTCTACTTCCGAGTACTCAAACCACCTGACAACATTACTAACCTCACTTTATTTTATTTTATTTTGTATTTTGCTGTACTGGAGATCCAACCCAGGGTCTTTGCACTAAGCGACAGCTGTTAAGTTTGGTTTTGAGACTGGGTCTCACTAATTCACTAAGTTGCCTAGGCTGGGCTTGACCATGCAGTACTCCTGCCTCAGCCTCCCATGGTGCTATAATTATAGGCCTATGCCACTGGTCCTAGCTAATCCCATTTTATAGATGAAGAAACCAATGCACAAGATTAAGCCTCTTGCCAGGGTCATAGGCACTGAACACAGAGGCGCAGCAGAGATTCGAGGTGGAATCAGTGTGGAAGACAGGCTCAGCCACGACCTAGGTCACCTCTTAAAGCGCACACAGACCCAACCCTTGGGCCAAAAGGCGGTCTCTATCATAGCACCAAACATTTGCTGAGCAGAAATGACAAGTGCTGGTTGCTCTTCGTTCCATCAGTAGCAGCGAGCTCACGGTCACTATGAGAGAACAGACAAGCTGCTACCCTCTTTCAACAGGGCTGAGATTAGTAGTACAACTTCCACTTCCTCCAAACTCCATACTCTGAGATACAGGTTTTACCTCAGGGCAAAGGTGCCCCAGCCCCAGCCCCATGGGGCAGCTACCTACAAGGACACAGGAAGGCAGGACAGAACTCTGTCCTGGCCTGTCTTTCTCCTCAGCAGCCAGGCCACTAGGTTTTTGACCCCAGGAAGCAAAATGGCCCAGCAGGCACATATTCTATTTTAAGAGAAAAATGTTAAACCACCAAGTCCCAGTCTACTACAGGAAAAACATAATTGTGCCTGGCCTGTATCTAATTATTCGTCCACGTTGGGGTATTTTCCAGGCACCTGGGTGACTAGGCTGCCTGTTCCAATATTTTCACCACAAACACAATTCTGGAGCGTGTCCAAGTTTCCATTATAATGACACCCTGTGCTTTTGAGGATCTGCCAGCCTCACTTGCTTCAGAAACCTAAAAGGCCTGGACCAGGATGAGTTCTAGAAACATAAAACAGGGGGCAGGGAGCGCCTGCCCTAGCCAGGAAGCCCTCCAGCCCCGCTCAGGACCCTTTAAGCTTAGAGAAGGGCTTAAAATGCGACCTTCGAAGCAAGCTACACCAGCACATTTCCACGGGAGCTGCCTGGTCTCCTCTCTGCTTAACTGCATCCAGGGGCTGCCTAGTCCAACTCATCCACAGCCCGCCCACAAGGTCAGGGAAGGGGGCTCAGCACAGCTGCCTAACCCAGTTCCCTCCCTGCACAGATAAGGAGACAGAGCTCAGAGAGGTAGGCCACTAGCCTCGGGAATCCTAGCTAGAACCCAAGGCTACCAGGACTCCCAGCCTTATGCTTTCTGAGGTAGTATATTCTAGAGGCCACAGGCCCTATCGAGGCATACATGTATTTACACATACACACAGGATATTAGAGGTGCAAATTTAGGGATCTGGAGACACTCCTCCATTCCTGGATATGAGCTCTAGAGCTAATGTTTACTGAGAGCTTGCTGCACACCAGGCACTGTCCATACACCTGGCAGGGCTTCTGCCTCTCTTAGGACATTGCCATAGGAGCAGTGGTTGGGGGAAGAAGTTGTCCAAGCACTCCAACCTCAAAGGCACTAACCAGGCTCCCACTGCACTTTTCCCAGGCCCCGGAAGGTGCCTGTCAGCAGCATTATGTAATTCTGACTTGCACAAGTTCTGCCTCGCCCACTAATCTGAGCACGGCTGCGTGTGCTGAGTGCTGACTTGCTGCCCTGTGCACCTGGCCCACACTGCACCTAGGGGAATGCAGAAGAGACTCTGTGGACAGCTGCTGCACGCGACAGAAATGGGTTTCCCCTTTTCTGCTGAGATGAGAAACTGCTCTCCACCCACCAGCTCCCACTTGCTGATTCACACCTGCTTTCTTCTAGAGCTTGGCCGGTTACTGGCCCCCACGCCCACCCCATCACCACTCCTTCCCCCCTGGTCAGCCCATGCTCCCTCCTCCTGCACATCCGGATAGGCAAAAGCTCAGGGTCTGTGATCCCCAGCAACCTCCCAGATCTCTAAAGGAGAAGAAGGATACACCTGTGAAACTTGCCTAGTACACAAAGCCAGCTGTGAACTCTAAGGACACAGTGAATGACAGCTGTTATGGTTAACTGCCTTACCCCTCAACCTCCATATTAAAAAAAAAAAAATCTATACTGACCAACTCAGCACAAAACCTTTACTTTTCTTCCTGGATCTTTACACTGGGCATGCTTGACAATAAACGGCACTTTGCTACTTCACATCACGCCAGAAGACACATACACATGTATCATTTTGTCCTGGTGCTTTACTTTAAAGGAGAAGCTCTCTCAGTAAAGAAACCAAGCCCTGACACTTGGAGGCAATAAAAAAAAAATACACTGTGCAAGTCAGAACATTCACTCTTCCAATGCTTAGCCAGCTAAGTGCAAATAAGATCTCCTCCTTCGCAGCCCAGGAATAAAGTTCCCCTTTTCAGTAACTTAATATCATATCTGAGCTTACCAACTTGCAGGCAATTGACAGGAGAGGTGGGTCACATTATTCTCACCAGAAACTGACTCACTTCTAAACCACATGCTGCTAAAGATGTGTCCTCTGATTGCTGGGATGACTGTCACTCCCCAGCCAGCTCTGACTTTTAAAAATAGTTTCTCTGCTTAGAATTGAAGGCAACTCCCTTCTTAAGCAAATGGGTTTCAAATGGCATCCCTGAAATCTTGGGTCTGCTGAGGCCCAAGTGAGGGGTGCAGGGTCAGGACATGCAGAAAAGAAATGCAAGCACCTCCAACTGTAGGGAGTGTCCACTCATCTAGGAGTTGGTAGGCGACCCGGCACAACACGGTGGCCCAGCCCAAGAGGCTGAGGCTGACTTTTCATTTGCCAGCTGTCTAACCTTGGGCCGGTCAGTCTGCTGCACTGAGCCTCAGTGTCCGCATCTGGAAAAGGAGATTACTCTATGCACACCTCTCCTGCACCTTGTTTTTTTGTCATGTCTTCTTAGACCTAACCACAGCTTAGGGATCATGTATCTGTCAACTGGTGTTTTCATCTGTCTCCTATGACGGCTGGGACCCCGTCTTCTTTCCCCCAGAGGCTCCACTGTGGGATCTATTTGGTGAATAAAGCTACATGGGATCTCACTGAGTACAAACGGGGCTCACTGACTAGCTCCTGAATGTGTGGCACACAGACACACTCAGCAGGCCTCATCCCCACCCCCCTCAAACACAGGCAACCACGCAGCTCACTCTTAGTTCCTTAGTTTGTATGGAAATGATTCCCGATGGCATCAGTGATCACCAGTCTGACACCCTCAACACACACACACACACACACACACACACACACACACACCGTCAGATGTCAAACTTCTGGCTCCTGGAAGGGTACCCACACTTACCTCTCCACCAAATTTCACGAATTTGGGCCACACTTCAAAACCCAGTCTTGACAATTGCCTTAAAAATTAACCAGACCTGTCAACTGTTTATTCTCAACTGGCTAGATCTGAGAGGGGACTGCCTCCTGTAGGTGGGCATGTGCTCACCAGATCCAGATCCCCCTCAATGGTTCCCTCCCCAGTCCCCTGCACTAGCAGGGCACCACCAAGCTCAGCATAAGTATACAGCTTCCCCTCTTCTTGTGTGGATTCAAATCACCCAGACCCTTGTAGCTAACTGTTCCTTCCAGCCCAAGGGGGGGGGGGGGGACACCTCTTTGCACACGTCACCTTTGCTGGCCAGGGGAAGCAGCCACAGGAGAGGACAAGGATGTGGACAGAAACAGCAGTTCTCACAGCAACTACTGGGTCCTGGGTTCGGACACTGGTCCAGGCAATGCATACTTAATTTATCAATGAAAAGCAGAGCAGAGCAGCTGCCTTAGACCTACAGAACCATCTAGATGAATTTAGGCCACGTTTCCCACGCACGCCTCCCGGCCACTGCCATGAGTGCCCAAAAAGACAAAGACACAGAGGCACTGTGGGACTTCTATCAGCCGGCCCCAACAGGGTTCCCTGGGGAGCTGGACTGCAAGGGGAGTAACAGCCCTGCAGCTCCGTTTCCTGCTCACCGAATGCCGGTTTGGGCGACCTCGGCAAGTCACCTCACCTCAGCTTCTTCACTAAGGAAGGGGCAAGAAATAAATCTTCCCCCCACCCCAGCCTTTTGTCAGTTTTTGGCAGGGAGAGGATCTGGATTTTTATTCCTGTGCTACTTTGAACAAAATCATAGACGATTTAGATGTATCTTTATGTATCAATCACAAGATCCTGGTTCAACACACAGCTTGTAAAATTGGCAAATGCCGTCTTATGGCAGGGAAGAGTCCTGGTTTTCCAAGTTGAAGGTGGGGGTAAAAGAAAAGACCCAGATGTGAGAAGAACGGTGGGAGGATCCAAGAGAAACTCTGAGCAAATGTCAAGGCTAGGTTTCCTCCCGAGCCACCTCAGAGCGTGCCCAAGCCTTCCGACTGCCTTCTGGAAGGCTGCCCAGGCCGGGGAGGCATCCTGCATCACTGAGGAATCTCAGCAGAGGGAAGAGGGGCCGCACTCTACACAGCCCTTCCGACGGGCTGGCCAATGCCTTCTTAAAGCACCCTAGCGCCACAACTCCTGAAAACTCTCGTGCCCTTAGCTTACCCAGCGTGAACATGGCCAAGGAGCCCGCTGTCACCGCGCAAAGGAGCCCCTCACCGCCGCCCCAGATCCAGGGAGCTTGTCCCAGCCCCAGTCTCCCCACCTCCTCCCTGATCCTTACTCAAGTCACCGACCGACGTCCAGCCGCCAGCAGCCAGCAACCCAGCTCCAGCCTTGGGGCTCGTCGTTCCAGCCATGCCTATGGCCCAGGGGACACGGGACTGGCAGACGACATGGGCTCGCGGACCGCCACAAGGCAGTCAATCAGCGGAGCCCCGGACACAGGCGGCTCGGCATCCCACACACGCACACGCCCGCGCGCGCGCCGGCCAATCGGTTCGCCCGAGTCGAGCGGCGCTCCCACAGCTCTTCATTCATTCCCCGGAAGGCCAAGTTCCCTTCGCCCCGCGCCTCCGTGCACTGCCCCGGGGCCCATCGCGCCACCACCCGCCACCGGCCACCAGCACGCACAGCACGACGGGTCGCACACCCCCACGGTCACCAAATCCACCCCGCCCCGGGACGTCGCCTTCCCGGCGGCCCGGCTCCCCGCCGCCGCCGCCCACCGCGCGGTTCAGACCTGCTCTGCTGGTTCGCCGCGCCCAGACCGGCCGGGGACGCCGCAGAGATGCCCAGCAACTCCCGGGCCGCGCCGCCTCCGGACCCCGCGGGGAGGGGAGGAGCCGGGGCGGGAGGCCGGGGTCCCGGAGGAAAGGGCGGGGGCGAAAGTTCAGGCCACTCGCGCTGGGCCGCGCCCACACCTCCGCCTAGGCCCGTCCCCGCGGCCCCTCCCATTCCCCGGACCCCACGGCGTCAGCGCCCGAGAACCCCGGCTTATGCGCTCGGCGCGGTCGCGGGCCAGAGCTCGGTTCGGGGGCGGCTCCGAGCAGGAACCCAGAGAGAGAGCGGCACGTGCCCACCTACCTGCCCCGAGCAGCGCCTGGAAACTTCCCCGAAGTGGGCTGGGGTGCGAGAGCGCGCCCGGGAAATCCCTGTGCCCACTCTGCGCGCGGCGCGCTCACGCCGGGAAGCGCCGCGCCGTCGGTGCCCCGGCCGCAGCCCTGGGACGGACCGGCACCGGGGTGCTGCGGGACACCCGGCGGGCGCGCACCCCGCCGCGAGCATCCTGCGGTCCACGGCGCCGCCGCCGTCCCGCCGGGCCCCAGGCCACAGTCGCGCAGGCTGGGGAGGGGGCGTGCGCTCCCGGCCGCCCTTCCCGCGGGGTCCCCGGGAGCGCAGGGCGCCCCGAGCAAGGCCAGGACCCGCGGCGAGAGTACCCCGTTTCGCCCGGAGGCCGGGGCCGCGGGGCGCGGGCCCCAAACCGGCCTCAGCTCGCGCGCTCGCAAGTTCATTGTCTGCCGAGCCGCCCCCGCCTCCGCGCCGGCAGCGCGGGGAGTGAGGCTGCGCGCAGCCTCCGCGCCGGACTCCGCACGCCCAACCCAGGCCGCCGCCGGAGCCGCCCGGCCGGAGCCCGCAGCCACCCCTCGGCCCGCCGCTCCTCGCCGCCCCCGCCTCCGCACCTGGCACGCGGCTTGAACCTGAAGAGCCGGGGACCCTCCCGGAAGCCTCTGCAGCCCC
This sequence comes from Ctenodactylus gundi, assembly GCA_004027205.1. Lineage (NCBI taxonomy): Eukaryota > Metazoa > Chordata > Mammalia > Rodentia > Ctenodactylidae > Ctenodactylus > Ctenodactylus gundi. The sequence continues at coordinate 392,387 of PVKB01000139.1, forward strand.
GGCTCCGCGGGAGCGCGCCCAGCCCCGCGCCCCGCATCCAGGGCACGTCAACCTGACTCCCCGAGCGCAGGGAGGAAAAGTTTGGGAGTGACGTGCAGATGGCGAATGAGACATCCGAACGAGCCCTCCCCCTCCCCCCCGCCTCGTGTCGCGCGGACACACATCGGCTGGAGCCTGGAATGCGAGATCGGGGCGCGCGCGCCGAGCGGTGGCTTTGGTCTCCGCCCCCTCCCCTTCCGAGTAAACACGGTTCCGAGGAAGCAAACCGAAACCCCGAACGTCTGTCCGTGACCCCAGCCAGGGCCATTTTTAAGGAACTTGGCGCTCGGTTGCCAGCCCATACATTGATATTCTAGGCCACGGCGCTGGTGGGTTCGGCGCCCTCTGTTGTAGCCTTCGCGTCCTGCGAAGGCTGGCCTGGCTCCTCGGCCCGGCGCATCTGCTTCTTCCGGGAGGCCAGGCTCCGCGGGACCCCGGCGCAGGGCCTGCCGCAGTGGCCCAGGGGCAGCCGCTCCAGGGAGCCACCAGCGCGGCCTCAGGCCAAGGAACCGGCTCCTGTGGTGGTCTCCCCTGACTCCAGGCTGAAGATGCCACCGGCACTTAAAGACACCTGAAACTCGAGAAGACCCACTCTGGAGCACCAAGCTTGGCCCCTCAGGGAACTGAGGGCTAAGGGGCAGAGAAGAATCCGCAGTCTTCGGCCTGGCTCATGTTGCTGTGGCCAGAGTCCAGCGCCGTGTCTCCAAACAACCAGAAAAGTGCTTCCTAAACTGTAGGGTGCTGGCGCACGTCTGAAAGGTGATTCCGGAAGGTGCCTGTCCCCCTCTTATCTGCTTGATCCTTCATCTCACCCCTAGAAGCCATTACCGCCCTGAGGTCGTAAACTTCTGCGCAGCATCCATGGCAACTGATTCAGAGGTCACAATCAGAGGATTATAACCGCAGATGGGAACCGGGATGACAAGAGAGTTCTTTAAAACCCTGTCTTGTTTTTCTGCAAATATTGTCTCTTACATAAAACGTGCAAGGAGAAATTAATGCAGCTATGAGACCAGCCCTAGCATCTCTGACTAGGTTGTTTTTCCCACATAGACTCCACTTGGTGATTTTTGTTATTATTTTTTTTAAAAACAAAAACCTTTTTTTTTTCCTGAAAATACAATGAGCTGCTTTCTGCAGGGTTCACAATTCCCAGTAGATGATGATGCCATTTTTCAAGGTCTTACACACGTTGTGGCTTTGGGGCTTATTTATTAGCTCCCAAGAAAAGCCAGCCTTTCAGTGAGGTTTATATACTCGAGTAATTGCATCAGGGAACACAGTGCAGGTTGCTGTTAAAGAGGGTTAGTTGTGCAGGCATCTGCAAGGCAGGCTGCGGGCCAGCAGCTGTCAGACTGGAGTGTGTGCCGAGTTTAAGCAAACACAGGGAAGGTTCTATGGAAACAAGGAAATCCCCTCCTGTAAGGGTGTGTGCAACAGTATTCCGCGGCCGCACATAAGGCCGTCTTTCCTCTTCTTCCTCCGAGTAACATATGCCTGGTTGCGGACATGGAGCAGGGCCCACCCAGATGACTTTCAGATTCAGGTGTCAGAAATCACGGCTGACGTGGAGCAAATTGTTTTTAAGTAAAGTCACGGTGCCGCTTTGATACAGATTCGACCAGGGGCTTTGCAAGAGTATTCATACACGTGCCCTGCCTAACCGGAGAGCGATATCTCTCCTCAACGTTAATTTCAAGAAATCATTCAAGAATTGTACTTGATCTGTTACTCTGGAAACTTGAGAACTCAAATGCTGAGAGTGGGTGAATGGACCGACGGAACCATGAGAATCTGACTGGTACTGGCATGCCCCTGGCAAGGCATGAGTGAAAAAAATAACAGATAAGAAAACAAGCATATCCTCCCTGTGTGTGCACTGTCAGGCCTCTGTTATTGTAGATTACAATACCTGGGCTTAACCCAAATTCTGCCACATACAAACAGAGCAATCTTGGGCAAGTCACTTTTTCTATGACTCAGTTTGAGACTTAAAATAGCACCTGCTAGGGGTAGATTGAATTATTGATCCCAGCTCTTTTTCCCACAGTTGATTTATTAGTCCATTTTGCATTACTATAACAAAATACATGAAACTAGCTAACCTTTTTTAAGCAAAAGAGGTTTATCAAGCTAGTGGATCCATTGGCTCAAGAATCTGTATCTGGTGATGGACTTCTTGCATCCTGAGCAAGAGACCAAATCACGTATATGCGCCTTCTATTCTCTCTCTTCTTCTAAAGCCTCAAGTAACCAATCATGGAGGCTGCACACTAATGACCTTGCCTAACTCTGATCACTTCCCAAGCACCCCACTTCTAACCAATACAGCTGAATTGAATGTCCGCCCTCTTCATACCTCCCAAAGGGGATTAAATTTCATGAAACTGTGCAGGATGCACTCAAACCCTAGCAAGAAGATGGCCCGTCTCCACCGTTGGCACAGTCTCCTTGCAGGTGAACTGTACTTCCCCACTCCTCTGCTTTGGACTTGCTTTAGACACTGAGATATTAGGGAAGGTCACTGCACCACAGACTTGAATGTGCTTGCAAATGCTTGTTCTCGTATAGTGTGGTGTCCATTGTGAGGAAAGTCTGCCCTGAAGAATGGCTGTTCCTGCCAGCAAAATTCTAGAGTGAACACCCATGAAGCAAAGTGATCCACTTGTAGCTGGACTCAGAGCCACTTCAGCTGACCTACATCGACATAAGCACGGGTAGAAAAAAAAAAAAGCTCCTTGTTGTAAGCCAGGGTTATTACACGGCATTACTGTGGCATTCGCCGCTGGCAAGGTAAGTTGGGAAAATACTAAGGACGATTTGAGGAGCGTAAGAAAAGCTCCAAATATTAGTTATTATTAGTAATCATCTTACCAAAAGTAGTTTTGCACATAGTAGTTACATAATGTCTGTCAATTAATTAGACCAGTGGCAAGTATAATTTGAATAAAACTGTTATAAAGGTAGTGCACGGACATCTGGAAGACCAGGGACCGCCGTGATCTTTAAAATCGCACACCCTCATTCATGCGTGTGGCAGGCATTCCCTGAGCACCTTCTGGGTGCACATGTTGGGCTAAGTGTTACAGCCACACGAAGACTTACGCCATCGCCACCTAAGGAGGAGAATCCACAAAACCCCACCATGGCGGGCACTCTGTGAAGCACTATCTCACATTATGCGCCATTAAACCTTCATAATACGTTCTGAGATCAGTATTACACATTCCCATTTTTCAAGCCAGAAGACTGAGGCTCAGAAGCCAAACACTTAGGACAAGCCCAAAGGCCACTTCCATAGAGTAGTGTGCACGACGACACCAATGAATTTGAGCTAATGGCAGGTAAGCACATCAGGAACACACGGTGGGCAGAGGAGAGGTCAGGCTCAGCTCATGTCTGCTTCTCACAGACTAGGGCCCCACTTCTGCCACCAGAAGGGGCCACGTCTGGAAGCAAGGAGGACCTGGAAGGTCACTGCATAGGCTCTTACATTCATCTTGGCAGCCCTGGCTTCAGATTTCTGCCACTTCTGCCACCACCAACGACCTGCTCCCCACCCTGTGACTTTGACAAATTTAGACTGCTCAGTAACCTGAAGTGCATTTCAATTTCATAAATTTAGAAATACTCTGGTTAGGCGGATTCCTCCTGCCGTAATGCATCCATTAAGTGCACTTTAAGCCAATTTTGGTATGCTAATCCATCACAAATCGACGTGAAATTTGGGTTCTTGTGAAAATTTCCTACACCCAATCCAAAATCTCTACAGGATTTAAGATAATAAGTAGCAATTCTTTAAAGCAACAGACTTGACTCATCACCAGGCCTCCAGGAGGGGAAGGAAAAAAAAAAAAAAAAACATGGGGCTAGTTTTAAGCAAAAGTCTTAGGTGTATATTGTCATGACAGCATCTGCTCCCCACAGGCATTTCACTTATTCCAAAACTGCTGTTGCAGCTTTAAGATTTCTGTGCCCGTTGGGTTGGGAGGAATGGGGTCCTGTGTGTCCCTGTGATCTCTGCCCCTCTCAGCGCGGCACAGCAGACACACCCTGGAGGTGCCTCATGAACAGGCCAGATGGTATCACCTGGCTGGATTAGCAACTTGCCCATCAGACTTAGCTTTCTATGACTTTTCCTCTTTCATAAAACCAAATATTCTTATGAATGAAGACTGGGAATCCTAAAACGCAGGCAAAATTGTCTGGAGGAAAACCAGGTGAGGACCTCCAGTGATTTAAGTGATGGCACATGGCCAGAATGGTGTGCACGTCCATCTTAAGAGTCTCAGAGCCAGGAGTGAACCCTCAGCCCATAACTGGCAATACAAAGAACCCCCAGCTAATAAAAGAGATACCATGTCATTATTATTACCTCCTAGGACTCTGTTGCTCCAATCGTTAAAGGGCAGTGCTGGATGTTTTTAGCTGTGTAATATACATTTTGCCAATAAGATAAAGTTAACAGCCACGAGGATTTCCCTTAACTTGCTTCTGCCATAAGATCTACAACACACCCAATATCAAAAGTGAGCTGCTGGCAAAATGAGAGCAGTATGGCTTGCCCTAGGTGTCATATACCTGCGCCTTCTAAATAAATTTCATTTTCCTGGTTGAAGACTTAATGCAGTCAAATGTTACAAAGTGGTGCTTAGGAGGATAATAGGAATGAACGCTCACCCACAGGCTGAATGTGGCTCCTCCTCCTCCCCTGTCCGGCTTTGCTGCCAGCCAATCCTACCCCGCTTTCACCTCCCCCCCGTTCTGTGATGGCCCCACGTGTATTTGTCCAGGTGCCTATGGGCTGTCACCTGCTTCGTCCCAGCCCGTTAGCCACTCTCCTCTTCCCGAGCATGGCTCACCTTAGAAGCACCTGTGGAGTTTAAGTGCAGATTTCTAGGCCCAGATACTTGGGATTCCACTTCAGTCTATCTGGGATGGAGCTGGGAGGCTGTATATTTCCCAAGCTCCGCTAGTGCCTGCTGATGGTTAAGAACTGTGGGACTGGACCCATGTCTTCTCTTCCTTGGGACTGCTGAGGGGCCTCCTCCTCCTGCTCCCCGGCCTGCTCCACGTGACTCCCACCAACTGATATTTTTAGGGTCTTCCCAAAACGTAAATCTGGACCTGTCAGTCTCCCAGTTCAACACCCTTGATGTCCATTCCCAGCGCCTCTGTCGTACCAACAGGGTAAGCAGGGTCCATGTAGCTGGGTTGGAGCCAAGGCCACGCACCTTCTCTGGGCCCGTTTGCTTCCTGGCTTTCCTACCCCCAGGGACTCCATCTGCACTGCTTCCCGAGGTTCTTGGGGAAAGCAAATGTGGAGTTGCCAGTGGCGATGGCATTATAAAACAAGGGTGTCCTTTTCCACAGATCATCTGGTATAGGATAGGGGCTAATTGGAGAAAAGTTGGCTACTTAAAAGTTGCTTTGAAGAAAGTGCGAGTGGGGTGTGGCTGTGGCTGTTGAGGCTCGTTTCTGACTTTAGAGGCCACCCCCATTTCCCCTCAGGTGCTGGCTCTTTGGAGGCCTCTGCCTTCCCTTTCTGCCTGCTGTGATTCCATTAGCCCCTCCCCTCCCCCATGGATAATCCAGGCAGGATAATCTCCCTTTCTGAAGGTCACAGGTCAGTGACCTTAGTGACATTTGCATTTCTCTTTTGTCTACGTAACTCTGCATAGTCACGGGCATGACGCTGAAGGCAAAGATGATAGAGGGGATGGGGATAAAGATCAGAACCCCGCAAGAAACAGAATCAGTAGGATGTGTATATGAATGTCGATGTGTTGTGCGTTGCAAGGACTTGGCCCATCTGATTATGGGTACTAAGGAGAACAGATCCAGGAAAGAGGATGGGGTGGATCTCAGCTGGAGTTCAGCTCAGAAAATACAAAGAATGATGCCTCAGATCCAAGACAGTCACCAGTCATGGGGCTGGAGGCTGAGGAGAGAGAAAAATAAAGGACAGATAGAATATCTTTCTTACTGAGCCTGTTGGATGAGATCCGCCCATACTGGGGGCAGCAATCTGCTTTTACTCAGTCTATCAATTCAAATGTTCATCTCTTCCAGAAACACCCTCACAGATACACATAGGCTAATGTTTGACTAAGTATCTATGCATCGCGTAGCCCAGCTAAGTTGACACCTAAAATTAACCATTACAGAGGTCATTGAAAACGTAGCCTGCTCTCCCACCTGCACTGGAAGGTCAACTGGCTAGCTCAAGCCACTTCTTCAGCAAATGTTTCCTGGAGCAGCCTCCAGGGACAACACCACAAGAAAACCTCTAGACTCCCATGTTTCCCTGGGGAGGCCCTCAGCCTGAAAGAATACAGACACGATGTCAGTGCCAGGGCTGGGCAGGTGGTCACCAACCCTTGGATGCAGGTTTCTCATGTGCTCAGTAAAGAGGTGCGTGGGCCACAGTCCCTCAGCCCTCACTCCAGGCTAGTCTCAGGAGTTTGCTTTACCTCGGGCTTCCAGCACCATGATCTACCATGTTCTTTCCATACCAGCAGAGAGAAGCACTTGACATCCAGAACTGTAAATGGTGAAGGGGTGTGGCAGCTGGGGGCTGCATGGTTAGTCATTATCAGGATATGGGTAAAAGAGGATGGGGAGGAACAGTACTGGCCATGGGCTGATGCCGGGGAAGCGGGAGGGTGAGATGCTCCATACACATCTCTACTTTTCACTTATATCTGGAAATACTCATCTAAAAATACCCTAAAATTTATTTAAAGGACAATTTCTGTATTTTTAAAACACAAATAAAGAAAAGCACTATCATTTATCATAAAAAAGTAATCTCGAAGTAAAGAGAATTAAGAGAAAAAAAAGATGACATTCCCAAGAACTGTCTATTGTCTCCTCTCCATTAACAGGAGATGGGTAAAAGTCAGAGTTTAAGGTCAAGGCCCACCGGACTGTCTTGTGGGGATGAGATTTTCTGGTGTTTTATGTTTTGTTTATTTGTTTGTGTTTTAGTGGTACTAGAGTACAGACCTTCACACATAGCTATATCCTCAACCCATTTTTATTTTTGATTTTAAGACAGGATCTCTTCAACTCACTAAGTTACCAAAACTACACTCTAGCTTGCAATCCTCCTGCCTCAGCCTCCCAGTGTTCTGAGATTACAGGCCTGTGTCACTAGCCTGCCTGAATTTCTGAAGAGAACTTATCAATTCTCTTCAATTTCCTCTGATGTTAAGAAAACTGATAAAGGAATACCTTTCTCAGGCACATGGATCCCTTGTCTAAAAGCTTATCTATGCAATACCTGAACTGAAAACTGCTGCAGCCTGGGCAAGCTGAGAGGACTTTCACTCCCTGTGCTGTGTCTGCGTGTGACTGCACATGTGCAGGTGTATGTGTGTGGGGACAGGGAGGATGTGCACATGGGAGAGGGACAGACCACAGCATCCAGGTAGACTGGACTACAGCAAGGAAAGGTTGGGCTCAAACGGCCTTTGAGAGCCTTCCTCCCTCCTTAACACCTGACTCTTCTCTGGGTTCCACTCGTAGCCTGCACGCCGAGACTCAAGAGACCAAAGCTCTGCCCACACTCCTTGCCCTCCACCAGGCTCGCCCTGGGAATGACAGAAAGGGTCCTTTCACACTTTGATTCTAGTGTCCAGCAAAATTTTTCTCTTGTTCTTCCCCCTCCTGCCTTCCCGAGGTCTAAGGGGACTGCAGGTAGCTTTGCTGTCTGATAAATCTCAGGCTTCCTGAGCATTTGTGGATTTAAGATAGGGGTGTGCCCAGGGGGCCTATGACTTGGCCCAATTTGTGGGACCCAGGATAGGCCAGCTTCACAGCTGGTCCATTCACTCAGAACTGGTGAGGTGGGGCTTCCTGACCTCTTCTTGGAGGACTAGTCTCCTCACCCCCAGACTACAGAGCCATAGATTGAGCACGGACATGGTAAACCAGACAGCTGTGCTGAGGCCACAGGAGGGGAGAACGGAGGAGCAGAAGCCAGGCTGTCCTCCCCAGGAGCACCGAGTCTAGAGGACAGTGAAAGCTGGTCTGGCCTCACCACACAGAGACACAGGAGGAAACGCTTAACCCCCATTAATCTTTCGCCAGGCTCTGTGATGGAGCCTTGTCCCTTTCTGAACACCGATGTGCCACCGCTAGCTGTCTGCTCCTCTCGAACCACTCTCAGAACGCAGACCATGGTCTCCACATCCAGAGCCTTCCCAGGCCAGCAGAGTGTGAAATGAACGAACAGGACCAGAGGTGTCAGTAGAGAACGGCAGTGTCTTTGGCACAAGGACGCACACGCAGACAACCTGGGGTCAGCTCCCTCTGGATTGGGCATGGGAGCCAGAAATAGGAGATTTGTTCTAATATAGGCCAATTTTTTAAAAGTCTTGAATTGGCAACAAAAACAGAGGAGAGAGAGAGAAAGAGAGAGCGACAGGCACAACATAGTGAGAGCCACGCCAATCAAATCGTAAATGCAACATTGACCACTTTGCGACCTCTGGAGCAACGAACACCAGTAACTACTTCTGTAGCTCTGTGCTGATGGCTTCCAGACACTTATGTGAAGGACCCTGTAAAGACCTAGGAAGGGATAAGAGGATATTGCTTCATTGTACAAGTGAGAACTGAGGCTCAAACGTTTGGCCAAAGGCACACAGCTTTGAAGAGATGGGAGCCCACTGGCCCTTGATTTAGTAATCTGCTGTGAGTACCACCAAATCCAGAAGGGGCCAGCTGGATCTGAGAGTCGCACACAGTGGGCTGGAACCGAGCTGGCCAAGCACGTGGGGTCTCCTCTGGGACCCTAACAGCGTCCAGTCACCTTACTCTTAATTTGCACATGTATGCACTGCTGTGGAACAAGGACTGCAGTTCTCTTCAGGTGATAATGTTATGACTGCAATCCTGGGCACTTTGTTTCCTTATCACTTGGTTTTTCCTCTTCTTCTCCAGCCAGGCCAGGATGCACCACAATAGAAAGTGGAGGGGTGATGGAACCCAGATTTGGCCAAACCCACCCAGGGGACACAGGGCCCATGGTGGGTCAAGAGGTAAGGCTTACAGTGGACACCACTTTTGAATTTCATCCCTGGTGTCTCCAGGCTACCAGCCTGTCTTCAAAACAACTTCTGCCTTTGTAACATTATTTGAAAAAGCTCCAGGGCTGGATTTATATTTTTCTCTATTTTGGCCTTCAAGTCTCTTCTGGAAACAATCCCTTCCATATTTGCTTCTTGAGGACCTGAGAGGCACTTCTTCCTTCCTAAGGACCCACAGAGAATATGTCCCTTAACTGTCCTTGCACTAACCAAACTCATGACTTCCTAGGCTGAGATTAGGGGTCACTGCTGCCTCCTGCTAGGGGTTATTGTAAAAACAATTATTTCTTCTTTCAATTTGTTCAGAAAACTAAGCAGGTAGCTAACAGGATCAAATACTCATAGAGATATCTCATAATTCTGTTTTGGGATCTTACTATGCCCACAGAATTAGTTGTTTTGTGTCATACCCCGATGGAAAAAGCTGCTCTCTATCTTGTCTAAATGCTGAACACAAGTAAGCAAGGTCCCGCACTACGGCAACAACTGCACCAAAAATAGTAATACCTTGAGTGTTTCTGGGGCTTTATAGTTTACAAACACTTCTGTATTCATTCAGTCTTTTGGGCTGGATATTTATTTCTAAAAATTCATATAAGAAATAGTAATATCACATTTAATACTGGGCCCTAAACTTAGGGCCTTCACACTGGGCTACATCCCCATTCTTATATTATCTTGAGACAGGGTCTTTCTAAGGCCTCAAGTTGCCCAGGCTGGGCTCCAATTTGCAATCCTCCTGCCTCAGCCTCCCAGAGTACTGGGATTACAGGCCCATGCTACCAGGCCTGGACTTAATGCCTTATTTTATAAATGAAAGCTGTAGGGTAAGAAAGGGGAATCTGCTTGGCCGGACTGTCACAGTAATAAAGTCAAAACTGTCATGCAGAATATTTAAACCCAATTTTAAAGCTCAGGATATAGCTCAATGGTAGAGTGAGGATGTGCCCAACATGCACAAGGCTCTCTGTTCCATCCCCAACAGCAAAGAAATGAACAATTAAGTCCAAATCTAATGCATTCCCTGCTAAGCATCAGTACATGGAAAATCTCAACCTCGTCTCAGCTCTGAGAGGCACACATCCCTGGACTCGTTTCACAGATAAGGAAGAGTTAAGGAAGCTCCGCTTTGACCCTTGCTGCGTCCCCTGGAAGGTCTGTCTACCGGCTCCTTCACTGCTGTGGGCCTTAGTACCCAGAGCCCAGCACTGTGAGGGTGGCTAGTCTAAGCATGTTTGTCAGTCCTGGGGCTTTCCAGCCCTGTATTTTAAAAATATCAACACACCAAAACCACAGAACACAAGGTTTTCCGCACCTTGGCTAATTTCCTGCTGACTCAGCCAGGCTGGGAAGGCGCCAGCTGTGGTAACTTTTCTGGCCCTGCTGGAGAAATATTTATTGTTGAACAGTCTTCTGTTTAATAAGAGGTGCTCAGACTTGTCGCCTGGGTGGGGGCTTGGCTGACACAGCTGTACCCCCAAGCCTGCCACCAACGGATGGGACTCCTCAGGCAGCTTCTCCTTCTCAGGCCTTCTGTCCTCTGCGAGCACAAGGTGCAGGCAGGACGTACAACTGCCAGAACAGGACTTTCAGCTCCTGTTTTTACCCTAGAATAGCTTTGCTTGGTGAAACAGATCAGTAACAGCCCCCTTGCACCTCTGTTATCTGTGACATGGCTAGAATGAAATGCAACTAAAGATTGACTTCAAGAAGAACCTTCTGCTTCTTCTTCAGACAACCTCACTGGTTCTGAGGGCAACTCAGGGCTGCGGGGCCTTCTTCCTGGAGCTAGTGGGCGGTAGCCTGACAGAACCCTTTAACATGCCTCAGTGTCATAGAGGAGAGGCGAAGGGCAGCAGGGCCCACAGATCACCTGTTATTCACTAATACACACAGCATTTGGTGCAGTTGACAATCTGCAACTTCCGGAAGAGGAGGGGCACAGCTTACCACAAACTGGATTAACCCCACGAGAAGGGGTCAACAGGGCTTCGTTTGCCTCAGCCATCCATGTTACGAGCGTGTCCCCCATTGCCCAAAGGAGCCCTTAGGAGTCTGCGTCCCCATTCTAGCTGCTCCAGGATGGGCATGTCCACACGGCACATGGATTGCCGGCTTAGAACTTCAGTTTCTGGGATAATACACAGGGCTTTTTACATCTGTCCCTCCCATCTTTGTACTGTGGGACCGGCTGATTTCCCAGCTCCTCTGAGCAGTACCTAGCAGAGGTCAGATAGGAAGAGCAGGAGCCTTGCTTAGAGTGCTGGCCTGGTGTCTTGGGAAGTGCCCAGGAGGTCAGATGACACCCGTGAGCCCTCTGAGGCTGCGTCCTGTTGCCTGCTGGGCAGATCTAACACTGAACTCCTCACCTTCCCCAAAGCTTCCCCAGCCTCCCTGATCCCCAGCTCAGCGATGACAGTCACCCAGGTGAAGAGTCTGGGAATTGCCTCTGTTACCTACTTGATTATACTGTTGATATCTGAAGGACGTGTCACTTCTTCCACTGTCACACCGCCACGGCCCTAGTTCAGACCTCTGCCCTCTCTTGTCTCCTTCTCTAAAATAGCCCCCCAAGGGGTCTTGTCCCAGCCTTGGCCTTCCCATCAGTCACCTTCCTTGTGGTCAGACCAGCTATCCGACACAGGTTACTGTCTCATCCTTGCCACTGTCTACCCACTACCTGATCCCAACTCTTTCTCCGAGGTGTCACTGCTATAGCTACCTTGAGCTGCTCACACGTCCCCAAGCACCTACCTCCTCCTGTCCCTGCTCCTGCAGCGTGGAAGGCGGCTTCGCCCTCACTGTGTGGTGCACATTTGTGCCACTAAGAATTCTTGTATTGTCCTGTATCTCACAGCCACCTTCTCAGTGAGATGTTACCAGGTGATGAGTGCTGGCCAGGGACCTGGGAGTCAGGTGGCAAGTGTCATTTCTGGCTTAAGAATGGAAGAGCCGATGGGGGCTGCAATTTACTGGTGCCCTCTGACCTCCCCAGGGGATACAATGAGGGACCCCAAAGGCCAAAGCAGCCTCCGTCACTGAGCCTCTGCAAGGACACCTGAGTGTGGAGCCTCGACGTATGCAGCCTGCTCATGACGAGATTGTACATGCAAGCCTGTGTTGTCATGAGGGCCGTCAGTCCGTGCAGCAGAGCCTGGCTCTTGCAGATTGGCAGACCTGAGTCACTCCCTTCCAGGCCACCTAAACTCAGGTGGCCTGCCTGTGCTTCCATAGAATCCTATGATTTCCATCAATATCGTCACTGTCTGTCCCTTCCTGACTACTGTCTAGATGGTTCACTGTGCCTTATCCAGTCCTCTGATCCCCCTCTGAGGTGGGTACTGCTCAATGTTTCCATCTTGCAGACCAGGAAACTGAGGCTCAGAGAAATCATGTGTCTAGAGTGGTCACTAGGCTGTGAGGATCCCCTGTCCAAGCCCACACCACCACTACTCCTTTCCTTGCCCACTTTGTATATCTAGCACCCAGCCAGTGCTTGGTGAAGTTTATGGAATGAATACCTAAGTGACACTCTGCTTTCAGACCTTCTTTGTATGACATGGCATCTCAGAAGAGAGGAGAGAGGCCTGCACATACAGGTGCAGGCGGCCAGGTACCTATGCCCAGCTAGATTTCTTCCTAGGCTCTCCATGAGCATCGGCTCTGCACATTTCCCTTCAATTCCCTTTGTAGAAAACTTTTGTGACAAAGTCTCTTTTTTTCTCCTATGGAAGAAAACTAAAGAAGAGTGGATGGACCTAGTTCCCATTGCTGGCTTTACCTGAGCACTCAACTTGGCAGCTCCAGTTGGACCCCAGGTCCTCTGGGCTCGGAGCCAGAATCATTAGCCCTGCCTCATATCCCTCTATTTTCAGGGGGCCAAGGAGGTAAGTTGAGCCAGAAGTTGGCACTGGGAGCAAGGGTGCATAGGGGAGTTCACGGGCATCTCTGATTATCCTGCCTCTGGTGTTGTGTGGTGTCACAAGGGAGCCATTATGCCAACTGTCTTCCCTCCTGGGCAAAAGAAAAACAACCAGCGTACTAAGTGGGAAGACTGGAGGGCTGTGGGAAGTCAGCTTTGTGAGGGGGGCTGGACAGCATGAGGAGGGCTAGGGCAGGAGCACACAGTTTGCACTTTATCCTTCACCAACTGGCTGTGGTCTGAGGAGAAGGGACCCTCAGTGCTATCCTGGGTCAGGAACTGGTCTGGATGACCGCGCCCAGCTGGCTAGTTCCTTGGCTACAGCAACCCGCTGGAGGTGGTTGTTTATTAACCTTTCTCCACTGGGCCTGGCCTGATTTCAGACCCACTGAGACAGCCAGTTGGGTCTGAATTCACTCTTCACGGTCAGCTCCTGGCTGCTGGGGATTAGCAAATGTACAACCAGAGCCTATCTCCCATCCTTCCCCACCCTTTGCAGGAAGTAGACAAAGAAGGAAAGGACCTCTGTTGTTCCTTGATGATAATAGCATGTAGGTCCATGACTGAGATATCTCTAACTTGAGGATGAAGCCAGCAGCAGGACTGGGCAAAGCCAGTGGGATCAGAGAGAGGTGAAGCCAGAACCTGGCTGGGCTGTGAGACAGCTAGCATCCTTATGGCTTAAATCAGCTTGAGCTGAGGCCTCCACTCCTTAGAGAGGATCTTTGTATGTTGACATACCAGGAATCTGGAGGCAATGGAGAACAAAGAATAAATGCTGGTGGGTAGGTGGAAGGAAGGATGGATGGACAGATAGCCAGATAGCCACTGCCTGGTCAGAGCATGTGGCTGCTATAAAGGAGATGGGCTCATCAGAAGGAAGTTTGGGAGCCAAGAGCAAGAAGGCTTAGAAGCAGATAAGAGCGTGGGGCCAACCTAGCCACCCTTACTCTTGCAAAGATCCTTCACCCACAGAGAGACCCTCCCACCAGCCACTGAGCCTGTGCTGTGACCTTAGAGAGACATCAGTCATCCAGTGCAGCGGCCTCCCATCGGCTTGTCACATAGACACAAGTGGGAACTCCCCAGAGGCACGGCATGTATTGTCTTCCCAGTCATGGAGACACACACGAGTCTGCCTGTGGTAACACGCAGTCATTAGAAAGCATGGTCAGTTGGCAATGCAACCAAGGAATAATGGGCATCCCCTCATTGTTCCTGTCACCAGTAAACAAAGCAGGAACCTCAGACCTGAAGCCCTGGGAACGTCAGTGTGGAGACTGCGAAACAGAACAGATCACCAAATTAAAGCATTTAGCTTCTGCGTGCTTCTTGGATAAGCTACCATGCCTGAGGCAACCGCCTAATGTATCCTAAATGCTCATTAAATGTTCAGTAAATGGACAACGGATGCTCTGGGCACTTAGGAGACATCCATGTGGAGTTAATTCTGCATCTCTTGGGAATCCAATTGGATAAGACACACACAGCTCCATCATGTCCCATCCGGATGAACCTTGCACAGTCCCTTTATACCTCTGCACCTTCATTTCTTTTTTTTAACATGAAGAGGGCTCATTTTTTGGGAGGGTTGGGTTCCTGTTGGGCAGAGGAGGAGATTGGCTCTGTGGAGGAATCAAAGACAGAGAGTGAAGGTGGAAAGAAAGGCCGCTGGATGTGAAAGAAGGGGAGGAGTGGGGAGTTGGAAATCCCAGTCTGTCATTAGAAATGAATGATTTCTTAACAAGAATTTTGCCTCCTAAAAAGTATCCTCTTCCACGGATTAAATAGTACATAAATTAAATAGGTTGCTTCCCCATCATCTTCACATGAGACTGGCACCTGCCTCAGCTGTGAAAGTGGTTCAGGCAGAGTGAATTTGCTTTGTCCCACCCTGAAATGTTAGTGCTCTGATGGTGTCGTGGGCTTCCCCCAACTCTTTCCCCTGGGTGGCTGAGCAAAAAGATACATCCAACTTCAAACCTCTGAAGCTCACAAGTCCCTCTTCTTTTATGTAAGCATTAGGGGAGTTGGAGGTGCCCCCTCAGAGAGGGCCCCATGTGGCAGCTTTCCTATCAGTGTTCAGGAGTCCTCTGACATCTCCAAGACAGCCACCTGTGCAGCTAACATTATGATGAATCCAAGGTGTTGGGTGAACATTCACACTGGAGTTTCCATGAACATAAGGCAAACCTTAATGGTACAGAAGTAACATTGGTTCCAACATATCCTCTCTTCTAAAATCCAGTGCCTTTGTTCCAGAATGTTCTCTGTATCTCCTTCATAACCTAACTGATTTATACTCCCTCTAACTCTGTTGTATGTAAATAGAAGCCTCTCTTTGTTAGCATATAAAAATCTCTCCTTTCCACTGATAGCCATTGTTCAAGAATCCCTTTATAATGCCTAAAGGCTTAAGATCAAAATATACTGTGGACACAGGAAACTGGGGCAAAGGGAGGGAAGAGGGGAGAGACTAGAGTCCGGCAACAGCAACAAAACATTTGTTCCACATGTAACCCCCCCCCCCCCCCCATAGCACTTGGATGGTGCCTGTCGAGAATGTCAGAAACTTTGCCAACCAAGAATTCCAGTCCTCACGGTGGCAGGGAAACTGAGGCAAAGGCCATGCATGGTAGAAGGGAGGGAAGATGCTGGATCTCTTGCTTCTGGGAGGCTTTAGGACATAAACCTAGTGGCAAGATGAAGGTCAGATACTCCTAGGGTCTCTCCATAGGCCCCAGCAACTCTGGCAGGGAGGCTCAGGGAACACAGCCGCTAATGTCCTGGTAACAGGACCACCCACTGGGCCAGGTTTTCTCTGAGCAATTCTAGCACCTTGGACTGGTGTGTAAACAGACAGGAAAACCCACAGAGACTACTGTGTCTTCTTAAAGATTGTAGGTGAAAGAACGCGGGCAAGGGCTTCTGATGAAAATGGACAAGGAATGTCCTTGTCTGGTTTAGAAAGTACCAGAAATGACTAGCCCGCTGAAGACAGAAGAATGCTCTGCTGGGTGATATTGATTATCTTTGGGGCTAGGAATTGTTTTGCTGTTGTTGCTGATTGAAAGGTTTTCTATTAATTCCTACTGGCAGGCAGAATAAGAAATATTGAATACTTAATTGCCTTTGAATTAATTACACCCCCAAATGTCATATCTTAACCAACGCATCATGCAATCGATGTTTTGCCCAACAATGGTGGTTGGGAAAGTGATGGAGGGTCAGGCATGAATGGCAGAGGGGAGGGCTAAGGCCCCGAGGGATGGGATTAATGCCGGCCATCCACTATTCGAGTCTCAGTTCTATTCTTGCTCATTCTTGATCCATTAACAAAGTTCCTCTCATCAGGGACCTAGAAAAACAGAAGTGGGGTCCTTTTGCTCAAGGTAGGTTCCGGGTAAAGGACAGAGTAGTAGACTAGGAGTCCTAGGCATAAATCAGAAACCAGATCTACCACTGTCCTGGCCCAGTGACGCGAGGGAAATTAATCAGCCTCCCCTGCCTCTGTCTTCTTGTCTGCAGAGTAAGATTGACTAGATCTGCCTGAAAAGCCAATGAGTTAACTCATTAATGGATGTGAAGACATTATGTAACCTATGAAAGCCCTTGCTCATCTGTTTACAAAGACTTATTCATCCCCTACCTACCCCAGCACTGTTCTGTGTAGTAAGGTTATACCATGAATGAGCCTGATGGAATCTGTGCCCTCAGAGATAGAACCCCAAGTAAAGTAAGTGCATGCAGGCAGCCTTCCATCAGAAGCTCAGGCAACCACAAATCAGAAGTATTTTACATTTATACTAAATGTATACACTCTATTTTCTCATCACTATTCCCTAAACAACATGATATAACAATTATTTACACAGCATTTACATTACATTAAGTATTATCAGTGACTCGAGATGATTTAAAGTATATAGGAGAAATGTTGCTGATATTTTGATAGGAATTGCATTGAATCTGTACATCAGTTTTGGCAGTGTGGCCACTTTGAGAGTATTAATTCTGCCTATCCAGGAACAGGAGGTTTCTTTTCTTAAATCCTCTTCAATTTTTTAGCATAATTTAGTTTTCATTGGAGAAGGCCTTCACTTCCTTGGTGATAGTTATTTCTAGGTATTCAATTTTTGAGGAGCTATCGAGAATGGGATTGTTCTCATTTCTTTCTCAGTGAGTATATTGTTAATGAGAGGAATGCTATTGATTTTTTGTGTTAATTTTGTATCCTGAAACTTGACTGTATTTGTTAATTAGTTCTAAGAGTCTTCTGGTGGAGTTTTTGAGGTTTTCTATGTAAAAAACCATGTCATCTGCAAATAAGAATAGTTTTTGACTTCTTCCTTTCTGACACGTATTCCCTTTATTTTGCTCTCTTGCCTAATTGCTCTGGCTAGGGTTTTGAGCACTATACTGAATTGGAGTGGTGAGAATGTAAGGCCTTCTTTTGTTCCTGACATTTTTCCACGTACTATAATGTTGGAAGTAGATTTGGCATAAATGGCTTCTGTTGTTTGAGGTAAGGTCCTTCTACATCTATTTTCATCAGGATTTTTATCATGAATAGATGTTGAATTTTGTCGAAGGCTTTTTCTGCTATGATAATCATGTGATTTATGCCCTTGTTTTTGCTTATGTGGTGTATTTACATTAACTGATTTACATACGTTGCACCATCCTTGCATCTCTGGGATGAAGACAACTTGATCGTGGTATATAATATTTTTAATGATTTGTTGAATTCTGTTTACCAGAATCTTATTGAGGATCTTTGCACCTATGTTCATTAAGGAAATTGCACTATGTTTTTCTTTCCTTTTTAAGTCTTTGTCCAGTTTTGGTATCAGGGCAATGCTAGCTCCCAGAAGAGAGTTTGGTCATGTTTCTTCTCTTTCAATTTCATGGAATAATTTGAGAAGTGTTGGTGATAACTCTTCTCTGGTCCTGAACTTTTCTTTGTAAGTAGAAACTTTATTACGGCCTTAATTTCAATACTTGTTGGTTGATTCAGAATTTCTATATCTTCTTAGTTCAATTTTGGTATCTTGTATGCATCTAGGAATTTTTTTCACAGAGCTAGAAAAAAACAATTCTGAAATTTGTGGAACCAAAGAGACCCAGAATAGCCAAAGCAATCTTGAGCAACAAGACAAAAACAGATGGCATCACAATTCCAGACATCAAGTTATATTACAAGGTAACAGTGATAAAACCATATGCTTTTGGCACAAAAAAGACAGATGAACAATGAAACAGAAGTGAGGATGCAGAGACAACCTCAAGTATCCTCAGTCATCAGATCTTCAACAAAGAGGCCAAAAACATTCTCTGGAGAAGGGACAATCTTTTTATCCAGTAGTGCTAACAGAACCAGTTATCCACACGTAGAAGAATAAATCTAGACCCACACCTTTCACCTTGTACTCAAATCAAATCAAAGTGGACCAAAGGCCTAGATATTAAAATGGAAGCACTGAACCTCCTAGAGAACAAAATAGATAAAACTCTTGAAGATATAGGTGTGGGCAAAGGCTTTGTCAATAGAACATTTGATGCAAAAGAAACACCCCAAGAATTAATAACGGGGATCTTATCAAATCGAAAAGCTTCTGCAAGGCAAAGTAAATAATCAACAGAATGAAGAGAGGACTGACAAAATGGGAAAAAAATTTTACCACTTACACCTCAAACAGCGAGCGGGCTGATAACCGGAATACACAAAGAGCTGATGAAAAATAGACACCTCAAAATTAAAGACCCAATTTAAAAATGGGCAACTGAAATGAACAAACGTGCTCAGAAGTGCAAATGACCAAGAAATATATGAAAAAAATGTTCAACATCTTTAACCATTAGAGAAATGCGAATCAAAACAACACTGAGATACCATCTTACCCTAGTGAGAATGGTTTTTTTCAAGAACTCAAAAAGCATTAGACACCAGTGAGGATGTGAGAAAAAAGGAACTCTTTATATTGCTGGTGGGTCTTCAAAAAACTGGTACAACAGTTATGGAAAGCAGTATGGATATTTCTCAAAAAATTAAAAACAGATATTCTATTTGCCTTAGCAATACCTCCTCTGGGTATCGTCCCAAAAGAATTTAGAGCACCATATAATAGACATACATGCACACCCATATTTATAGCAGCACAACTAATAATAGCTAAATTATGGGCAATGTTGACTATCCATCAATAGACCAATGGATAAAGAAAAAGTGGTATATGTACAGACAGTGGAGTATTACTCTGCCATAAAGACAGATAGATTTGAGTCATTTGCAGGAAAATGGATACAATTTTAGATGATTATGCTTAGTGAAATGAATCAGACTCAGAAGATTAAATATCACATGGTCTCTCTAATACGAGAAGCGGAGAATATAAATAAATAATAGAGTCAAATGTGTGAAATTTTGGGAGTCATGAGGCAAGGAAGGATAGAATAAAAATAAAGGGGAAGGGACAGGGAGTGTGATGTTGACATGATGCATGTGTGCACAAAATTCTCAAGTTTAATGTAACCATTGTGTATTACAAAACAGACACCAATAAAAATGGGAGAAAACATTAAAAATAAAGTATATGGGAAGATACATGTAGGTTATAGGCAAACTACATCATTTTATAGGATAACATACTTGGGTATGTGTGGTTTTGGTGTCTGAGGGGAGAAGGCGACCCATAAGAGTTATGTTTTATGGAGAGACAGTGTATGTGGGCCTGGTGACACAGGCCTATAATTCCAGCACTCTGGGAGGCTGAGACAGAAGGATTGTAAAATCAAGCCCAGCCTGGGGGCAATTTAGCAGCTTAGCAAAATTCTGTCTCAAAATAGAAAGTTAAAAAAAAAATGGACTGGGGATGTAGATGAGCTTGAAGGCCTTGGGTTCAATTCCTAGGAAAGGAGGGGGGGGGGGGGGTGGTCTGGTAACTGAGAGTTAGTCTCATCTGGGTCAGAAATGGTTTATCCACAGTGAAGGGAGAGCAGAGAGATCATGGAGCTAGTGGGCAACCTTACAGGACTTTAATGTCCTCACTGAGGCAGGTGCAAGGTCATCCTGGAGTGTAGATGTGAGGGGCTGGGTGTCTTCAGAAACAGGAGAGTGAAATTATGATCAGCTGCCTGGGGTCATGGTCCAGACTTCCAAGGGAGAGTCCACAGTGTGGTTGTTTTTTTTTTTTTTTTAAGCCAAGTTTGTCTTCCAGGGTGCAGGCTGGAGTGGGTGTCAGAAAGTTAGATTCAGGGACGGTGCGGGTTGCCAAGGAAGCATGACAGACAGAGAGGGGCTGGAAGTGGAGAAGTGACATCATGCCACCCCAGGGAGTTCATGCTGAGAGGAGAATGGGGACAAGGGACAGTGAGAAGATGGCAGGACTGAGGGACAGAACCTCCCGATGGGGCCAACCTGGCTGATGAATTGTAAGAAACCAAGGGTGGTGGCCAGGAGGACCCCTGTAGCTTTAGAGTTGGCACATCTTTACTACCACACTTTCCAAGGTTTCCTGTGAGGGCCAGATTCCTCAGCAATTTAGAAAGCATGGTGAGTGGACTTCTCATCCAGGCACCTGAGGTCTGACACAAGAAGAAGCTTCAATAAACCTTTTCAAATCCACACACTTCCCAGGAGGGTCGGACAAACAGTGCTGCAGGGACTGTGCACCTATTCACACTGCTAGGTATTGTTCTATTCCCCCGTGTGGGTTATCTTCCTTGAGTTGGGGAGGTGGGGGAGTATGAGACCTCTTTCCCATTCTACAGGCTTCACAGCAATGTGGAGTAGCTGAGTTGCCCACTCCCAACCATAGAGAGGGTCTCAGAGCCAGGTTTGTGCCAAGCACCAGGTTCTTTGCTACTACTCAAAGGCCCTTT
The DNA here is from genome assembly GCA_004027205.1 of Ctenodactylus gundi. Taxonomy (NCBI): domain Eukaryota; kingdom Metazoa; phylum Chordata; class Mammalia; order Rodentia; family Ctenodactylidae; genus Ctenodactylus; species Ctenodactylus gundi. Next base: position 413,324 of record PVKB01000139.1, read on the forward strand.
CTTCTTTCCTGGGGACCCCCATGTGCTTCCAGGCAGGGATCCGTGCTTATAGACCACTCACTCACGTGGTCCACCCACAAACCTTCCTGTCTCTATAACCTTTTGGTCAGACTAGCCCCAACTGGCAGACCAACCCCCTTAGCAAAGTCGCTTCTCCTCTCCTCTAGCACCCTGCTGGAATTGTAATTCACCACTGGCACACCATTTTTAGAACACCGAGGGGACATTTGTAAGTGACTGCCTCCAGGATAATGAAAGAAACAAAACACACCAAACTGTTAATAGCCCTATGTTCCACTGAGATTTTTTTTTTTAAGAAACAGAAGATAAAATTGTACTTTTGCAAAAATCACTCAGGGTTACCTTAAGAACACCTTCCAAGGGGATTTCATCTCAACCTGAGGAGAGGTGGGAGTGGGGAGGTGAGGGGGGCAGGAAGCTGTGGGCAGGACCTGCAGGGGAAGGTGGTTGTAGAGGGAGGATGCTGCCCAGATGACAAGGGGCTCCAGGGCAGCCAGCCCAGGCTCTCTTCAGATAACAGGCTTGGCTCCCATCCACCATTGATAAAATCAGCTCTTTTGTAAAGATGCTGCAAAGCTTCTCTGTGGCTGTGAGCCGAGAGACTATGGAGGAAGACACACTTTCCTCCACATCCCACCCTGGCACCTTATGAAGCCACCTCTGGGTTACCAGCATGGGGCACACTGAGGAGGCTGAGCCCTGCTCCCCACTACAGACCCTGGCTCAGCAGGGGGAGGAGCAGAGTGAAGAGAGCCCACCTGAGAATGAGCCGGTCTCTCTGTTTCTCTTTGTGTTCTCTGCTGAATGGGGACCCAGGGCATGGTCGCAGGAGTCCTGTGGGGCACACAGCCACGGAAGGCTCCTGAAGGAAGGGAATGCACCAGATGCTGACGTGGGGGCAGAGCAAACATGGCCCACTGCAACTCGTCCCAGAGCCTGAGCCCCACCAGCCCTCAGCCCAGTACTGCTGAAGGCCCCCCCAAAGGTCCCTAAATGCCCCTATGCATTGGGCGCTTGATAGCACTTGTTATTAATAGCCACCCTCTGTCTCTGCCTTCAGCAATTCTGGCATCCTGCCTCTCCTCCACTTCACCTATTTTTTTTTTTTTTTGAGGGCAATATCACTCTATAGTTCAGGCTAGTCCTGAACTCATACTATATAGCCCAGGCTGGCCTTGAGCTCACAGTAATCCTCCTGCCTCAGCCTCCTGAGTGCCAGAATTACAGGTGTCTAACACCACACCTGGCTTATGTGGAGCTGGGGAATTGAACCCAGGGCTTTGAGCTTGCTAGGCTAACACTTTCACCATCAAACCACCTCCCCAGCCCCTCCACCTGTTTTTTAAAGATCCACCTGCAGCCCCTTCTCCGTTCCATCAGGCATACTCCCTGTAAGATCCCACTAATTTCCTCCTCCTGCTTCAGCTCAATGCATACCTGAGTGCCTGCCAAGTGCCCAGTGCTGACAAAGGTGACCAGACATGGAGTTTATATTGGAGTTGGGAAGCAGATGAGGAGAAAGAAGTATCTGGTCTAGAAAGTCCAAACTCTTCCCCCAGTGCCCCAAGGCAGAAGACCCATCCCATGATGTCAGGACCCCACGACTCAGCCTCACTCAGCTCTGAGACCATGTGGGTACCACTTGGCCTCTTAGGGCCTCGGCTTCCCCACCCAGGAGAGGAAAATATCTAGCTCAACACGGTCAAGTAGAACTTTCTGTGATGATATAAATACTGTGTACTTGCTGTGGTTTGGATCTTGAGTGTCCCCCAAGAGCCTCATATATTTGGAACTGTGTGTTATTGGGAGGCAGGGATTAGCTGGAAGGGGCAGATGTTTGAGGTTTGGCCTGGAAAGATTGTGTCACCTTGTTATGGCTGGAGTTGTCTAGGGCAGAACTTTCAGGTATTTGTTGGGGACATTTCTAAAGGCACCTGCAATCAGGTCCCACTCCAAATAAAGTCAGAATCTCCTTGGGCTGAGGAGCTCAGCCTACGTCATCAGTTTGAAGATCTCCAGCAATTGTATGATGTGCCACCATTTTGCCCAGTTGCCTCACTGAACTGATGGGGAAACTGAGGCCAACTAGCAGAGCAGTTTCTCCAGATTTCACTGTGAGCTCATCTCAGAGCTTGAGCTAAGCCCAACCTCCCTGATGTGCCTGGGCAGGCTGACTTGTATGCCGAGCTGGTGGGGCCAAAGGGAGTCTAATGAGAACTGTGCAGAATCTCTCAATCTCTCTCAGTAACTGAGCTATGGCTCATGCTGGGACTTGGTCTACTGTGTCTTCTTAATTTCCCATCAGCAGCGAGCCAATGGGTGCTAGCCGGCAGCAACTACAAAGGCGGCAGAGAGCAATCTGCCTTTCTCATTGGACTGTATTATTAAGACCAGGCTTCATAAATTTGAGAAAGATAACTATCCCCCTCATATTGTAAAATACACAGTTGTCTAAGAAAGTAGATTCATATCTCAGTTCATTCCAGTCCCTACGAGTATCACACCATCCACTAGGTTGGCCCTAAGGAGGAAGGAAGGCTGGAGAGCAGGGTCATGAGTGAGAAGAGATGGGCCAGTGGGCCAGAGAGATACACGTACTGGGCCACAGAGTTCCCAGCCAGAGCTGCTTTTGTAGTCTGCTCAGCCTCCCGACTCTGGGCAGGAACAACTCTGAGAACCTCCTGGTTGGGCTGGGCATTCTCACCTGGGTCCCAGAGCAACTTCTTTTCCGCTGCCCTCAAGACCACTTCCTGGAGAGCCTTGTCCTAGCTTCTGCTCCCCAAACCCTTCTGTCTACCCAGCTGGTATCTGGTGGGTGGCAAATTGCTTTTGCTAGTTTGTGTGTTCCTGCAGTTACACTGGCCTGCTGACAGCCAGCCATGGCAGACTTGGGTTCAAGTTCAAGTCTTCTGCTTAATAGGGGTGTCACCTTCCAGCAGGACCTCAGCTTCAGACTCTCTCATATGAGGATATTAATGGAGCCCACCTTCAGGGCCGTAGGGAAGGAAAGGCTGGTCATACTCCCTGGCACATGGCCAGCACCTGGTGATCATGAGTGATTCTCTCCCCATCCCACACCTGCCAATATTCAGAGCCTCTCACACCTGGGGCCAGTCCTAATTCCTCTTTGTTTTCTTCCAAGAGTACAGTGGGTGTTCTGCCAATCTTCACCAGCCATGAGAAAGGACCCAGAAGAGAGAATTGCTACCTTCCCTGTTCCTCCCCAGGAGTGAGAACATGAAGCCACCCTCTTATCCCTGATGAACCTCACAAACACAAGCTACCCTGCAGCTACTTCCTCCTTACACACACAGAGTCTTCAAATGCATTTCCCTGAACAATAGGAGGAAATGAGGGGAAAATGGAAGCGCAACCTGCATATTACTGAATTGTTCAGAAGCCTGCCTTTCGGATGCCGGGCGTGACGAGGAGGAGCCAGGAGAGGGTAGCACTGGGCAGTGGAGAACAGCAGAAAGATGGTATGGTGCATGGTGCGATGTGTGCATGTGGTGTGTGTGTGGTATGTATGTGATATCACGTGTGTGGTGAGTGATGTGATATATGCGTGTTGTATGTGTGTCTGTGTATGCTGTAAGGTAGGTATCTGCATGTGTGTGCTATGTGTACATGGTGTGTATGTGTGCTGTGTGATGTGACATGTGTGTAATATGCTGCAATATATGTATGTGTAGGTATGTGGCCTGTAGGGTAAATGTGTGATTTGTGTAATGTGACATCTGCAAGTAGTGGTATGTGTGTGATATGAGTTAAATCATAGAAGTCTGTATGTGAGGTGTGGTGTGCATGCTCTGTGATGTGGTGTGTAAGTGGTATGTGTGCAGGGGTGTTTGTGTTTGATTTGTGTGTGTGTTTTTATGTGTGCACGTGTAGTGAGTGTGGGGTGTAGTATAATATGTGTGGCATGTGCAAATGGTGTGTGAGCAGCATGTTGTGAGAACGTGGAGTGTCTGTGTGTAGATAAGCTATTGGATGAACTTCCTGTCTCTGTGGAGATGGAATCAAGGTCACTGGCCAGGGTGCCCCTGATGACAGGTGTTGTTCCGGTAGAAGAGGCGGCCCCCGAGGACAGAACACAGCGTCCATGCGATGTGAAGTGGCAGGACCACCACAGAAGACACAGAATGCCTGACTGGAGACGGCACTCTCAGGAAAGCTGAATCCGTTTCTACTGTGGAGAAGTCAGGCATTTGGATATGGTCCCCACTGGAGTAGAAGACACGAAAGGTAAGAACTGCTGATGAGCAGGCAGCGCCAGCCCTGGGACTGAGCCTGGAGGTCTGGACCCTCACCTGTGCCACACTGCTCCCTCGGCCAGAAGATCTCAAGGGAGGTTCATTTTAAGGGTCAGCGCAGAATGCCTGTGGAGGTGAGATGTCATTAAGAGCCAACACCTCTGTCTCTGTTCTATCTTTAGGCCTCTCTGTGTATGTCTCTTTCTACACATCTCTCTCTTTCTATCTCTCTGCGCGTCTTTCTGTCTCTCTATCCCTTTCTCTGTTTCTGCCTCTTTCTTTCTCTCTCCTGTCTCCATCTCTCTGAAACACACAACCCTCTCCAGTTATCTTTTGATGTCCTGCATCTGTCCCCAGAGTGTGATGTTCTCCATGCACCTAGTCCACTTGGCTCAGTCCTCTCTTTGATGAACATTTACAAGATACCACAGTGAGCCCATTTGAAGAACACATCTACAAGGTACCACAGCAAGCCTGGCACTGAGCAGCCAGAGATTCAGAGAGAGCCAGGTAGGTTGGTCATCATGGTTTACTTGATTATTTCTAGCTCTAATGGAAAGAAATACATTGATCTGTAGGACTGCTAGTCTTGGGGTCCATCACCCTTGGTCCAATCAGCTACATCATAAGAGTCACATGACATCAAATGCCTACATCAGAACTTTCAGTAGAACTGTGGACAGGCTAAGCCCCATTTGCTCTCAGCCTTCATAAATAATTAGTTGGAACTTGGGCACATCCATCTGTTTCCACGTGTGCAATTGTGCCAGACACAGTGTGGCCTGCAAAGCCAAGGAGAGTTACCGAGTTTGCTGAACCTGAACTAGGGCAACAGGTAGAAAAGACCCACACATACTGCAAAGCACTGTAGGAATACAAGAAATTATAAGGAGAATTGTGTTTCCCCTCTCCTTATTGCGACTTCATGACGCTCAGCTGGACCCCTAAATAAAGTATTGAACATTCTAGATGTTATTTTCTATGGTGCCAGATTTCCAAGCCTTTTGCAGACACAAAACCATCTGATCTGTCCTGGTCCTGCTGGTTTTGAACAGGACTTCTGCTGGGGCTTCGTCAAGAAGACATGAACACATGCAAAGACAAAAAGAGACTCAATTGTTCCCCCAGATGCTGCACTCAGTGTGTCATCGCCATTATCTCATTAATCTTTCCAGCAGCCTAATGAGGTTGGTTCTGTTGTTGCCTGACTTCACTGAAACCAAGAGTTGGGAGATCTTCACAGTGTAAGATAGACCCAGTTGCCTGCAGACTACAGGCTTCTGACCTTTTTCTCCAGGTGAAGGACCTGCACAAACATCACAGACCTAAGGCATTTGCCCAGTTAACGTCTGAGTCCAGAGCCTGTGTAAAGTTGCTTGCTAGTGCTTCCAGAAGCAGGGAGGGCAAAGAGTAGCCTTTGCTTAGGGACACATCATCTGGACTGGGTACAACAGAGAGAAATGCTCGAATGTGAGGCCCAGGAAACTAGCTCCACACAGACATTCTGACTGAGGACTGTACGACGAAGACCATTTAGGCACTGTGCTGCTGAAAAGCTTAGGAAGCCAGTGCTGCTGTGACTGCCAGCTGTTATCCAGATCCATCTCGTCACCTGCTTGCGGACTACATTTCCCAGCCAGCAGGGCCATGTTATTGCTCTCATCAGAGGAAGTGAAGGGAACTGTTTCTAGCCTGATCCATCAAAACCATCCACGTAGTATCTTCCCTGCACTTTTCCTGCCAGCTCAAGAGTGGAAATGACCTCAATGAGACCACAAAAGTGGTCAAAGACGGCATTAAAGTAGACGACAAAGACCCAAGACAGAAGAAACCACAGTGACTCCTCCCTTGGAAGCTGGCTGCTGGGCATTACAAGGGTGGTTAAGAGAATGAGAAAAAGCTTTGATCATATTGAACCAGCAGCATTTGAGGCAGTGTTTGCTATAAAAGTGTTATCTAACACAACCACTTTCCGATTGTGGCTTTTGACTAAAATCACACATGGAGCTTATTAAACACTCAGGTCCCCAAAGCTCACCCTCATCCTCTTGATTCAAGAGATCTGGCATGTGGTCCAAACATGCCCATTTTGAAAAACCCTTGATGATTTTGATGTGGATTCTGGTTACATGATTTTTGGGTGTGTAGGCAAACTCCTTTAATTTACAGATTTTGCACAAAATGAGACTCTGAGAGGTCATTTCACCAAGTCACACAGCTCATCAGGGACAGTAGTAGAGCCTGTAGATCCCCCTGCACCTAATCCATGATAAGACAGAGCACCCTGTTTAGGATCCACATGTACTACTAGCTCCTGGCAACGTTTTTAAACCTGTAATGATACTATTAGGAGATTTGCGGGGAAAATGTCCTTTTTGTTGATGGGACTTAAATGCAATCAAGTTGTGCAAAAATTTTGAGAAAACTACTAGTTTACTTTGGTAATCAAAACAAAATTTTCATTGTTTGTATCTTTTCAACTCACACCACCTTTCCACCTCTGAGGCCTGCACAAGTTCCCGTTCTCTCACATGGCTTCTTCTGCTGGGGGCTGAAGTCAGGGCCCAGGCGCCATCCCCACGGTGGCTGTCTCCTGAGCTGCTCTGTCAGTGTCTGGTGGCTCAGCATGCTGACTGCTGTACTTCTACATCCACAGCAGCCCAGGTGTGGAGGCAAGACTCAGGCTGCTGTCCCCACCAGGAAAAACCTAACATAGTTTATTTCCAAACTCCAGACCCAATGTCAAGTTTGTTACGCATCCAGGTGCACTGAAGAGCTGATTTGCAGGTTAGTGGAGTGTACTGATATATGTGTGTCATACACTGACTTGTCCTGATCGTACACTAACTTCCTTCATTATAGACTACCCTGTTTATATACCAACCCGCTCTGGCTGTACCCTAATGTATCCTGGTGAAACCTTCATCAGCTGGCATGTATATTTATCTTCCCATCTCTGTACCATTCCTCTTAGGGCTGTATCTTCTGTGTGAGCTCTGAACTGTTGAGATTGAGGCGGATCTCCTCCACCTGTGAGTGTGCCTACCTCCTTTTCCCTTCCTCTCTTTCATGCCACAGCCCAACATCCAGTGGGCCCAGCATACAATCAGCATTTCTTGGTCTCTATGATCCACAACTTTCAGTCCCAGCCTGAGGCAAACACTGCCAGGGTGTATGCTGACTTTTTTCTTTTTAATATAATCCTAACTGCAGATCACTGAATAGTTCAGGCACAGACAGCAGATACCTCTGGGAGTGTAATCCTCAACAAGAGGCTTTAGATTCATTAGATTTTTGTATTCACCACTGAAAAAAGAATTTATCTAGGGGGTTCCGAAGAAAAATTCATTCGATATTTTAAAGTCATAGCTAAGGCTTTTAATTTCCTAATGGATTTATAACAGGAGAAAAATTACCCCTTAATATGATACTCTCACCAGACACCAAATCTATTCTCATTTTGAGTAGAGCTGTGTGACCTCTAAGCTGCAGATCTTCCTGGTCTTTCGGCCACTGAACTGAGCACGTCCATGGAACTGGAGCTTGGGGACGCACTGGCTCCTGGCCCAGCAGCAGTTCCTTTCCCAGAGTAAGCTAACTCCACAATAACTGTGGGCCGTGCCCTCTAACCGAGACTCCTAAGGATGCTCTTACATGTATTCATGTGGACAGTGAGCTCAGAAACTCTGGGATAGATACCAGTTTTAGGGTTTGTGGAAGAAGCCAAAGAGATCGTCTTGTTTAATCACCTGGTGAAGGACAAGGCCAGAGACAGTCTTTGAACGTACATTGGACATACAACCAAGTCTGGACTTCAAAACTCTCCCTCCACCTTCTCATCCATCCAATATGCTCTGAACGCCTCCCTGTGTGTGCAGGAACGTGATGGTCCAGGTGTGCCTGGGCTCATGTTCCAACTCCGAGCCTCCTGGCTACAGACCCTTCTGAGTAGTGCATAGGATCAATGCAGAAGAGAGAAAAGAACAGCTCAGCTAGTATTTGCTGTATTTGCCAAAGTGCTTCTGTGTATCCGACACTGGGCCAAGGGTTTTTAGACACCATTGATTGTTATAAGAATGGAATTTCTGTTTAGCATCACCCCCAAAAGCACGTAACTGGAGAAAACATTTCCCAAAAGAAAAGGGTACAGTTTCCTGTCCTAAGCAAAACCAAATGCAGAAACACAATGAATTTTCCTCTCTAAAATACATCATCTAAGATTCAAGGAGATTCAGAGATCAACAAAGGCCAGACAGCTATTGTGTTCATCAGCTTGGACTGTGATAATAAAACACCAGACTGAATAAATATTTAATTCTCATAATTTCGGATGTAGGAAGTCCAAGATTGTGGTGGTTAGAGCCTAATGAGGACTCTTCCTTACTTGCAAATAGTGCCTCTTGATGTGCCCTCATGTACAGGAGCGGGAGAAGGAGCAAGCTCTCTAGCGTCTCCTCTTACAAGGGCACTAATACCACCAGGGGCCCCATCCTCGTAACCTCTTTATACCGATTCCCTTCCCAAAGGCCCTGTCTCTAAACACCATCATGTGGACGGTGAGGGCTTCGATACATGAATTTGAAGAGCCACATGCATTCCATCCTTGGCAGCTGGCAAACGGCAGAGCTGGTACTAACCTCACACTCCATAGCTTAGTATCCTGGAAGGCCCTCGCCCTTGCATCAAATCCAGGTAAGCATAAAACACCTCAGCATTCCTTGGGAGGGGCTGGGGTGGGACGCTATTTTCAGAAATTTCTGTTTTGCTACCATTCTGAAGAGTGTGACCCTTTTGATACCAGATCTGGTCACAGGGCCCTTGAGTCCTTTGGCTGGGACCCAATGGCAGGTTCACCCAGGCTCCCCAGTGACCAACCAAGGAAGTGATTTCATCTCTCCCTATCCCTGCCAGTGTCATACTTTGTGACCGACTAGAGGGACAGGGCTAGCATAGACAGCTGTCAACACTGGATGGAGACCGGGCACACTATGGGAACAGACACAGCTCCCGCTGCCTTTCCCGTTCAATGGCAGCCTTCCTTTTAATGTTCCCATTTGGCATTGCAGGGCTAAGGTTTGGTTTGTTTGTTTTTGTTTTTGTTTGTTTGTTTGTTTTGATACTTGGGATTGAACCCGGGATCTTCACAGAGCTCAAACTTGCTATCCTCCTGCCTCAGCCTCCCAGATTACAGGCAAATGCCACTGCACCCAGTGTGAGGTTCTCTTATCAGAGATCCCGCTGCTCCTTTGGGCTGCAGAGATTGCTCCTTTGATCCATATAGGCCAATGGAGGCCCAGCCCCTAAGCCCTGAGTTTAGACACCTCAGAGTCCTCTGTCCCAGTTTGTAGGTGCTATCTCTACATGCCAGGCCAAGTGACCCTAAAGGATGCCCGCAGCCTAGACTTCATTGCACAGAGCACATTCAAGGGTCTTGGGAAGGCAGCGGCCCTTCTTCTTTCTCAGTTCCAACTCTCCCTTCCCCTGAGGACTTAGGCTTTGATTTCACCTGCACTTGTACAAGTAGCACCCAGTGAGCCCACAGGACCCTTCCAGATCTGACTCTCTAATCAGCGCTGAAGAGGATGGATCCTGACAAAAGGGTCAGTTGGCGTAACCCAGAGAGGACTGGCTTTAAGGCATATGGACCCTGTCCAAGTCCTGGCCCTGACTCACTTTAGCTCATGACCTGAAATAGCCTCTGTGTGGCTTAGCATTCTGAATGTTCATGTAAATCAGGGACTGGGTGGAAGACATAACAGGAGTTAGGCCCACACTTGGTGCACAGAGACAGCTTGGGTGCTCCACCGGGGGCCAGGGGCGTTTCTGACTGCCTTCCATGATGCCATCCCCAATGCCCTATTTGTAACCTCTTCAGATCAGTCCCTCCTGCTGTCCTGGGGTGAACTCGGCTGCTACCAGGAACCCCCAAACAAGATCCTGGCTGAGAAATCCACGGCACCAAGGAACCTGAGTATCCTTGGTCAAGTCCAGGCCATAGGCTTTCTCTAAAGAAAGGGCAGCCCCTGTAGCAAGGCAGAAGGTCAGGCCAGGCCTGCCTCACCTAACCCTACACCTTACCCAGGAGTTCCATTCAGATACACAGCCAGATCTGGGGAAAGGTGGTGTAGCTGTTTATAGAAATAAATGTTAAGCCTCTGAATTATTTATCTAATCCACAGTCTGTATCCATCAGGCCACAGGAGTCACTGCACCTCAGGCACAGACAACTCTGACCACCATTACTGCCACCACTATCACAGCAGCTGCTCCAACCCTGGGACAATTGCTGGCTCCATGTTCTCATCTCTGTGTGTCCCAGAAGGTCTCACAGACAACCAGCTCCTGGCCCTCCCACCTCAGCTCTTACTGGCTCCTCAGCCCAGCCCAGGCCTCATTGTGTCCCCTTTTCTACTTTGGGTGTGAAAAGGAGTTCTGAAGACATACGTATAGCCACTATCCTTGTCCCCTCACCTGGCAGCCCTGAGGGTAGCCCTGGCTCCCAAGGAACAGGTGAAAGGAAGTTTTTGGAGGTTTCAGGCAAAAGAGTGGCTGGTTCAGATGACCGAGTGACCACTTCCTGCAGGAAGGCTGAGAGTCTTTTGTCCAGAAGTAGCCCTAGTATCCACTTCCTTCCTCGCTTCTTCTTCCCCAGACAGGATAGCTATGCCATCTGAAGTCCTCACTGCCTACCCCTTAATGGGCCTCATGGCCCTGTGGCCAGCCAAAGGACAGCTAGCCTGTCCTACCCTACCCCTTGCTCTCAGTGGGGCTACACAGGTGTTGACCCTATAACACAGGGGCAGCTGGTGGGACTGAAGATTGCTTGTGGTGACAATAGACCAAAGATAGTGTAGGGTGTTAGCAGGCTTCAGACAGAGGGTCCTGACTCAGCCTAGGGTCTCTTTGGAGGAGTCAAGTGTAGGGAAAGAGATGGGATAGAGGGTCTGGGATTGAATCCCAGCGTGGCCACCTAGTCCCCTCTAGCTGGCCAGGTTCCCAGGGTCTCCAGGCCTGGCTTTCTTTTTCTAAGGAAGATTGACCCAGCCTCATGGGTGGCCACACGCTCAAGTGCTGTGACAAAAGCCTGGCAGAGCCTCACCAGAGGGGCCACCCTCCCCCCACTGTCCCTTCTACCTTCCCACAAGGAAGCCTCAACCTCTGTGCCACCCTGCTGTGTGACCTCAGTGGGTCTCCTGCTCCTCTGCACCCTCATCTGCATGTTGAAGCTGTGGTTTTCCATAAAAGTCCGCTAAACACCCACCCTCCAGGGTCCAGTGCAAGGCCCAGGGCCACAGAGATGAGATCCTCTGGTGTGTGCTCATCCTGTTCAACAGCCCATTCTGTTCAGGTCCCCCAACAATGACACATTTCCCTTTTATTTTCATCACGAAGCGATGTTTTCTCACTGCCATGTAACTCCTAAGGGGAGGCACACCCCTGCACAGGGGGTGCAGCCAGGGGGAAGATCCTGGGAGAGGAGCCACATGCCTTTCCTCTCCTGTGGGGTCATGGGTCTGAGACTTGGGCCTGTTAGTGGGAGCCTCCCCCAGGGTACTGACTCTACAGTCCCACACGGGCCATGTATAATTGACGAGGCCCATTCCTCTTTGTGCCGAGCCTGAGATGGCCGTGTGGCCATAATGCAGGATGTTAAAAGCTTCCGGGGAAGCCACTGCTCTTCTCCAGGAGGGGTAATTAATGTAATAAAGGGCTTTCCAGTTATGATTCTTGCTGCAGCTTAGATTCCCCTGCAAATCCTCTTGAGAGGCTTCCAGAAGCATCCAGGCCTGTAGGCTCCTTTCCCCTTCCATTTGCATCTGTTCTGTTTATCAGAAGAGAGGGACTCTCAAGAGTGACACGAGGCTGTTGGATTCTGCAGCTGGAAGAGCAGGACTGTGGTGTTTCTGTATGGCAGCACAGCAGAATGCAGGAGGCCTGGTCAGCCCAGCCACTCCCAGCCAGGGCCTCAACCCTCACAGCAGCTGGGGAAGCAGGTGACCAGCAGCTGCAACTCCACAGGTGTGTGCCTGAGCCCCAGAGAGCCCAGAATCTCACATGGTGTCTCGTGGGTGTGCAGGAACACCAGGACCAACCCTCAACGCCAGTTGCTTCAAATGTCATTGTTTTCTCCAGACCCCAGGAGCTCCGAGGTCACTCTGAGCAAGGCCATATCACGTTGCCACAAAGCAGGCAAGGGGCAGCTGGGAAACCTGTTCCTCCCCTGAAGTAGAAGGTTGCAGGAAGGGAGGCAGATGGTCCAGTGCACACACTCAGCCCTACCTGGTTTGAGATACATAGAAACTCACAATCTTAGGCTAGCCTGCAGCAGTCCAGGGAAGTTTAAAGGGACTTTGGAATGTGATTACTATGGGTGTTGCAAGACAGGCCACTTTGCCTCAGGATGGGTATGAGGACCAGATCAGGTATAGCTTTCTAAGCACAGAAACTGAAGCAGCCACCAGGAAGATCTAACATCTCACCACCGTGAGACGGTGAAAAGGCTGTGTGACTGTGTAGCTGAGACACCTCCAGGAGACGCCAGGCCAGGAACATGCCACTAGCTGCCACCCTGGGTTGCGTGGGGCTGATGCTGCCAGGACAGACCTCAGTGAGCTGGAAAGGGGACAGGTCAAGAGCACCTCTTCCTTTCCCTGCTCTCTCTTTTGCTCCCTGTTTCTTTCTCCATTTGCTTCGTGTTCCAACGTTTTGGGTCACGACCAGGAATGTACTGTGTACTTGAATCTTCAGAGGACTGAAATGACCTGGAAATGGGAAAATAATGAGGGGGGATGCGGGCCTGGAAGCCACGAGCACTGGGACAAGAAGCTAAAGAAACCAAGTACCTACACAAACCGAGGAAAAGCGCCTTTCTAAGTAACATCAGGAATGGTACCTCACCGCCATCTGGAGATTCCCCGGCAGCCCCTCAGGCAGAAACCATGCTTACCCCGTTCTCCTGTCACTTTGCCAAACCTCTCCAGAGTTACAGATCTTCCTAGTTAGCCTCGGGGTGAAGCTCGGAAGTACTTAGGTATTACAAATTAACATGGGCCCCTGTGCTTCCTGTACAGCAAGAATGACCTAAAGTACAGAATTTACAAAGCCAGCTACCATCTGATCATTCTTCCTGCCCCACAGTAAAGGACTTGACATTCCCACTCACTCCCTGCACAAATATTTATCAGGCTCCTACTCAGTGCCTCACTTGCTCTGGAGGGGCCACAGTGCCACTTAAACCTGCCTGAGTACTTCTACATGTTCTTAACATTTGCATATATCCCGAATCACAAGTCAGTTTAATACCACAGCTTGTCACCTCAGGGAAAAGAGCACAAGTATTGTCCCAGTGTGAAATCCCCAGGCAGAGGCAGCCAGAGCAGACAGGAGAGGATCGAGGGGTGGCTGTCGGAGGTCACCAACATCGGATCCCTTTGGCTGGCATGATGGGAGGAAAGTCTAGTGACCCTACAACAAGCAGCATAGAGTAGTTGCAAGTTCTTGTCTGGTTTTTATTTTAGTACAATTGAACTCTGTTCTTTTTTGCAGTCATGAGCTGTAGAATTATGTTTCAGTCAACAAAGGCCCCACATGTACAGAGGTGGCTGCATATGATGAGGTTGCCTGGGGACCCCATAGCTGTATGCTTGCACATAAGCATGCTTTGTGATGTTCGTACAGATGGCGAAAATGTCTGATGTTGCATTTCCCAAGACATACACCTACCATTAAGCCATGCATGGCTGAGTATACATACTTACTAGTAATATCTGAAAGAAATTAGCATGTTTCGAGGGCTTAGAAACTCACACTGAGAAAGTGTAGGTAAATGTCAAAACAAGGTCTTATTATTTAGTGTACTCTACAAGTTTGTTTTTCTTACTTCACCACAGTTCAACCTCCCTCCAAGAGCCTTAGCCACACCTGAAGACACACAAGTGTATAAACACTCTGGCCATCTGAGGAAGGCTGCATGAAACAGACAGGAAATGTCACCTGGACGCTGCTAGGAAATGAAGAAACATGGACCTGCCCAGTTAATTTCAAATGCTGTCACTTCTTGGATGACACATGCCAGCAAAGGGCACAGTCTCCCTCACAGAACATAAATCAACCCATTAGTCCTATCAAACTCCACGAGACAAGGTGGCAAATGTTTATGCAATTGAGACTGCAGCAGCTGGATGGCCCGGGAACTTCCTCAGTGACTTTCAACAAATTGCAAGGAGGGTTTGTAGACTCACAGCCTCTGCTCTGGAGGCACCTCAGTAAGTTTGGCTTGTGTCTTGCCCTCCACCTGCTAGGCAGCAGCTAGCTGACCCTCCAGTTAACTCTGCTACCCAAATCTACCTTCAAGGCCCTGGGCCAAAAAGGACCCAGGCCCACTCTGCCACCACAGTCATCTTTGTCATCTTTTGACCCTGTGGAAGGTGGCACACTGGCTGGGCGACTCTGATTTGGGGGTATACTTCCTAATCCCCTGTCAGCCCACACACCCATCTTTGTACACTAGAGCTGCCTGGGGCTTGGGCTCTCTCTCCACTGAAAATAATTCCAATCTATCTCCACCTCAACATTGCAGCACCTCAAGTTGGAGGGAGATGTCCTCAAGACCTGCAAGCCAATGCTACGTGCCATTTGTATTTGTTGAGTGACTGCATTATAAAGTTTGATCCTTCTAGCCAGTTTTTTTGCTTTGTGTGCGTGTGTGTGTGTGTGTGTGTGTGTGTGTGTGTGTGTGCTGGGAATCAAGCCAGGGCCTTCACACAGAGCTACCTCCCCAATCTATTTTTTATTTTGAGACAAGAACTTGCTAAGCTGCTAAATTGCCCAAGCTGGGCTTGAATTTGTGATCCTCCTGCCTGAGCCTCCCAGAATTCTAGGATTATAGGCCTGCACTACCGGGCCTGGCTCTAATGGAAATGTTCAAATGTTTTCCAGTGCTTACCCTTTATCACTTCTACACAATAGCAAAATAAGCATTTGCTAAGCCATCTATGATATGTTGGGGCAGGGGAGTAGGCGCTATGATGGCGACACAGAAGTGAGTAAGTAGTTCATCCTCTCTTCTCAAGAAGCTAAGAGCCGAGTGGAAAGGGCAGAAAGTGAACACATCGTTTCAATATGACTCTTTGTTCAATCAGTTCTTTGTTACTTTTTAGGTCCAGTTCCAAAGACATCCCAGAAGTATTTTTTCTGAACATCCTATTTAGTACCACTTTCCTCCACCCCATTATCTCCATCAAAGCACCTCTTGATCAGTGGCTTTATTTATTTATTTGATCATTGGCCTATGTATGACTTATCTCTCTGTCTTAGTTACTTTTTCTTCACTGTGACTAAATACCTGACATCTACAACTTAGGGAAAGATAAGTTTATTTTTAGCTCACAGTTTCAGAAGGCCACAAGTCCATTCATGGTGAGCAACTGGAAAATGGTGAAGGCAGAGGTGGAGGCAACTCCTCATGACATTGCAAACAGGAAGCCAAGTCAAGTCCCTGAAAAAAGGCAGGAAGGAGCCTATGTCCTTCCTGGTCCCACTCCAGTGATCCACCTCTTTAGGTCCAACCTCAGTGTTCCACCTCTTCCAGGCTTAAACTCCCACCACATGCCTATAATCCAATCCACACACCTACAGTCCAACCCTCCAGACCCAATCTCCCAACAGCACATGGTTCCATAGACAATCCATAACATCCAAATACATGAAATTTTGGGGGGATACTCCATATATAAACCACAATACTCTCTATTAGAATATAAACCTTGCAAATCAAGAACATAATGTATTTATTTTTCTCTGGTCCTCCTAATACCCAGAAGCTGGTAGGTACTCAATACATACTTCATAAATAAAAGAAGGGATACAGTGACTTCTTTGAGTACTGCATGAAGTATTAATGTGTTAAGTATTCTTTGAAGTGCTTGCAGACTTTCCTGCCACAGCATTTCTTGAACTGTTTTTGTATTTTTCCCCCTCCAGTATATAGAGTAGTTCATTCATTTGTATGATTGACTGCCTCCCCCAGGAGGGAGCAAAACCTGTAATAACTGGGTTTTTTGGCTGTTTTCTTCATTGTGGTTTCCCCAGTACTTAGACTAACACATATAGTAGGTGCTAGGTGAACATTCTTTTAATTATCAAGTAACAATGCTTCACTATGTTAGAGTTAAAATATAATTTAGTCCATCATTGACAGGGAAAGATCACAAAAGGCTGCCTGCAGGACATGACACCTGAGTTTCATCTAGGTTCTAATGATTCCCCAAACCCAACTGAAAACCTGAGCAGTTCCATGTCTACCAAATGATTTGAATCAACACTTGTTAGGCCCAGGAAGGAGATTGTACAGGAGAATTCTAGTAAACTTATGATTGCAATCATGTATAAATTCTTCCAGGGTAAAGGAAGGAAGAGACAGACAATCTTGTGAGACTAGTACAATCTTGATGAGCAAATGCGGTAAGCACAGTACAGGAAAGAGAAATTGCTGGCTAGTATCTATCTCTTAAACGATACACTCAAAAACTCCTAACAGGCTGTAGCAATCCATATCTTTCCAAGACTATAAATGGTAATACCTCATATCAAATTAGGTTGTCCCAGGAAAATAAGGGATGCTAATATATATTGTTAGCAAATTATTGTATGAAGTGATTGAGAAAAATATAAGTATCTAATTAATAGCAGAATAAAACAATAGGTAAAATTTAACACTCGGTCATGATAAAACTTTCTAGTTTTCTAGATAAAAACAGCAATTTACTTAACCTGATAGGCAAAAAATTAAAATATCTATATAAATATCAATTTGATATTAAAACATTAAAAAGCATTTCTTTTAAAATCATCAATGAAGACTATACTTTCAGGGGTCATTTCTATTGTTCATTAAAATCATGAATGAAGTAAGGATGTTTAAGATCAAGGTTTATTCTGAAGAAAAAGCTGACTAATTAATTATAATAGGAAAGGATTATTTACTTTATATAAATGGAGCTGGGAAATTTGGTCATCTAAATAGAAAAGTAAATGGATCTTCACCTCAGATTATATGAAAGGGAAGACAAAAGCATAAACAGTAAAAGAAATTTTAACTTAATTAAAATTTTTTTCTGTCAGTCAAAGATAACCACAAACAGAAAAAGGCAAACTGCAAGCAGGGAAAGTTTGGCACGGGGAGAAGCAGAGAAAGGGGCGTCCTGGAGCCTGGGGAGGATCCCGATCAGAAGGAAGAAGCTGCTGAGTAGCAGCCATGGCCATGGGCTGAGGAAGCTGCCTAAACATGAAGTACCCAATGCGTACTTCAAGAGAACTATGATGCTGTGCGATGTCCACGCGGGAATGACTGCTCAACATGGGGCTGTCTTCAAGTTCACAGCAAAGATCTCCAGCCTCTGCCATGTATTCCAGAAATAACGTAGAATGCAGGATTCAATGAATCTGGCTGAGTGCTGCTGGCCCTCAATCCCTAGTTATGGATTTATCGGGATTTGGAATGGCTTGTGCTGTCAGGTCACTGCTGATGTTGAGCGATGTCTCCTTGGCTCTACTTCCTCCTAATGAGTGAGCACACTTGAGCGCTTAATACAGAGCTTGGCTTTCCGGGACAAATGGCCTTTCAGCAGAACAAAACACTCTCAAGAGTCTGTGATTTCTGATTTCTATTAGCTGAACTGACGACTTTGGACATGGAAATTAAAAATTCTGAGTTATTTCCAAATTGGCTGAATTGTTAAGAGCAACTGTAAAGCAATGTCACAAAACCCTAGATATTTAACGTGAGATATTTAACACAAGGCCAATTCTTTTTGACAGACGAAACTATGAGGTCTTGGAGCAGAAACTGGCTGACTTAGGCTACGGTTCCATGATGGCAGGCCCACACTAAGCTCACCCATCCCACTGTCCCTAGAGTGCACGAGGCCCAGGATGACTTTGAATGTGGCCCAACACAAACTCATACACTTTCTTAAAATATTATGAGATGTTTTTCTGTTTTATTTTTTTTAACTTGCAACTCTCTAATGTGAACTTTGTGGATGACAAGAGAATAAAATGGAATAATCAGAGGATTTTATATCCACCTATATCAGTGTATTATCCATAATTTTCATTATAATTTCAAATAATTCATCCAGGAGATACCAAAAAACAGAAAGACCAGTGGGATGTTTGACCTTGTTTTCATGAGATTAATGTCTCATGTCTGCTTTAATAGAATTGCTTGCAATTCTTCGTTCTCAAGATGCTTGTCTAAAATTTGTATCTAATATTACTTTTTGTGTGCTTTGTCCTTGAAAATAGTTTACAAATATTCACATTGCCAAAAAGCAATGATGCAAAAAAGCTCAGTCAGGTGAAACAAGGCTATTTATTTCCTCTGGGAATATAGTTTATGTTTATGTTGCCCTCTTTTAAAATATATTATAATGAAAATATTAAAAAGGAAGTTAGATACTTACATACATTAACTATATTAGGTATTTTACATGCAACCCAAGACAATTCCTCTTCACCCTTGGTGGCTCAGGCAAGCAATCCTGGTCACCCATGCCCTAAACATACATTGAGCATTTACTTGGCACCAAGCACTCTGCTGGGTGCTAGGGACATGGTGGTGAATGAGGTAGTATGCCTGCCCTCACATTAGGAAAGTGAAATGACAAGCCAGTAGGCCTATAAGTGACTCCTCCCCCACACTCCTTTGGCAGCCCCTTGTCTATGCTTGTGCAGGTAACCCATCACCCACACGCCTGTAAATAACCCCAATAAACTCATTGATTCACCAAGTAGAGTTGTCAACATGCAATTGACGAAGTTGTTCATACCAAGCCCTGGTGAATCTATTCTGAAAGGAATCAAGGGGCAACATGGTAGAGTTCCTTCTCTTAGAATGGTAAGGGAGTGTTCTCTGAGGAGCATCACTTGATTTCCAATCAAGAAAGCAAATTTAAGCTGGGCTTGATAGCATCTGCCTGTTATCTCAGCACTCTGAGAGGCTGAGGCAGGAAGATCACAAGAAAGAGTGTAGCCTAAGCAGTAAAACAAAACAAAACATAACAAAAGACTCGGTGTTACGGTTTGGATCTGTAACGTTCCCTCAAAGCCTCGAGTATTGGATGTAATGGGATAGCTATGGAACTGTGAGCTATTGGGAGGTAGGTGGGGCCTGATTGGTAGGGGCAGATGCTTCTAGCTTGACTTAGGGGCATTATGTCAATTTGTTGAGGTTGGGAAAAACTCAGGGCAGAGCCTTCAGATATGTGTGACTGACCTGCAGGCACCCCACTGGCAGCTTGAACTAAAGAAGAAACATCCTTAGAGTGTCTTCCTGGGAAAGCTCTGGCCTTGCCTTACTCTGTAGCTATCAGTTCCTCCTCCCCACCTTGCTTCCTGTCTGCATGTGGGGAAAAGATCTCTGGCTGTGGCTCCAGCATGTGGTTCTACCATCACCAGCTGAACACATTATAGGGTGTGACCTTCTGAAACTGAAACTAAAATAAATCCATAGTCCCTTAAATTGTTGATGTTTGGTGTTCTATCCTGACAGCAAGAAAGTAAGACAGTCAGGGATATTCCCCAGAGTAAAGTTCCTGGAGTTAATCCCACAAAGTGGGGAAGGGCAAGGGGGTGGGGAAGGGGAAGAAAGCAGACCAAGGGGTGGTCATATAGCTCAGTGGTAGAATGCATGTACAGCATGCATGAGGCCCTGGGTTCAATTACAGTGTCAATAATAAGAAAAAAGGGGATGGAGGGGCACAGTGATCAAAGCGCTTGCCTAGCAAGCACAAGGCCTTGAGTTCAATTCCCCAGCACCACATAAACTGGGCAAGGTGGCACACACCTGTAATCCCAGCACTCTGGGAGACTGAAGCAGGAAGATTGAAAATTCAAGCCCACCCTGGGCAACTTAGTGACTTGGCAAGACCTTGTCTCAAAATAAAATTTAAAAAGGAGATGGAGTTGTAGCTCCATGTAAAAGCTCTTGGTTCAATTCCCAGTACCACAGAAAAATTGTATTAGACATTTGTACTGCTTTTGTCATCTCCTCAGTCAACAGAGACGTGCTCAGTCACAAGGTGGACTTCTCAAGATTTCCTTATGTCTCTGTTTTGGTCATAGGCATCTTGAAACCTTTTATAGACTTTAAAGTTCAAGAGGCACACTGTAGCAGGACCCTTCATTTAATCATTTTTAACTCAATCTAGCAAGAGGCTCTTCACCTCAGGGGCCTCTGTCCACTCAAGCATCTGGGTCATCCGGAATGGGACAGCCTAAGGGACAAGGACATCAACCCACCAGGTGACCTGTGGAGAAACTCTTCAGAGGTCATGCCTGACTAGCAGGCATCAAGGAGTGGGAGGATCAGAACCAGCCATTAGCAGGACTATTTCATAAAACTCACGGTATTGTCTTTGCAATTTTTTGAATATAAATTTTAAAAAGCTTTTATTTTTCCCATTCACTTTTGGCTCATGGTAGATTTTCCCTCAGAAGAAATCTCAAGCCCTAAGGATATCTATTTCAAGTGATACAGTGTTACAGCAGACAAATGGAGTGTCCAGCGTGGAGGTTTACTGAGGAGGGCATAAGACAAATCTCAGCTTTGATGCAGCTGTCTTTGGTTAGTGCATACCATCCTTGAGGGGGGAAAAAAAAAAAAAGCTCTGGGAGCTGGGAAGTAAGTGGTTTCTGCTTCTGGGGTTTTGTTCTAAAAACCAGAAAAGAATAAATAGCATCACTTCAAAACTATTCATACCCAGCCCTTAGACCTTGGCCTGGCAGCTACTGCAAGGCCTGCTGCCCACCCCAGCCCCCACTCCCTCGCTGGGCACAGTTAATACAAGGTCACTTGTGGCCTTCAAGGCTGGAGTGGCTAAGAAAACAGCCAGCACAACTGGGCCCGGAGGCCCAGAAAGGGCAAGTGACTTACATTAGGACACACAGCAAACAAGTTGGACGACACAGCCTTTCTGAGTCCAGCACAGCTTTGCTCTTTGTCCTTTGTCTGTTGCCTTCTTCCCCTTGGCCCTCCCAACTTAAAATAACCCTATGCTGAAGGATGTCACAATTTTCATTTTGGCTAAGTGTGGAATCTAAAGCCTCGGTCCCCTGTGAGTTGCAGATGGGAGGATCTTTTGGGGCATCTCATCCAATCCTCACCCAAGTCTCAAACCCTTGCCAACATCCCCATCCACCAGCTATCCAGTCCTGATCGAGCACCACTGGAGATAGGGGCCTGCCTCCCCTCATGGCTGACGCCACTCTCAGCACTGACCCCACACAGCCTCTCACCGCCTGCAATTGGCTAGCCCTTTCTGGCTCTCTCTCTGTACCCAATGGCTGGCCCAGAGTGGGTGTTCTAAATGTATTTGACTAACAAACTGCTACCGTCCTTTCTGAGCCCAGGCTGTCCCTAAGATGTCCCTATGTCCCATCCTCACTGGCAGTATCTCAGCCTACACATGGAAGTCCATAAACCATTGAAAGGTGGTCTCCTCCCCCAGCTGGACCCCCGTGTCCTTGCGGTTTCCTGGGAGGCACTGGACCCGTGGACAACTTAGTCTTCTGAATGGGCCTCCATCTGGGTCTGTCCTTCCTCATGGTGACAGCCAGGAGCCAGCCCAACACTCCAGGTTGTACTCACAAGCACAGCATACATGGGCTCTGATGCCAACGCGTATGCATCTACATGACTGTGTGCCTGTGTTTCTGTGAATGTGTGTTTGTATGTATGTCTGGATTTGTGTAAGAATGTGCATTAGTGTATCCATGTTGTGTATGGGAAGGTCTGTGTGAGTGTGAAAGTGTGTAAGAGCCCATGTGTATATTTAAAAGTGTGTGACTATGAGATCAGGTGTGGATTTGTGTAAGAGTATAAGAGAAGAAAGAGAGAGAGAGAAAGAGTGTATGTTTGTGTTTGTGTAGATGTGTATGTCTGTGTCCAGTGTGTGTGTGAGAATGTCTGTGGAGTCTGTGAGGTCTGTGCATGGATCTCCAAGTCCTCTCCTGGGGCCCTGGGAGGAGGCATTGTGGCCACCACGTGGACCATCTCACCAAGGAAGAGGAGCCTCTGTGGCAGTCTGCCACAAGGAAGCGCTCAGTGCAGCCAACCATCATGGCTACTGCCGGGCCAGCTGATGATTCCTCTTTATCTGTTTCAGAGGCTCTGCTGTACCTCCATTTCCTGAGGACAAGACACTGCAAGTGGAGTCACAGAGGGTCCTTCCTGTGCTCTGTAGCCAGCAGGGGTTCCAGGAGTCAGGGCAGGACCCAGGGGTCTCTTCAGAGAACCCAAACATCCTGGGGGTCGGTGGTGGGGTTCAGCACTGTGAAAACCCAATTCTATTTTATACATATGGAGAGGAAATTGACTCTTAGCAAACAGAGTGAGAATAAAAATAAAGATTTGCCATATTGCCTTTCTTAACTTGGGGGTCAAAGTGGGATCTTTCAACTGCCCCAGATCCACACCCTGGGAGGACCTCACACCTGCCACCATGGCATCTTCTGAACAGTGTGGGCTAGGCAGGGGATTCAAAACCCTCAGAAGGGTTAAATGGCACCTAAAGGTCAAACAGCTCAGTCGCCAGTGGTGGAGCTGGGGCTCACACCCAAGTCTGCCTGACTCTAAGACTAGGATTCTGGACCCCAGGGTCCCTCAGGGAACTTTCTGTATACACCACCCACAAAATGAAAACATCTTCAGCTGTCCTGTGTGCGTGAGGCAACTCACATTCTGCTGCCAAGTGCTGCCACCAAATCACTCTAAATTGGGCAATTAGCAGCGTGGTTTGTGAAAGAGGAACAGGATATGCATTGACCCCTTGAACTTCTTCCCCACTGAACTCTCCAAATCCAGCTGAGCCTCACTTTTAAAAAGTAAACGGGGGTGGCAGGGACATAGTCCCTTAAAACGATTTTGGCCAGTGACTACTTCCCGGGGAACTATCTCTATCTGGACAGCTCAGGCCGCAAAACTAGAAGCCAACAACATGAAGATAAAGCCGACCATGAACCAGAAAGAGCAGACAGAACAGTAAGCACAGAAGCCTGGCACCCTGTGTGCAGAGGTTCTCAGCAGACACGTCACCAAACACAGACGCATAAGGAAGGTGCTCAGTTTCACATTTGTTAAATAGAATTTATGAGAGGCCGTTGGCTTGCCTGAGATCCTACACCAAGCCTCAACAGACCACACCAAAATGGAGTCATGCATGTTAAAGTTCCACATCACCAAAGAAAAACTAAGCTGTTTATCTGACCTTTCGAGAAATCAGGAGACAGCCAGATCCCAGAGGAGGCTCATCTCAGCTGGCACGGTAAGGAAGTCCCCTGTGCCGCAACCCCTTGAAGAAAGTTACTTTGAAATAACAAGCCACTGTTTGTTTCTTCCCTGTTTCTGCTTTTCTCAGCCCCTTTCTGCTTATGAAACCCAGTTCTCTGTTCAGTCCCTTGGGGACACCTGTTCTGAACTTTCACATGACAAGCTCTTCTAGTTATGGATCACTAGTAATAAACACCAATTAGATCTTGAAATGAAATTTGCCTGAAATGAATTGGTACAGAGAGTTGAGTCCAAAGTCTTCACACTGGGCTACATCCCCAATCCATTTTTTTTATTTTTCGAGACAGGGACTTACTAAGTAGCTAAGTTGGGCTTGAACTTGTGACCTGCCTATCTCAGCTTCCCAGGTGGCTGAGAGTACTAGCATGCACCACTGAGCCTGGCTTGAATTTTTTTAACACTAGTAAACTTAAAGCTAACAGAAACACTAAGATGTTATTTTTCTACTAATAGATGAGCAAAGACAATGCCCTGTCCAGGTGAGGAAATAAAGACGTAAGAAGTAAGCCTTCCACCCATGTTGAAACTTAAATCTTGGCACAAACTTTCTGAAAGACCATCTGTCAATGTGTGGAAGAGAACTTTAATATGAGATTAAAACTGACCCGGTAATTATTTTAAGTCTTTATTCCAGGAAAATTTTTCAAAATGTAGGCAGAGCTGAGTATACAAGGATATTTGTTGTATTGTTACTTATAACATTGGAAAAATCTTTTAAAAGTCTTGGACCCTGTTTCCAAACCCAGTGTCCTCCCCAAAAGGCCAACCGATTCTCTAACTCACCCAGAGAGTGCTCCCCTCCCAGGGCTTTGAAGAGGTGGGGAGGCAGCTGTGGCCAATACCTACAGAACTGCTTAAGGCAGCATGGAGTCTAGGGCTGGGAAGAAGAGCAGGGACGTAAGCCAGAACATTCCACTGGCATGCAACTTGAAGACACATGTTTTCAAATATGAGGCTAATTAAATAATTCCATCATGTACTTACATATTTCACCCTTGTTTATGCCATCATCAGCCCCACCCTGCCACTTTGAAGAGGGCATGTGGCTCATATGGAGAATGGTGCAAAGACAAGCCAGAAGTGCCAAGATTCCGACACCTCTCAGCTACGTGAGCTTGGACCCCTCAGAATACCAGTCTCCTCTTCTGAGACAGCCCAATCTTGAGGCCTGGTATCCAACAACGTAGCTGATGTGGCTGGTGGACAGTTTTCCCCCTCTGTAGTTTCCTCAACAGCCATGTGTGTACATCTCTGGGCATCCATGATTTTCTTCATCAGAAACACCCCAGAAAATTGGACAAGTAAAAATTTTTAAACCCAAATATTGCCTGAAAGAAGAAGGGGAAAATATTGGCCCACTGGTCATACTTCTCAACCATTCTTGTAAGGTCCATTTAAAAAAGCAGACTAGGTGAAACAGCAGTGTAGATGACCTTCCAAATCACTCCCATTTCCAACAAAGTGGCCTTGCCTGCCCCCCTCCAGACCATGAGGCTCCCTACTTTTCTTGCACACCACGCTATACCGAGTAGGACTGCAGACGCCTCACCTAGGTGATGCCTACCTGTCCAGGAAGCTGGCCCTAGGAGCTTTGGGGTTGGCTGGTGTCTGTTTACAGCCTTCCCCATGACCAGAGAGTTCAAACTTTGCCTAGGAGTCCATGCCCTCACTGAAGCCAAGGCCAACGTTGGATGGACTCCGTAGAGGCACAGAGACTGGCTCGCTACCTCAAGGTGACTAACACTGTGATGCAACTCAAGCCTCCAGTCACAGAGCTCCCTGAAGGACCAGATGGATCAGTCTGCAGTAAATGCCACATCCTTATGTGGCTCTCGGCCTGCTCCATCCTCTTCCCTGGCTTTTCGCGGCTCTTCCCTAAAAACACTTTTAAGATAAGCCACGTTTACGGTGTCTGTCTCAGGCTTTGGTTCTGGGAATCTTCTCTAAGACGAGCTTTAGCTTAGTCAAAATCCCTTCTCAGCAATTTCTGATCACTTTGTCCAAATGTCACACTGTGCACAGCAAAAGAATTAGAAGCCTCTGGGGGCATTCCTGGTGTCCTGTTCCCTGAATAGTGAGGCCAAGGTGGTCAGAACAGGAGGAAGCCCTACATGACATCTAGTTCAGCATTTCCTGGAGCATTTTCCAAGGGACACTAATCTTAGGCCAGATGGGAAAAGAAAAGGGATTCTGCTGGCAAATACACTTAAGGAATTTTGGTTTAAAAGTTAAATTGATCTCTTTATTATCAGACTCCTCATAGCAGTAACCACTCCACTAGGCCTCAGGACCCCAGGGCAGTGCTTCATAATCCCAGCTCAAGTGGCATTTGTGGCTGGACAATTCTTCAAAGTGGGGACTATTGTGCTACTTCAGCATGTCAGCAGCATCCCTGGCCTATGCTCACTAGATGCCAATAACACCTCCCTTCTCATGACTGCCCCAAATTGCTTCCAGACTTTGTCAGATGTTCCCATGGGCCACCATCAGCCTGGCTGAGACTCGCTGTCTCAAGGGAAAGGTATTATCCACTACGTCCTTTGGTATTTTGTGTGATAATCTTCCTCACCTCTGAGAACTCGAATTCTGCAGGTTAGTTCAGGAAAGATTGACAAAAACCTATGTCCATTGTATAGCTGAGCAAGTGGGTCCTGAAAGGGGAGACAAGATCTACACACAAAACCGAAGAGGACGCTGGCAAATCTGGAAATCCAGCCCACATTCCCCTATCCTACTCCTCAGAGAAATGGACTCCTGGGGATCCAGCAAGGTGACACAGGATAAAGGGCCCAGAGAGCAACCATGAAGAAAGAGAGTCAACTTGCCTCCTCTCTGGTTCCCCCAGTACTCCATTGCAGGAATGGTGAGCTCAACACAGTGAATACATTTCATGGTTAGGGAGAAGTCACAGTAAGGGTACTGGGGTTCAGAAAGCAGCACCTCAAGAATGGGTGCCTTGACATGCTGAGTTGCCCACTTCATTGCAATAAGAAAAGCCTAGTAGCTTAATAAAGCATGCTCTGGGTGTGTCTGGGTGGTCACAGAGGCATGGCCTTGGGTACTTCACCTTGGTCAGCTTCCCGGCCACCGTGTACTGAGAAGCTTTGCTCCATTGCACGCTTCTGCCATATATATATATATATATATATATATATATATATATATATATATATATATATATATTTGCTTTGGATCTAGCTGACTGGGGACTGAATCCCCTTAACTGGGCCAAGTTAAACTGCTCCTGTAAATTGTGGGTGTTGAGTATTGAGTTCCAGAGATGGAAAATATGACTAATACTTTTCCACCTGCCTAGATCCTCTAAAAGAGGAACACAACTTGCCTCAGTCTTCTCACTGAAATGCTATTAACTGAGAGAGCCAAACTCAGTGCTCTCCGGCAACACATCTGGGCAGACTGACATACACTATTGTCCTCTATTTTGATCCCATAGAAAATCATTCACAATCCACTGTCTGAGTTGTGGATCAAGCCTTACATGATCTTATATGCTCTCCAAATCCACTGCATCTCCCCCAGAATTATGTACAGTTCCCCATTCTCACCCTCCCCTGTCAAAAAGAGCCTGCAAGAGTCACACTGAGCTAGGTGAGTGCTCACACTCACGATACTCCCCAAGCACATATACATTTTTAAAATTTTCTATTTCATCTTTCTTTGTCACTTTATTCTAGTGAAGCTTCAAAGGGGAAGTTACCTTCCCCACAGCATCTTGCTGATAAATATCTTCCCGCAGTTTTTTCCAGGGAGGAAATGGGAGAGGTGCCCACAGGAATAGTCTGAAAAGCAGCAAAAACAGCCGAGACTTCTCAGAGCAGGCTGGAGGACGGACTCTCCCATCCAAGCTAATTTAACTCTTAATCTCTGTGCTGGAAGCCACAGGCCTGCCAGCTGCAAGAATACACCTGTAGTGTTGCATTTCAGCACAGATGAGCCTCCCACAAGTTTTCAATTTATAAGAAAGCTTTAAATCCAACCCCAGTAGCAGAAAACTCATGAATTCATTCAATCCGGTTTCCCCTCTCCTCTCGCTAGATTTTGAAAATTGTTATGTGTTTTTGCACACCCTCCCCACCTAAGACTGCTCGCTTCTAAAACAAGAAGATTTTCTTCAACTTACCTCAGAAATTAAGTGCCAGGAAATGCAGGCCTCTAACTCACGCTGCATGCTAAATTATTACAATCGAAAAGCAAAATCTCTACTGTGCAGCTTTAAAAACATCTGTGTTTTTCTTTTGACTTTTGGGGATAATTATCCCAGCTCATATTGTGATTGCTAATTACTAAGCTAAACTAACCTGCTGAAGGGCTGGCAGAGGGAGGGTTCTTTTCAAAGCATTTTCCCCGGAGCATAAAATCATCTGGAAATACAGACAGAAAATGTACCAGCCCAGGCCTCTCTCTCCCACCTGCTCCTGGCTGGGCTCTGGCAAGCTTCTGCAGGAACCTTGAGCTGGAGGTCTCAGATTTGGAGACAAGGCGCAGGAAGGAGAAGGGGTGAGGAATAGTTTTAACTAAACTATTCGATATGAATTTTTTTTTTCCATGAACAAATACTTGATCTGACTCAGAAGTTTTACTTGTGTTTCCCCAAGAAATTTTTGCCAACACCCCCTCTGCACTTCAGAAGTCTCACGCTCAAGACATGGGGTTTGAGAAGGGCCGGGTACATTGGAGATGCATGCACATTTCTTACACAGTCCTCACAATAAGCCTTTAAGTAAGTAATCTCAGCCATGAATAGCTGCAAGCCACCAACTCTGGTAGCCAGGAGAGCTCCTGAGACTTGCTGGAGCTGCTTGCTCTGAGTAGCAAGGCCATTAACACTAAGAGAGCTGAAAGCTTCTGGCATTCAAAGTCCAGGGCTGTTGGTACTGAAAGAGTTACCCTTTAGCAGGGCCTGTTGGCATAGGCCTGTCATCCCAGCTTTGGGAGGCTGAGGCAAGAGGTTCACAGGCTCAAGCCTGGACAACTTAGCAATTTAGTGAGACCCCCTCTCAAAAATCAAAAATCAAAAATGGATTGGGGGAAGTAGGTCAGTGGAAAGTCCTGGGCTTGATCCTCAAATACTGCGAAAGAAAAAAGCTACATCTTGCCTATTCATGGCTTCTTTGTGAAGTGAGCAAGAGTCCTCAGTTGATTAGAAGCCAGTATGGGGATACTCCCCTCCAAGGGTCCCAAAGAAGAGAAAGGACAATGGTAAAGGACATCAGCAGTCTCAAAAAAAAAAAAAAAAAAAACCAGCCCGCATTTGATTTCTACCTTTGTATATCTAAGAACTCACATCAGCCACAGGATGCCCCTGGCTCTAAGAGGTAGACCCTGAATAATCAGAACTGGGGCAAGCTGAGCTTATTGACTAGACAGATAATTGTAGACTTCGATAAACAAGCTTCAGCTGGGCATGGCAGTGCACACCTATAATCCCAGAACTCCAGGAGGCTAAGGCAGGGGATCCCAAGTTCAAGCCCAGCCTGAGCAATTTGGCAACTTAGCAAGAGCTTCTTAAAAAATGACCAAGAGGGATGAGGCAAGAGGGGGGAGAAGGGGACAGACCCATGTTTTCCAGGAAGCACAGCTAGGTTTCTCTGGGAAGCCTCATAGCCTACAGACCTTCTCAGGATCTCAGCTGCCTACCCAGAAGCCATGCCCTTTTCTTCTAAAGACTTTGATTTGGGGAAACATCTCTTCATGTTAGGTACTGTCTTGGTGGGATTATTAGGCAAGGAATAGCCAGGTAGCCTAAGCCTGGCTCCTGGATGCTATCTCTCTGGATCTGGAAGTCTGGGCAAAGTTCCTTCAAGTTTGTGAGCCACCTACCCCCTGCCAACATGTCCTGCCTGATCACATCAGTCAGAGGACAAGTTTTGTTGACTACAATCAAGAAGGCCTGAGTGACTGCGCCAGGCAACTCAAGGTCTGGGCAGTGAGCCTCAGGTCGTGGATCCCTACCCCATGCCTGCCGTTCTCACCCCTCTCATCTTGGGAACACAGGGAATGACTCCTCACAAGAACTCCCAGTTCAGAGGAAGTAGAGGGTGACAGAAAGGAGAAGAGAGGCAGAAATGAGGGGAAGTGGGAGTCCCATCGTGGCCCCCTTGAGTCAGGCTGGCACAGGTGCTCAGTCACTTCAAGTCAGCACCATGCCCAGAGAGGGCATCAGTTTCTGTGTGGTCTGAGGTGAAGGCACATCTAAGCCCAGTCCAGCCTCTGGAACCAAAGAAAGCCCAGTGTCAGGTCAGGGTAGTTGGGTTCTGCATGACCTCACCAGCCTGCAGAGGGGCAACCAGTGAGGTAGGGCCCACAGAAGCTCAGTCCCTGTGGTCAGAAGTGGCAGGGCTCAGCATCCACTGCCCTCTCTGCAAGTGCTGCTGGGTTCTGTCAGCTGATCAGCCCAGCAGTCTGTAAGAACGGGCGCTAGAGGAGAGGTTACTGGAGCTCTCTCCTTGCGGTCTCCCAGCAAGGAGACGGTCGGATCAGGACTCATCTCCAAGGACATCCTCTTGCCACCACCTCCTCGGTACAAGAGGACTGTGCCCAGTGATTCAGGGGTGCAGAGAGGGGACAGGGACCGCAGGTAGGGAAAGGGGAGCAGCTCTGATGGGAGAAGAATCTCAACGTCTGTGCATGGGCAGGGGGCAGGCATCCCACGATGAGGGCAGAGCCTGGGTACTCAGAGCAGCTGGCCAACCATGAGCATGGGAATCAGAGGTGAGACAAAAGACACACGCCCAGACCACGGAAAGTGGAAGGAAGCCGGGGTGGGAGCTAGGGGCCGGCGAGATCTGGGTAGAAGGCAAAGCATCGGAGCAGCCACTGCCAGGACAGGAGTGGGCAGAGCTTCAGGAAGTGTTGACTCACACGCTGTATTACTTTGTGTTCTTTCAAAAGGCAGAATTTACAGAAATTATAACAGAAAGGATTTATTCGGAAGTCTTACAAATTCGAGGATAGAGGTAGTCCAAGATGCGAGAACTGGAGTGTTCAATGGTTACTCAGCCATGAAGTAGAGCTCCCGTCCAGGTCTGCAGAACAGCCAGTTAGAGTCTGCTGCTGATCCTGGCTGTTCAGAGAACAATGGTGAAGACTGAAGACTGAAGATCAGCCACAGGCAGACAGGCACAAGTTGAGACTGGAGCAAATCTGTGATGATGACCTGCGATATGTAGCAAGTCGGCGTATGTAGACAATTGAGAAGGCGAGAGCTTTCACAGAGGAAAGCTGTGACAATCTTCCTTCTTCCTTCCTTTTATACCACTGGAGTTCCAGATGGATCTCCCACATCTGGGTGGGTGCTCTTCCCTCATCGGCCGGCCCACAAATCACTCACACTCTAATCCAGGCTGGTTCTCAATTCCCAATCAAGGCGTGGTTCTCAATTTCCAATCTAGGCGTGGTTCCCAAACCCTAATTCAGGTGTGGTTCCTGATTCCCTCAAGTTGATATAATCTCTCCAACGTCACACATGCACATGACCCCCCACCCTCCTCTCTCTCTCACACAACACACACACACACACATACACACACACACACTCACACATCCTCTTACGTGTTATATTCACACCTGCACAGTCACATACTCACATCTGTGCTCACATACACTCACATACTCCTGCCACACACAAACACATGCAAGATCACAAGCATGCACACACATCCACACTCATGTGTATAGACTACCAACAGGAGCAGGGTGGGGTGAGTCCATCATCAGGGGTCTGCCATCACCACCCCAGGCAGCAGCAGCTCAGTCTACTCCCCAGGGCAGCAGAGACAGCCTCTGCCCGAAGGCCCACTGCAGACCAGCCATGCCTGTGTAACATAGGGCTCTTAGACGCACGTGGTCACTCAGCTGTGACCAGTGTCTGGTACTTTCCTTCATTCTTCTCTCCTTAAGTTTTCATTTCAAATAAAGCCAATTCTCCCCTTTCTCCTGCTTCCAGGGCAGAGCAGGGGTCAAGTCAGCAGGTCATCAGGGCGACAGATTCAGGCATTCTCACCCCTGCTGGTGCACAGCCTCAAGAACTTCTCCTGGCGTGGGCACAGCCCTAGCCTGCCCTCCTCACTCAGCACTGTTCCTCTGCCCCATTTGCCTCTGTTTCTCAAATTAGGGCCTTAGCATTCACCCCTTCCCTTGGCACCAGTGTGCTTTATTTCCTGTGAAATTTTTGATTTGGGATAAAATCCAGACATCCAACTGAGAAGTTTCAAATCTTGACAATAGGAGCCAATGTTTAGTCACTATTTTACCTCTATATGGGATGAAACACACACACACACACACACACACACACACACACAGAAGGCAGTTGGTCCCCGCCATCCCATGGGTACTGGGACTCATTTGCAGATGTCCAGTGGAGCCAGCAGTAAGGAGTTAGATTTTAACCCTGTTGCTACAGAGTGCAGCCCCCTAAAGAGATCAGCCACAGTGGCCAATCAGAGTGAGAGTAACCCATTTTACAGCCAAGGAGACTAAAGCCCAGTGAATGAAGGACAGCCTACACAATGCAAGCCGAAGAAGAGCTGCTGGGCTCAAAGTCCATCTGTCTACCACCCCTCACTCACCCATCAAGACAAAAGTGCTGGCCTTCTCACTCAGGATTTCTTTCCTGCCCTGGTCCTCCTGCCCTCATCCTCAGCAGCCACAGGGGCACATTCCTGCTGGCATGCATGGTCAGCCCTGCTCTGCCTGGAGGCCAGCTGCAGCTGAGAGCCCTGGAGATGACCTGTAAGAAAGACTGACAACCAGGGCACCCAGAACACAGCGGTGAGTCACTCATACCTCCTTCTCTTGGCTACCAGTTGGCCTTTCCAGAATGTCCCCAAGTCAAGAGTGCTCCAAGTACTTGAGGTGCGTGCAATCCTCCCCACCAGCCCACCAGGTGGGTGTCAGTAACGAGTCACTGCCATAGCCATAGCCTGGCACTCCTGACCGGGAAGTGCTAGTGAGGAAACACGTGAAAGTGACTGAAGTTCAGCCAAACCACAGACCACCCACGCTAACCACCCAGGGCCAATTTCCAACTTGCTCACAGGTGACTTAGGCCGCAGAATGGAGGTGCTAGACAACTGTGTCGCCTCAAACCTGGGACTTGAGGCCGTTTTCCTCAAATGCTGGTGAAACCACATTCTCCTCCTGACCCAAGAGAAATTATAGACCTTTCACAACATTGCTTAGTTGTGAACACTATTTCTAAAAATAGATCCAGGCTTCCGTTTATAGCTCACATATTATATGTCTCAGTGGTGCCGCAGTGTGCTTTACATGTGAGCCATGTGGGAGGGCTTGCCTGGGTGTCACCTTCCCAAAGAGCACAGCAAGCCTCAGTGAAGGCTCCCTCAGCCCTGCAGGGCTGAAGCAGATCTTTAGCCGACATGGTCGAGGAAAGTGCCTTGCAGAGGCCCTGCGCTGTGCAGGCTGGGGCTGTCTGTATTCTGCTGGGACCAGCGGGCCTGAGTCCTGCTGAGTGGTGCAGGGTCACTGCACCTTTCCTGTGGACAGGGCTAAATTCTCGGTGCTAAAGTTGTTCCAAACCAGATCTTCTTTCTCCTCTTCCTCCTCTTCTTCCTCTTTTGGTATCTGGGATTGATTCTGGGCCTTTGCACTGAGCTACATATATCTCCAGCCTTTTTTTTTTTTTTTTTTTTTTTTTGAGACAAGCTCTCACTAAGTTGCTAAATTTCCCAGGCTTGGCTTGAACTTGCAATCTCCTTGCCTCGGTGACCCAGAACACTGGGATTACAGACTTGTGCCACCAGGACTGACTTATAGCCAGAGCCTTACAGAGCCATGAAAAACACTGGTTAACAATATTGATTATATCGTAATAAGGAGGAGGAGAAACCTTGCTCAGTATATGATACAGGTAAAGATAGGGCTGTATACTGGTGTGATCTATGTAATTTGGTTTAGTACTTAAAACTGCCAGGCTTACCCAGACCTCGTTCTGCAGGTGAGACAGGTCAGGACGAGGTAAATGGTCACACTATGAGATGGAGCATGAGATGGAGCTGGCAAGGCTGAGCGACTCCAACGCCCACTGGTGACTGTGGTGCCTGACCTGGAACACTGTGCTGTGCTTCTCCACCCCAGGGCAGTGAGCCTCAGAAATGGGCATCTAGCCCGGTTCTGCACCTCTGTGTCCGCGCTCCTTACACCACGGCAGGGATTTCCTGGCAGCAAGGTGTTCACAGATCACAAGAAGTCCTCAGATAGTGCCTGTAATCAGACAAGCTGTGGACTTCCTGTGAAGCCTTTGTTCTCAGCCTTCCTGGTTCTCTCATTCTGGACTGTGTAAAGGTGCCAGCTGGGGAGAGCCTTAAACCCTGTTTGTTCCAGAACAGGTGCATTCCGATTTCTCTCATCCTCCCCTGGGGTTAGGATTTTGTTGTTCCTCTTGGCTTTCTGACAAGGCTTGGTGGCTTCCTCACATAGTCACCCTTTGCACTGACTCTGTTGCTTCTGAGGCATCACACAGGCATGTCTGAGATTGCCTACAGCTCCCCTCCCCTCCTCCATGACACAAAGGAATGCCTCAGCTTTCCAGGATCTTAACTTCTATTTGGGAACAGCTCTGAAAGTCCTAAACCTGCTAAAGCACTCCTGGGAACGTGGCAAAAAGCATTTTCCAAAAACCTAATGACATGTGAGCTGGCAGTTTCTTAAGCTAAGATATTCATCCTGGAAGTGGGAGACTGTCTCAGGCAGGGAAACCCCATCATGGGGACACTTTATAGACATGAAGCCCACCTTTACACAAGGCTGGGAAGGAGCTTCATAGCCATTAAATGCTTGCTTGCTTGCTTGCTTTTTTTCTTTCTTTTTCTTCCTTCCTTCCTTCCTTTCTTTCTTTCTTTCTTTCTTTCTTTCTTTCTTTCTTTCTTTCTTTCTTTCTCCTCTTCAGGAGAAAATACATTTAGGCAGGTTTTGATTACACACGAAGTTCTAAAATGGTCCTGCAGCCTTTTTCTCTCCTCTTGTGTTTTTAAAAAAATATATAAACAAATGAGCAAGGAGAATCCAGACTCTAAACATGGTTCAGCACCATGAAGGTCAGTGCTGAGAGAGGCCTGCGAAATACAGATTCCTGTAGTATCTGTGGGTCGGTTTCCAAATTTCAATCTGATATAGTTAACCTTGAGGTGCTTTTAGGAATAAGAAAGCACCAAACCCAGCAGAAGGTACCAGTAGAACGGGCTGGTTTCCCTTTAAAAAAGGCTACTCTGGGCATCTGAAGGGGCAAAGAAAACAGAAGCAGCCACTGATACACCAAGACCTCCAACCTCTCTGGTTTTCTTCTCCCAGCATCCATTCCACCCTGGCATCCATTTGCAGACAGCTGCAGCCATTCCCCAAGATCCCCTCCCATCCCTACATATACACATGGATCCCAAACACTGGAGTGAGGGGTTTCGAAGTGCACCATTTCCCAGGACTTGACATAGGAGTGAAGACAATTTCCTTATTGGGTGTGGCTATGTCTGGCCCCTTTCCTCCCACCACCCTTAACACAATCACAGAATACCCAGGGTATGAGAAACAGGGAAGTCCTGCAGCCTCAAGACCTTTGCTGCAAAACCTCCGCCCTTTGCTCCACCCCAAGCTGCCTTACCAGGAGAAGTGAAGATGGGAGAACACACCAAGGGTGATTGGCCAATGGCTGAATGTCTGACACTGTGAGACTAGCTCACAAACAGCCCAGAAGATGGCTGTGTCAACCTAGGCCACCTCGGCTCAGCTCTGCAGAATCCAACCTGGGGGGCCATGGTGCTTGGCCCCAGACTGCCTCCTCTGAGAGATCACAGGTGAGAAAAGCATGAACTTGACCCTCAAAGAACCAATACTCACACCAAGTGAGCAAGTGTATAGCTTTGAGTTTGCATACCAGGCTTTGTACAAGAACATTGAGGTTGTGATACCTGCTCTGGAGACTGAAGCACACATGGGAAATAGTAGTTTAATCCAAATTTCAGATGCCTAGCCTGCTACAACACATTAAAAGGATTATTTTTTTAAGCAGTACGGGAGATTGAACCCAGGTATTATGGTTTGGATATGAAATGGCCCCCCAAAAGTCTCATGTAAATGGTTGTTATGGATTGTCTATGGATCCACATGCTGTTGAAAGATTAGGGCCTAGTCTGGAGGGGTGGATTACAGGCATGTAAATTGGATTGCAGGTGCATAGTGAGGACCCACCACACCTTCTACACCTGGATCCAGGAGGGGCTGATGACTGGGATGAAACCTGAAAGCTGCTTCCTGCCTTCCTTGAGGGACTAATCTCAATTTGCCTTGACTCGGCTTCCTGTTTGTGATGTCGTGAGAAGCTGCCTCCACCTCTGCCTCTGCCATCTACTTCCATGGCTACTGGCCACCCCTGAATGGACTGTGACCTTCTGAAACTATGAGCTAAAATAAACCTTTCCTCCCCTAAATTTGTGGATGCCAGGTATTGAGTCACAGCAATGAAGAAGTAACTAGAACACAAGGGAAAGGTCTCTACTACTGAGCTATCCCCCCATCTCTAAAAAGAATCTTTTTTTTTTTCACTAAAGTTACTTCTAGTACCACTTTTGACTTTGTCACATGATTTATATTGCCATAAACATATTTTAATGCTTACAAGACTACCTGATTTTAACTCTACAGGATTTAGCCCCAAACATCAAAAGTTGGTGTTTTTGTAATAGAGGAAGAGGGGGATGGAAGGGATCAGCTTACATTTTAAAGGTTTTCTTGGTGTGTATTTTTTTTTTTTTTGCCTTCAGCCAAGCATAAAAAGTTGAAGGAATCTGTTAACATATTGATTGCTTTGAGCACTATTTTAAATTAGCTTTCCGTTCCCCTCCATATGCTTTTCCATTAAATTTAAATAAATTAAAGTTCACTTCTCTGGAAGAGACACGCTGGGGCATCCTTGGGATTGGAGATGAATCTATCAGCCAGGTCTGCACTGTCAGAAATTCATGAGCAGCACGTGCTGGTGGGCATGGGCCCGGTAACAGGTTGTGGTACTTGCTCCTTCACGTGAGTAATTTGTGGGGATAGATACAAAGTCGCAGACCCCAGCCCTGGCTGCTTGCCTCCACAGGTGTCTTAGGGAAAAGATCAGCCCTGCTTGTCAACCCTTGAGCTCTCTGCTTCCTGTCACCAAGATGTGCAGTGGTCCCTTGGCTCTGGTTGTATTCCTTGCTGCTCCTTCCCCACCCATACCCACAAACCTGGTCTGGGACAGCCACAAGCTCATCACCCCCACCCCACCTCCAGCACATACAGTCACATGAGTGACAGTAGTTTAGAAGCACCCCTCCTGACTCTGCCCCCTACAGATCAGAAACCTTACTCAGACAAGCTTCAGGAAATCAGTGTATTGGATAAGACCAGGAGCAAAGTGGCTTCCAGTTGGACATATCAGAGAATTCCTTTAGGTCTGTCTCCCTCCTTCCCCAGTGTAGCAGGCACTGGAGCCACAGCCCGCATGTGTCCTCCCAACTTGCTTGCTAATGGGGCATTTATGAGGCTGGTATGGACAAAAGCCACTTTGTCCTCAGGGTCCCTTGTGTGTCCTGAGGAAATGATCCCTCCCTTTTCAAAGATTGGCCTCAGACAGGGAAACAGTCACCTAGCCGCTAATGAACTAAATGGAGCCTCACAACAGCCTGAGAAAGAAGATGCCAGCGGAGCAGACAACAGAGAGACTCCGGAAGAGTGGCTCCCCTGTATGGAATCTGACACGAGGAGTGACAGCGGAGCCCTGAGAGAACACCCCAAAAGTGAAAAGTGAAGGAGCTGGCTGACAGCTAGATGAGACAGCCGAGCCCCAGTGGAATGTTACAAGACCCAGCCAACATCACACCTCCTGGCCCAGGCCTGTTCCCTCCCAAGCTCTCTCGACAGTGGGGGAAGATGAGGCTATGCTGGAGAGGAGTCCCTGCTGTCCTAGACAGCAGCCCTGCTGGAGGACTTCCCACCCCCAGAGTAGGTACCAGACAAAGATGGCATGAAGACAGAGAGGGAGCAGAGGCACCAAGCGGAGGTCTGGGCTCCAGAGGCCTGTGAGGAGTGGGAGTCAGCACCCAGGAGGCTCAGCCAGCCACCACAGTCTGTAGGCAGCTACAGGGGAAGGTTCAGGTATGCAAGCCAGGGCCTGCAGAGCACGAACCCACAGCCTGGTTACACACAGAAGCCCCACCCCGGCATGGCAACGCCCAGAAGGAATGAATGCACAGAGGGATCCTGGGAAACACAAGCTCCCCTGTTAATCCGGGATATGGAAGCTCTGAGTGTTGAGACTTGTGGTTTTGCTGCAAATGTGATGCATTTTCACCAGGAGGTAATGTTTTTTCCAGACAAACCCAAAATAGCATCTAGGTTCATCTGGCAATATAGCTATAAGGAGCATACATGATGTTTCTAAATATGTAACTTGCATTTCTCATGTTGGATTCCCACCTAATTGGAACAGGCGTGTTGGGAAGAGGAAAGGTGGTAGATCCCGACCCCTTGCAGTCCTCCCAGCCTCTTCCCCCTGCCACACTGACAGTACTGCAAGCCTCCCCGAGCCCATGGGCTTGGTCCTTGGTCCAAGGAAAAAAAGAAAGAGAGAAGACACAACGAAACAAAGAAAAACACATAAGCGCATAAAAAACATTTTCCAAAAATTACTTAAACCATACCCCTAACAGACCAACTACTTTTCTTCCACTTAGCTCTCAGAGCTGAATGCACTCCATTGAGTAGATATGCTACAATGTCACCATTCTTATTATTTTTGGAAATTTAGGTTCCTATGTTTTGTCCTACTACTAAACACACTGAAATAAGCTACAACAGACATTTGTGTGTGTGTGAATTTTGCTTCCATTTGATTACATCCATAGCATAGAGCTGCAGATGGAGAATTAAACAGTCATACTGGATAAATACAGTTGTTGCTTCATTTTTGATCTCCAGACATGTTGCCCCTGCTGATGACACTGTGGCCATCAGTGAGTATGCCCCAGCCACCTCAGCCTCAGGGCGTCTAAAGTCACCTGGTGCAACAGTACAAAGAAACAAGCTTTTAAATAAGTACAAAATGATATTTGAAACTTAATCGCTCTAACTATTAGCAACTTATCTAATGAATGATTTTGTTTTAGAGGTATATCTTTGCTGGTACTAGTATTTTCAAAATTTTAAAATTCTTAATGTGTTATAAATGCAAATTATTTGTCAGTTATATTTTTAAAACCATACTGCAGCTGGACATGGTGGTGCAGGCCTATAATCCTATCACTCTGGAAGGCTGGGGCAGGAGCTTCCAAGTTTAAGCCCAGTCCAATGACTTGGCAAGACCCCTATCAAAATGAAAACTAAAAATGGGCTGGGGATGTAGCCTAATCCAAAGGCCCTGAGTTCAATTCTAGTACTGAAAAAGAAAGAAAAGAAAATGTTGTTCTCTTTTTTGGTGTAATTTCCTAGTGTATTCTCCCTTGATTTTTATTTTCCTGTTCATGTTGTTATTCAGGCCTTCCACATGAACTTGGCAAGCCTTTGTTTTTGTTGTTTCTAATATGAGGGAGTCACCTGCAGATCTGACAAACATTCCATTTTCTGTTAGTTTATTTTAAATTTATTTTCCATATGTAACACATTAATCTACCCAGAGTTTGGTGGTTCTATAGTTTTGTATGCAGGTCCAACCTAATCTTTTATTCTAAGTGACTCACCTTTTATTCAACATCATTTTAAAATACTTCTTCCTTAGTGCTTTTTGGAAGTGGACTTTATCCTTTTTTGTACTCAAGGCTGTCCTCAGTTCCCTGGACTGCCTGTCACCCGTTTTGATGTATGGAACAAGCTTGTAGATAGTGGGTTTGATAGCTTTGTTTTATGGTATACTCCTGAGTATAGCTCAATGCCCACCACTCTCTCTCCCTACCCTGCACTTGGTGGCTCTTAATTTTAAAGACATTCTTTGGAATTCTTGCCAAATCCTTTTTTCACCTACAATCTCAAAGCATATTGATTTATAAACATCTGATGGAGGGTTTGAATGGAATTGCATTTGATCTGTACACTAACATGTGGGAGGATAGACAACTATTCAATATTTTATCTTACCAATATAGAACATAGCTTATCTGTCCAGAGTCTAATAAATTTCCTTTTAAAGTTAGTTTGGATGATTCCATTTAAAGGACTGTGTCCTAGCCTCAGCCCCACCTCGGCCTAATGAAGAAACTTCAAACAAGCTCTCCTTGACAACAAGAGGAGTAAATGAGCCAAGTGTTTGGAAAACGGCATTGATTGGACTTTCTGCTGTGTTATCAGACATTATGTTTCTTAAGGTGGGTTCTTTCTTATCCTTCAGGGACATTTTTTGGTCAGTTATCCTCTGCTTCTCTTGGAAAAAGAGAAGCTCTGTGCATCATTTGCCCTCTGTTGCTGAAGATCTATGCACTACTCACTTCATAGCATGTAACTGTTAGACTGTGGTTTGTGTCCACAAGGTTCATGTGCAGAAGATTTGGTCTCTATTATGGTAATGATGAGGCAGGTACATCTTCAAGGGAGGAGGTCACTGCCAGATTTTTAGGTCACTGGGACCTAAGGATTGAGGACTCCTGGGCCTCTGGTTTCCTGTCTTCCTCCTGCACATACCCCTACCATTGTGATGCTATCTACCACAACATCCTCACAAAGATGGATCATGTAGCCTTGAAGCTTCAGAACTGTAATCAACCAAGCTCCCTTTTTTATAAAGTAACTCAGCCTCCAGTATTTTTATTATATTTTATCATAATAATGAGAAATTCACTAACACAGGCCCAAATGTTGTCATCACTAAACACTTAATGCCCTTGTGGATCGCTTGAATCTTAATTTCCTAAACTGTCTCTGACCTTTAATCTTGACTCAATCTCAGCCACCTGCTCTCATCCCAAATCTGAAATTGCATCAACTCTAAAACCACAAATTTATACCACTTTCAATCTGTTCAACCAACTGGCTTATGCCACTCAACTGCAACAGCTCCATGACCTCGCTGAGCTCAGAAATTGCCGACTGCCTCATTGTCTCGCCGTGGAAGTGCTCCTCCCATGCTCCCTTTTCTTCTTACTCAAGTTAGGTTACAGTGCCATCATCGCCCTCAGCAGGATGTCTCCTCCTCTGCCACACTTGCAGCCCCTCTGCCCTCCCTGTGTGCGTGGGTGCTTGCTCATCCCTTCTTGTTGCTAGCATCTCCCACTGGGGCTGTAGTCTGACTTTCTGGGCCCCTTCCTCCGTGTTAGGCACTAAATGATGTCTCCTCAAACTCCAGAGGTTGAAGCTCTAGCCCTAGGTGATTATATTTGGAGATAGGGCTTTGGGAGGTAGTTCAACCTAAACGAGGGTGGGATCCCAATCTGACATGATTAATGGTCTTACAAAAAGAAGGGAAAGCCCCCAGCCCCACCTAATGAGGGCCACGTGAGAATATTGTTAGAAGACAGTTGGCTATAAACCAGGGAATCCTCACCAGGAGCCCCCCTGGCCTGTCCCTTGATCTTGAACTTCCAGCCTCAGGAAGCTGAGATGTCAATTTCCATTGTTTAAAGCACTCAGCCCGTGGTCAGTCAGTTCAGAAGGTCTCCTTTTAGCCAAACTAAGGTATTCCATAAGAAAAAAAGGTAAAACAGTATTTTATAATGCATTATTAGTGTGTAAACAAATTTTTTTTCTTCAGCATGAAAATTCACTTACTTTAATTATAATTAAAATAAAATCATTTCCAAAGATTTTAAAGGTAACTCACATCCTGGACATGGCACCTGTCAAGCCCAATGGATAAAGCTGTATTCCTCCCTCGCTCAGACCCAGATTTGCTTCGACTGTTGCAGGTACTCAGCTTTGGAGGATGCCGCTTGTGCTCTGCAGTCCATGTTCCCAAGAGCACCCCTAACCAGGGACAGAAGGGAGTTGGTGGACGAGACATGTCCCGTGTTGTCTTTCGGAAGTTCCCAGCAGACCGGAGCTCTGGTTGCCCACAGTGACCCCACTAAGAGCATGTCTCATATTGCCTTTCTTCCCTCCTGCCCACCCTATTCCAGGCTCCAGTAACGAATCACTTGCGTTGCCCACACTCAAATCCCTGCCTTCACTTCTGCTTTTGGGGACCTCAATATAAAATATAACCTTTCCCTTTCAAAGGCAGAAAAGCTCTCTTAGCTAACTTTCACTTACTACAGTGACTGGAGAACCCACCTCTCTCCTTTCCCTTTGCAAACCAGACTCTCCAATGACATCAGTGCATGCAGGCTGATTTCTGGCACCTGCCTACTTTGACTTCCATTATTCCAATTTCATATTTACCCAGAGTCAGATGTGGCAGTGCAAACCTGTCGATGGCAGCTTTGTGCGCTATTATATGTACATAATACAGCCACATGTTAGTCGAGCTACTGAAACACACATAAGAAAAAAAAAAAAAAGGGAGCTGCTGCTTCAATGGAAACTAGGTTGCAGAGTTGGGGGTGACATGGGAGAGGCAAATAGTGAATAATTCTGTCTATTGATGGGGGCTGCCCTTAGCAAGAGATGGAAGAAAATGGGGGGAAAAAAACCAGAAAGAGTCTGAGCCACATTGTTTCAAGAGCACTGAAATCTTCTTTCCTCTTAGACACCTAGTGGAACTCGAGATTGTACACTGTGCACTGGAAATGTAGGTTTGTGGGAATGCGGTTGGGTGAGGAATGGCGGGTCTCCTCTGCTCTTAATTTTCCAAATCCATCACCCACTCCCTGAGCTCTGAGTCAGGGAAAATCACATTCCAGACCCACACCAGAGTCTATCTGAAATTCTCTGCTCTCTCCTCCAGCCTGGAGAATTTTCATTCCTCGTGTGAAAAGTCAGCTCAGCAAGTCATCATCAGACCTCTCATCAAGCCAAGACCTCAACGTTTGAAAACTCCAGGCCAGATTCCTCCTCTCCAGCCAAGCCCAATGTCCCTGGGAACAGGGAAAATGTGAAATGGTAGAGAAGAATGCCTGAGTCCACACAGGTGGCAACATAAAACTACCATGACTGTGCATCTCATGAACAGCAGAGTTTATTTCTTGCAATCCCAGATGCCAGGAGTCCAAGGTGCCCACATGGTCAGGTTCAGGTGAGGGATCCTTTCAAGCAATATAGGGCTGGCCTCACCCCGTCCCTCACATGGAGGAGAAAGAGTGAAAGAGCCTCTGTGTTCTCTTTGATAAAGGCACTGGTGCCATTAGAGGGCTCTGCCCTCACCTCTAATCACCTCCCCATGCCCATCCCCAGGTGCCATCACAGTGGGGATTCAATTTCAACCTGAATTTAAGGGGAAACAAAAACATTTGTTCCATACAAGACAGCTGCATGCAAGCTTTTGACTCCACCTACGTAACTCCGCCCAGTCCTCAACAGAGCTTTCTCTGGCTCCTCCTCTAGACGCCCTGCCCACTACCCGCCTCTGCTCCCTCTTCCAGCCCTCAGGCTCCCTGAAGTGTCCTAAGCTTTTTCCCTGTGGCACCCAGCATCCATCTGGCACAGTCCAGGGCAGCCAGAACATGCTCCATAAACACCAAGGAGTACCTGAGCAAGGAAAGAAAATCCCTTCGGCTCAGGCATTTTGTGTACCACTGATCTTAACGGACTTTTGTTTCAGCAGGAGAACTTTTCTTGACGTTGTTAGGAAATTTCTTCCTGAAGGCCCTAAGCATGAAAAGTACTGAGAGGTTCTCTGACAACCAAAGAAAAGGCAGGTGCAGGGTAGGAGCAGAAAGGTGATGTTCTTGGGTCTCTCAGTGTCTCTGCGATCTCTGCCTGCATCCCTGGGGCTGATGCCTGGCCTCACCACCAGGAGGGAAAAGAAAGGGCTAAGGATGCAAGCACTGGCAGTGATCATGGTCACCTGCTTCTGGAAGGGCTAAAACAGGACTGCAGGGCATCTGATCCCAGGGCCAAGGCCGGGATATGACCTGATGCTAGAGGCAGGAGATGGAAGGAGGAGCTCACCGTCTGGGGCAGGCCTCCTGCTTTTTTGAATAAAGGGGAGCAAGGGAGCAAATCTGGGATGCACATTCATCCTGGGCCAGGCTGGACAGACTCAGTGTCCCTACTGGCAACCTGACCGTAGAGATGTGCCATTCCCATGGCAGTGCAGCAGAAAGCGTCCACCTCCATGACCAGCCAGTGCCTTTCCAACCCCAACCCTTAGACCAAGGGAGGTCCCTAGAGGCCTCCGCTGTCACCTGCTAATTTAGCTCTCTGTGGCTTACACATTAAGCTCTTTAGTTTCTTTCTATCAATCTGGTTTCCCACAGGATGTAAGCTCCGTAAGGGCAAAGAACTATGTGCTAATAACTGAATTTTTGTGTCTCCTCAAACGTTATGCTGAAATCCTCACCCTCAAGGTTATGGTACTAGGAGGTGTTTAGGTCACAAGAGTGGAGCCCTCCTGAATGGTATCAGTGTTCTTATAAGAAGGACCCCCGAGAGCTGCCCTGCTGTCTCTCTCTCTCCTGTGAGGACACAGGGAGAAGCCAGCTGTCTGCCACTCGGAAGGGATCCTCCCAGGATCCAGCCATGCTGGTACTCTCATCTTAGATTTCCAGCTTTGAGGAATAAATTCTATTGTTTATCTAATCAAGAACACGACATGCTGTCATGACAGCCTGGTCAGATGAAAACATCCTCTATCTGTCTCATTTTGCACTACGGCCCCGGAGCCTAGTACAGTGCCTGGCACAAGGTCCATGCTTAGGAAATTTGGGCTCAAAACCCACTCCAAAGTAGGGGAGCCCAAGTTTAGGCCCATTTTTTAATTTTTCTTTGTTTGTTTGTTTATACTGGGAATTGAGCCCACGACCTTCGCACTAAGCTCCATCCCCAGACCATATTTTTAATTTTTAATTTTGAAACATGGTCTCACAGAGTTGCTCAGGTTGCCCAGGCTAGGCTCAAACTTGTGATCCTCCTGCCTCATCCTCCCAGAGTGTTGAAGTTTCAGGAATGTACCACTGGCCCAGCAGGCCCACTTCTAAAGTGGGGTAGGAACCCATCTCCTATGTCCCATTT
The DNA here is from genome assembly GCA_004027205.1 of Ctenodactylus gundi. Lineage (NCBI taxonomy): Eukaryota > Metazoa > Chordata > Mammalia > Rodentia > Ctenodactylidae > Ctenodactylus > Ctenodactylus gundi. The sequence continues at coordinate 458,045 of PVKB01000139.1, forward strand.
GGCTCTGAACTGACCCCTCTGGAAGCCCTGATTCTTTGGACAAATACACAGCACATTTGGAGCCTGCCTTGTGAAAATCCTTTGAAATTTTCCCAGTACTGTCATTAAAATTAAAAATTCATCTCATGAAAAATAAAAAGCAAGTGTAACTAAAGTGGAAGGTTGGCTTTGTCGCCTACAAGCTGATGGGGAGCAAGCAGCCTAATGCGCCACCGGAGAGGACTCCCGCCACCCTGTCTTTTCACAGAACACACTCACTGGAGCCTCTCACCTGAAACCCTCCCCATCAACTGAGGTACTTATTTCTGGCCCTCCCCTGGGAACTGGCCCCTGCCAAGACCTGGCTTTTCTCTGCCTGTGGGGATGCTTTCAACTCAGCATGCAGAGGGAGCAGTCCCTTGGCCCTCATTTGTATGCCAGCTTCCCCTCTGTGGCCTCTAAATGCTGGAAGGGTGGGCTCACTTTAATGGACTGGAAAGTTGGGCCTCCTTGGCTCTTCCCACCCTCTTATTATAAGTACATAAGAGGACTAAAAATCTCACAGACCTTAAAGCTGCTGGATGCACTGAGTGGCCTTCATGTGGTTTACAACTTCTGCATCTGAGGGGGACTTTATAACTGTGCACTAAAGTCACACAGTACTAATCATCCCACACCCCTGGGCATTTTCTCCTTTGACCCCCATCCATCATCTCACTGAAACAAATTTATGATGTTCCTCTGGGAGTGTATCGATCACTGAACAAAACACATAAAAGCACATACAGCAGTGTTCTCTATACAAACCAAGGTCCAGGACAGCGCACATGCAAACCCTAGGAACTCTTGTGTCATCCATCAGAAGCCCCACATGACAAGAAACTCATGGCTGAAGTGACTAGCCACAGAGCTCACAGCTGGTGACTAGCCACAGAGCTCCAGTATGCAATGGTCCCGTGCTGAGAAGACCATCCTTCCCTCACCCTTGGCCCTAGGCTTGGCTCTGGGAATTGCCTTGGCCAGCAGGTGCTCTTTTATGCTACTGAGATTCGGGGTCCTTTGTTACAGTGTTGTTAGGGCAGTAGCTGACTGATATAACCTTCCAGCTCATACAAAGTCTTCACATACTCAGTTCACATGAGACATTCATATGGAACACCTGCATACCCCTCTCTTCAATCTGACACAAAATCAAACAAAAAAGCTCCCTGTCCTGGGGTCTCACGAGTCCTCCTGCTAGTGTCTTTTCCTCTGTCCTAGATACTCACAAGAGTCCAGGCACCACCTCATCTTCCAGAGCCAACGGTATCTTCTGCCCTGATCTCCGAGCAGCTAAGAACGTATACCTTTTATCTCATCAAGTTGTTATCACGGCACTTTTGCCAGGGACCTGTTGCTTTTGAAGCCCCGGCAGCTTGCTCTTCCTTCCCTTTCTACCCCAGTTGTTGAATGCCTGTCAGATTTGTGACATCCCATTCTCCCTAGGGAAGAATTATAGCTGGGATATATGCAAACGAACTCGCGGAACATGTAACTTTCATGTCCTTGCTGTCAACGGCCCCTCTGACGGCCCGGCTTCACCCATTGGCAGCACAGCTGCTCCAGCAAGGAGCTGAAAACTGATCCATTCTTTTATCTGAGAGGAACAGGTAGAGTGCAGCCAGTCAGGGAGAAACTGGGGCTGGAAAACACCAGCCCTAATCTCACCTCAGAGCCTGAGGCCAGGGAGTGAGAGGCCCCTGTGAGCCTCCTGGGGGTGCAGGTCATGTAGCCAGCTTCCTAAAACTGCAGCTTCCCACGGAAGCAGGAGCCTGAGAAAGGCACCAGGCTCCCAGAAGCCCCTTCTCGGTCCTCATCCTACAAAGCGGGATCTGATGCTACTTGCATCGTGGACCGAATCCTGGCTGACTCTGGAAGGGGGGAACACACTGGAGGAAACGGGCCGTGACAGCCATTATGAGGATTGTCACAGAGCCTTGTACAATATTTCAAGGAACAGCAAAGACCGATGGATACCCTCTCTCGCTCCAGGAAGTCCAAGGAGGTCTCCCTGGCAGTTAATCTTTAACTTGAGTCCTAAGGGAGGGCAAAGATTCTAGAGAAGAGGCAGCCCAGGAAGCAGAAAGGACATATGCCAAACAGCAAGGAGGACACAAGAGTCTGATATGTTTTGAGACCAATGAAGAATTCAGGGAGGCTTGACAAGGCAGGTAGGGGAGGGCAACGGGAGCTGGAGCTTGGGGAGCCAGCTGAGCTGAGTCCCTGAGCCAGACATCAGACGCAGATATCTCCACTTGGAAGTAGGGAGCCGTGGCAATCTTACGGGAGGAGGGAGGCACAGGGACAGTCCTGTTTCCTCATGGACCTTGCCAGCACAGGTTTAGAAAAGAGCTGACCAGGGCTGGGCCCAGTGAGGAAGCCTGGGGGACAGAGGAGCGATGGAGACCATTTCTCTGTCCTCCTCAGCCTGCTCAGTTTGCTCATCCCTGCTCATGGCTCTCACCATCTGTGGAGATGAGCAGGTGCCTACCACTCGTGAATTCTGAATCTACTCAGCCTCATGGCTCTGCCTGTCTCTCCTTCATCCTCTGCATCGTGAGCATCACGCCCTGAGAACAGCAGATTCAATGCCTTGTTGAAGGGTCTGTCCCCCTTCCTTCACCAGACCCTTCTCAGCTCACAAGGCTCTGAGTGGGTGGCTGGACCAAAGTCAAGGCCCTGAGCTCCCTCCACTGCCTTGCTATTGGTACCTGATTTTTTTGTAATGATTTTTTTTTAGTAAGTGTTTTACAAGGCACTCCAGGGCCCTGGGGCTGCCAGGCTAAGGTTGTTAGAAACCAATGCTGAGTATTTCTGGCCCAATGGGGAACACCCTCCAGAAGTGCGCTAACCATGGGGGAGGGGCAATCAAAATTCACTGGGGACCTACCTGTCCTAGAAGGACCAAGATGCTGTCTTAGGCATGGATGCTCCTGCTGAGGGGCAGAGAACTGTGGAGGAGCTAGGTGAGGGGCAACACGCACAAGGCTCAGGCACGGGAAAGAACTTGGAGACGAAGGCAATGCGTAGTGGACAGTAACACTGAAGAGAGAATTGGGGGAAGGGAAGGGCACAGAGGGTGGAGGGTCCCTGGGCAGCCGGAAGACTGGAAATTCTCAGAAGGTTTTAAAACATGATGGTTATACAAGGGCTATGTACAACACTCACCACCGGATGTTAATCTATGACCTCTAGCTCCACCCCCGCCCATCTCTAGGGAGCAGAGACACTCCCATAGGTCTGGAATATGACACAACGACTTGAGAGAAAGTCAGCAGCCTTGCTTATATAGGTGCTGAAGGTGAAGGATGTGCCTTGGGCAATGAAGGCAGTACATGCCCCCAACAGTCAGACTTCCTTGTTCCTGCCAGTCACCAAGAAGCCCAGAGAAAGATAGTAACCCTGGGGAAGAAGGAGGAATGAGCCCTGAGCCTTTCCTCGGTGAGAAAGGCCCAGGAAGAGTGTAAGTTGCCAAGGACCTTGAAGTGTTAGACAAAAGTATTTCTTGGCCCACTGAGCTGACAGCACCTGTAGCCCCCACCCCATTCTTGCACTCTCAGGCACCCACTGTCCTCCATGGAGCAGAGTCAGAAAACTGGTCCCAAGCATTCTTCCCTGCAGGATTCACATCCAGGATCTTTCAGCCACCTGCCTGGTGTCCAGACACCAACAAGACAAGGACTTGGGGAGCAAGGAGACCTAGAGTTCTCAGCCTGAACAAGCCAAGAAGACCTCCAGCCTCAGCATCTCCACCTGTGAAGTGGGCACGGGAAATATGCCAAGTGCTCTCTACCCACTTGCCCCTCCGGCCCCATTCTGCTATCTATTTAGCCTATATCCCAACCTCTCCCTTCCAACCTCATTTTTAATGCTCTTCCTGGCTTTCAGGCCACACACTCAAGACCCATTAGTGTCTAGCCACTTTCAGAGCTAGAGAGGATCAAATTCACCAGCATAATTATTTTAAAAATAAAAACAAACCAACCACAAACATGTGGCAGAAGCCATATGTTTCTCCCTGCCCCTCGTTTCCTGAAAAGCCTTCATTACTGTTACTAAAAATAGATGCCCAAGGCTTATTAAAGTCTAAGGAAAAATGGGACCCCAGGCTCCAGGGCCCCAGATCTCCAGGCCCTCATTTCCCCCCCGGGCAGAACCACTACCCTGTTCCAGCTCTGCAGGACGCTGGAGTACTGACAATCGGCTTACGGGCCCCTCAAGCCAACAGCGGACTGGGGTGCCCTTGCTGCCCAGGTGGCAGCTGCATCACAGCTGCTGGGTTGCTGCCTGGGGTGGGACCACCCTGATACTTATGAGCAGCCATCACTTTAGATTTTGTCCCACTGGGGCCCGAGGAATAGCACACAGTTAAAGCACTTACCTAGAAAACACAAGGCCCTGAGTTCAATTCCCTAGCTTCATATAAGCCAGGCATCATGGTATACACCTATAATTCCAGCACTCAGGAGACTGAGGCAGGAGGATTGCCATGAATTCAAGGCCTTCCTAGGCTCCATAGTGAGTTTAGGACCAGCCTGGACTGTACAGTGAGATCCTGTCTCAATATAATTAATTAATTTAGATTTTTATCCTACTTCCTCATTTGTTTCCTCCCCTTTCTGAAAGCCTATCTGGACCCCTGAAGCAGAGAGAACCATATCCTTGCAGTGGTCCCCAGTTGACATTGAGAACATCTCTGTGGCTCCCCCGCTGCTCAGGGACCCACCATGGGGCCCTTCCACCAACCAGCAGCACCCACCTCTCTCCTTTCCTGGACCCACCTTGCTCTACAAGCCTGCTGCCCCAGCCCAAGGGAAGTCCTGTCTCTTCCTACCAGAACTATCGAAGAGTGTTCCAGAGCCCATTTGTGCAGTCTATGTGACTCATTCCCACAGGAAGTATACCAGGACTTGGGGGGTGCTGCAAGGGCACCCATCCTCCAAGGTTATTCAGAGAGATGTAGCCTCATTTCCCATGTCCCTCTCAGACAGAGGCTAAAGCTGTAGTGCACTACCTCCTGCAGCTACCAGTCATGCTGCTCCAAGATGTCCTCTTCCCCTCGCCCTGCCGTGACAATCACAACAGCTTCTCAGCTTCCCCTCCCTCGGGGACCACTGTGACCCATCTCTAGCACGCACTTCCTGTGCACACACCCCGCTGGCCCTGACATCCCCAGGCTGTCACTCATACCACATGCATCAGCAGCAAATTGTAGCACGAGTCAAGGAGGCAACCTCTTATGAGCCACTACCCGGTGCCACGTACTGCCTCTAGACTGCTGGCACCATTTCAGTCATCCCAACAACCTCTGAGGGGAATGCATCTCAGTTATTTTCTTACTGCTGGACGCACCATATGACACCCACAACCTAAAGGAAGAGAAATTTATTTTAGCTAACATTTCAGAGATATCGATCTGTGCATGGTTGGCCAGCGATGGTGGAGGGGCCTGGTATAAAGAAAGCCACTCGCAGTGTGGCAGCCAGGAAGCAGTGATAGAAAGGGAGCAGGGAACTGGGTATAAGAATATACTCGGCCAGGACGCAGCCCAACTGAACCATCCCACCAACCAGGAGCCACCTCCCAACAACGTACGAAATCATCAAGGGAGAATCCACTGACAAGGATAGCACCCCCCAATCCAAGCACCTTCCAAACACATAAAACTTTTGAAGGACATTTTAGTTTTAAGCCATAACAAGAAGACAAGAAGTGTTTATCATTCCCATTCTACAGATGCAGAAACAGAGGCACATAAAAGTGAGTTCTCAACAGCTATTAAGACATGGTATCAGGACGCAAACTACCGACCATCTGGCTACAGGGCTGGCTCCACTTCACTTGGTGGCCTCCTAGGCAGCCCCCTGGAGCATAGAGGTGTGGCCAGGGTGCACATGTGGTCCCACAAATCTGCCCATGTTCCCTGAGGATGAGCTCTGGGGATTGGGGCTGGGACTTCCACTTATGCTTGAGGCCTCAGTAACACCGGATACACACAGCCCACAACGATGTGGGCTGGCCAGGAATAGCCACGTTGTCTCCTCCCCGGCAGACGACATGTCTAAATGCCAGCTACTCTGCTCAGAGCAGAGGGCCATGAAGCAGGCCTTGCCTCCTTGAGGCTTCTTCCTGCTGGCCACCAGGTGGTTTTGCTCCATGCCACCCTTGGTTCAAAAGCCAAGCCTGGAGAAGAAAAACAAAGACTCTTCCGCTCCAGCCTAGTGGTCAGAGCCCAACACCCCGTCCTGAGGCAGCGCGGGCCCTTCCCATCAGCTGCCCTCTGTCAGGTGTTCAATCTGCAGCAGCTGAGAGAGGAAACAAAACAGACATGTTCTCCCTTTCCAGGCAACTCCTGGCTAGGATGTTGTCTTAGGCTTGGGAAGTGTAATTCTCAGGCATTGCACTATTATTCCTGTCTGTGAGGTGTGATCCCCTTGGAGGTGTGATGCAGGCCAGGCTACTTGTGCTTGCAATTTTAAATCTGCCCTGATTGAGAGTACAAGGGGACTGGCCGTGCCAGGCAAGTCCTCTCTTTGCAGGGCTGCTTGCCTACAGGGGATACTTAGAGGCGAAGAAGTCTATGCTGATGGTTGAAGGTGTTACTGAGACACATGGACTGGCATTAGGGCAGACACATCCACAGGGAGACTGCCTGCCTGGGAGGGAAGGGGAGGGAGGGGAGGGGCAGGAAGGCGAGGGGAGAGTAAGGGAGGGAAGAAGAGTGGAGGAGAGGAAAGGGGAGGGAAGGACAAGTCAGGGTAAGGAAGGGGAGAAGAGGGAGGTGAAGGGGTAGGGAAGGGAGGGGAAGAGAGGGGAAGGAAGCCAACCAGGCCAGCCCTTGGGAATATCCCCTTACCAGACTTCAGATTTGCCCATAAGTGGGAGTTCCAGAGCTCCTTGGGGTAACAGAGGGTAAAGGGTTGGAGAGCTCCTTAAAGGGAAAAATGGGTTCAGAACCCCTATAGGGGTTCCTTTCCAGGCCTAGACTCCTACCCAGACAGCACAGCCAGCCCTGGCTGTTCCCAAGCCATGGAAGACAATTTTGAAAAGGTCTAGAAAGGTTTTCTGAAGCACTGGGCATGGGCAGGGCCCCTGGTTGCATTGCTGATGGCAAAGAGCCCTAGGGAGCCTGTGGTAGGTCAACCAGCTGTCCCATATACCATGGATAAGCCCAGCACAAGAACAACCAATTATCATGTGAGTGGATGTTTCCTGTCTGTCCCTCCCATTCTGTACCCTACTCTATGCCCAGGATGTAACCCCTGTGACTTGCATTAGCTATGCTCCCCTGTTCCCAGATGTCCCCTTCCAACAGAGACAGTAGATACTAGCTATACTGATACAGGAACAGGTTCCAAAGCTATAAATTCCCAAGACCTTGGGGCCAGGGAAAGTACTTAGGAGTCCTGTTGTGGGGAAGGAGGTGATGACAGCTACAGCCAAGAAAAAATCATGTCCTTTCCATCAGAATTGCCATCACTGTCCCATCTGTGACTTCCCTGTTGAGGCAGACAGCATGAATGATCTCTGGTGGGGATGTTCAGCAGCTGTGCCTGTCTAAGAGCTCCCTTGTCACCAGGGATACGGAACAGGAGGACATCAGCCATCAGAACTGCTGTGGAGAGCATCCAGATGAAGATTTCAATTCTGCGATCACTAACCACCTGCAGCCCATCCAAAGGGGAGGCCATCTTTCCATGATCCAGAACCTGAACCTAGAACAGCCCACCCACCTACCCCAGTTTAGAGATGGGAAGGGCTTTCTCTACTCACTTACAATTTATTCCTAGGTCCTCACTTTATGCCTTGGCCACAGTGCCAACAGTCACCACACCCTGTATGCTCCATGCCAGGCACTGTCCTAAGGAAGAGCACCACACAAATAACTCAGGAAGGCAGAACATCTTGATTCTCAAGAAACTAGCACAGTGACTGAGGCTCAGAGAAGTTACTAAACTTGCCCGAGGTCACCTAGCAGCTTACCATTGCAACTAGGATTTGAAATTTGTTTCAATAACCACTCTACAGATGGCATCATATAGGTGTCGAAGCTGCACTGATGGGGGGAGGGGGGGCAGTCAGCACAGTGAGTTTCTAGGTGAAGTCTGTCATGTCTCTAGGAACCTACAATGCTGTCCCTGTATCTAACCCAAATCCTTTCTGGGTCAAGGAAACTCCAACTGCCTTTAGGTCCTTCACAAATACTGGTGCCTGCTAAGTAAACATCATGGGCAGGGGGCATTTCCAGGTATACAGCTACACTAGCCTTGACCCCAAACTCTTGGCTGTCCTGTATGTGCCTGCTGTCCCTGCCTCTCCCAACCTGGCTAGAACTTGCCAGCAATCGTTTTTGACTGCATTCTGCCAGTAGGGCTCCATTCTTGATGCCACATGAGTGAGAAAGGAAGTGGCCTGAAGGACATCTTCTTTTTCTTGGAATCTGGGGACTTCACCTCCCAACCCAGAAGCCAGTTGTCCTATCCCATCCCTTTTTTCTTCTCCTTTCCCAGGTCCCCATCTCAAGGCCTAATTCTCCTAACCTTGCATCCCTGTCTCCACTGTTCCTGGGGAATGAAGGTAGGAAAGAATTTGACTGCATGGCCTTAGAAGCGAGTGGTGAGCAAGCCACTGCTCTGCCAAGTACAGGCTTTGGTAAGGTGGGTGAATGATTTGGCCTCCCCAAGTTGAGTTTGTTTTCTTGACCACAGGAAGATGTTGTGTTGGCTAAATGAAATAACATATGTGACAGGGCTTGGTCCCAGAGTGGGACCCAGCACATCAACTTCTTCTTTCCTTTAATATGTGTCTCAAAGACATGCAAAGAGGATTAAGTGCAGTCATGAATTGCCCACACAGCTCCTGCTCCCACAGACACAATCAATGGATCTTCCTTCTTGATCCCTACAACTTCAGCTTTTGTTTTTGTTTGTTTTGTTTTGTTTTTAGAGCAATATGGTAGAACCACTTGCCAAAGAATGCCAGCCAGTCTTGGAAGCTGGGTGTAAGTAAGGGATGTGAGTGTGGATAAGGCAGGTCAAGACCAAGCCCACAGGCTCTTCCCATTGAAATTCTCTGCTTCTGAGCTCAGCATGGCTCTGAGGCTGCTGGGCCCAAAGCTTTAGAGCAGATGGCCACCAGCCCCGTTTCCATCTCAGCTGTCCTTTGAGGAGCCTCCCGAATCTATCTCTACCGCCATGCTGCTTTTTAACTGAGGCCCATTTTTGTCATCTCAATAATCTTATACTTTTACTAAAAATAAAACCCAAGTAGTCCAGCCCTTGAGAAACGGGATATCTGGGTTCGAGGACAAATTCCTCCTTCCTGGCACAGTCCCCCCTGGGGAGAGCAACATGGCTGAGAGCTCCCAGCAAGCCTGGCTCTTCAGGAGGCCTCAAGAGAGGTGCTGGGAAGGCCATGCCGCTAAGGGGCTTCCCACGCATGCTCACAGGCGAGGCTTCCCCTTTCTCCCAGGGCACAAGCTCTCAGCGCTTGCTCCCACTCTCTCCAGACAGCCGTGATAAAAGGCCCCTTTGCTTCTGCCCAGTCTCCTCCACAACATCAAGCCATTGACTGATATCAAAATGGTCACCTCATTGGGGCTGTCATCATTTTTCAATTTTCCGAGTGGCTGCCTCCAGCATGGTTTGCAGAGGAGGGCAGCTGCATCAGCATCTAAGAAAGCCAGCTCTGTCACCAGGTTGTCACCGCCCATTTCCAGCACTCTCGGGTTGGAGTCCTGACTCTGCCGTGTAGATGCGGCACCTGGGGAGCCCATTGCAGATGGGAACTCCCCTCGCCTCCTGTAAGATGAGGAGTATGAAGGGAAATGACAGGAGGTGGGCACAGAGCAAGCAAGTTGGCACCGCTGCATCCTCATTGCTAGTGCTCTTCCAACAATGTGGCTTGCAACAGAGCGCTCTTCTCCCCCATCCTCCAAACTCAGCTCTTCTCCTCTCCCCTCATCCCCTTTGCAGAGGGTTTTGGGAAGGAAACAAGTAGGCATCTCTGCCATCTGTGTCAGGTGGCAGGCACAGAGCAGGGTCCAAACACCACAGGAGAGGAGGGCAGCCACTGGATGGATACCTGGGTAGTCACCGTGATGCTTGTGGAATTACTGATGGGCACTAGTACAAGAGCACAGCATCCGGAGGCTGAAGGTGAGGGCCTGAGGCAGGACAGGACAGGGCAGGAGCGGGGAAAAGTTTCATGAAACAGCACAACAAGGTTAAGGGCAGGGTCCTGGTGGACAGGTGCTCTGGGCCAAGAGATCATAGCCTGAAAGAAACAAGGGATGACGGGGTGCTCCTGTGTAAGCAGGTGATGTGCTGTAGTTAGACTCAGATGCCAGAAACAGGCAAGCCACATCAAGTCTCAGCTCCATCACCTACCAGCTGGACAATGGGCCACCAATTTGACTCCCGTCCTTTTCCTGTAAGGTTTTGGGATTGGGAGGGAAGTTGTTTTTGTTTTGCAGTACTGAAGTCCAATACTGGGCCTTCGCCCAGAACTACGTTCCTGGCTTGAACTTCTGATTCTCCTGCTTCAGCCTCCCAGAGTACTGGGATGACAGGCCTGCACTATCTGGCCCAGCTTGTAAAAGAAGTGCTATAACAGAACACGTCCCATGGGGCTGCTGCCAGAATTTAATAAGGTCACGTATGCAATACCCTTTGCATAGCACCAAATGGAGCCCCTGGGCACATGAAGGTGGCATAAAGCTGCCACACAAAGCCTCCTCCGTCTTCTAAGGTGATCGTTCTCCCGCAGGCTGGGTGGCTCTTCCTTGGCCTCTTCTGCCTTCACTCTATTCCTCATCCCCACCCATTTTTACCCATGCATTTCCAATCTTCAAACCTTAAGATGACACAGGAGGGAAATTCTAGAATTTTCACATTCTAACTTGCTACCTAGTCTGATCTCCATTTTACTGCATAAACATCACTGGTGAGAGTTTAACTACTTTTAGCATATTAGCATACCTACAATGACAGAAAACTACTTCTGGGGCAGTGATATCCTTTCTAGAAAGTTCCATAAAATTCTCATCCCCGACCCCCATCTCACCCCTGTAGCTTTGCCCCTTGGCCGAAACCACTTTAGCTGAGTAGCTGCTTAGTGCCCAGCCCGGTGCAACAGCATCAATCACCGCAGACATGACCCTGCTCTTATGGAGTTCACCTTCCAGAAGGAAGGCAGACTAAAGCAAGCCAGACACAGGTATGAAGGGCCAAGACTACAGGAAACACATAGCCAGTCTTAGCAGATTAGAAACTTATTCATCAAAGGAATAGAGGAGGAATTCTTAAGCAGAGAGAAAGCAGAGAAAAAGGCCCAGGAGGGAGGGAAGCTGCTGTATGAGGAAATGGAGAGAAATTCCATCAGAGCAGACCATGAGAAACAGAGCTGAGAGCTTCATCAGTATAGGTGGGTGGGACCCAGGCTCTTCTCCACATGCCTGCATGATCTAGGGCTCTGGGGAACCACAGCATAGCTCACAAAATGCTGCAGTCCCAGCCTCCCTGCCACTCTCTGCATGGCCAAGAAATGGACCATGATACGCGTAATATTACGTTAATGGTCTGTCGCATCAAAGGCGGGATGAGGAATTACTCCTGTGGCAGCAGAGGATTAACTCCTCCTCTTCTGGTTTGTTCCAGAACCTTTTGGATAAATACTTTGGAGAGGGAAGGTGCCAGCTTGGAGAAGAAGCAAAATGGTGTCAAACTGTATAAGGTTTCCAAGTTTGTAATCAGTTTGGATTAAGTCTTTGGGGAATTCCTTTTCTACTCGACTGTCAATATTCAGGGATGACTTAGCCCTTTGGCTGGATCCAATTCATTTTCTTCCCTGAACTCCCGAGTCAGCCAGGAAATCAACTTTACGTCGTCAGCTCCACCAGGGCCAGGATTGATAACCCTCCATCAAGAGAAATCTCTGACGATCAGCATTCAGGGCATGCTAAGAAACTGCTATACCTCTCAGAAATTTATTGGTGTTTCAATAGGCTCTAGGGCTGAGAGGGAATTCCTAGGCCATTAATTCCTACAGGATGCTCTGTCAGTTAATGTGGATCAGGAACCAGGAACCTGGAGATATGACTCCTACCCAAGAACCCTCTTCCCTAAGCACTGACACCTTTTGGACCAGACAACCTTCTGCACCATATTCTGAACATATTTAGTCATTCACCAGTTTCTGCGGTGTAAATACTCCCTCCTTGGCCAACTTAAGATACCAATGTGACATCACTGTAGCAGAACTGGGAACAGATGCTTGTTAGCTGCCAGATATAACATTTTTACCTCACAAATACAATAGAAATAAGTCACCTCAAAAGCACAGATCTCAGTAACATAGGTCATTATAACATAATCACATGTAATGAAGTTTAAATATTTATTTCCTTTTTTGTTTGTTTTGCCTTGTTTAAGACAGGATCTCACTCTATCGTCCAAGCTAATCTTTGAGTTCACTGTATAGCCCAGGCTGGCCTTGAACACACTGCAATCCTTCTGTCTCAGCCTGCTGAGTACTTGACTACTGGTGTGTACCATCATGACCAGCCAGTATGTGGTGCAGAGAGATCAAACCAGCTAGGAAGCCATACACTTCCTAGGCATCTTAATTACTTGTTCATTGCTGGGACACAATACTCAAAATCCATAACTTAGGGGATGAAAGATTCATTTTAGCTCACAGCTTTAGAAGGTCTCAGTCCATTCTTGGGTGCTACCAATGGTGGAGGCACGTGACAAAGGCCCAGTACAAGAGGAGCTCTTAGCAGCATGGCAGACAAGATAAGCATGGAAGGGTGGAGCTAAGATGTAGCCTTCCAGGTCATGTTCCATGATCTCCCCCTTTCAGGTCAAGCCCCAATGTCCCACCTCTTCCAACCAGGTCCCACCTCTTAACAGCACGTGGTTCCATCAGTATTCTACAACATCCAAATACATGGGTTTTGGGGGGCCATTCCAGATCCAAACCATAGCAGTAGGCCAGTGCTCTAATCACTGAGCTACACCTCTATCCCCTGGGCTTTTTAAATTATTATTATTCAGGGCTAGGAGACTGAACCCAGGGCTATGTACTTGCTAGGCAGGCGCTCTAACCACTGAGCCATGCCCCACCCCTTATTTCCTTTTTAAATGTAATTTCTTTAATTATGAGTATATAATTCAATTTCTAATAACAACTTTAATTAAATTTCCAATGTGGATGTGGAGAAAAAAAGAGCCTTTGTCCAGTGTTGGTGGGAGTGTAAATGAGTGCCACCTTTGTGGAGAATGGCACAGAGGTTCCTCAAGAACTAAACATAGGACTACTCCATGATCCAACAACCCTAGTACTAAGTACACATCCAAAGGAAATGAAAACACACCAAAAAGATAACTATATTCTCATGTTTATAGCAGCACTATTCGTAATAGTAAAGCACTAGATTAGAACCAGCCTAGGTATCCACCATCAGGAGAATGAGGAAAAGGTGAAACGTTTTAATGGAGTATTAATCAGACATAAAAGAACAAGGAAATCTTGTAATTTGCAGAAAAATGGATAGAACTGTGGGTCATTGTATTAAGTGAAATAAGCCAGCCACAGAAAGACAAGTACTGCATGTTTCTCTCCAATGTAGAAGCAAAAATGGTTGACCTGAAGACATTGATAGAATACCAATTACTAGACATTGTGAAATATAGTGGAAATAGGAGATTTTGGCTGGACTTGATCAGTACGTGCTGTATGAATGTGTGGCATTAGCACATTGAATCCCGTTAAGGTTTAATATGTGCTAATAAAATAAAACAAGCTATCACTTTATTTAGGCCAGCTCTCAAAATTCCCAAGAATTTGACAGTTTTCAAGAGGCAAGTGGTGCCACTGGTGTAGTGGTATCATACAAAACTCCCAGTTTTCATGAGGCAGTGTAAACGGCTCTAGCACCTCACTGCTTTTATAGCAGGATGTCAGCAGCCACTTGTCACTTTTATGAGACTGGATATGCCTAGAAAATGATCACTGTGCTGGCTTCATGGTCACTGATACCTCTGCTGCCGATGGGTGCTGCCTGGCCTGGAAGACAGAGCTCTTTCCCCAGTCCATCTGTGGGCTCAGACTTTCTTTCCTCACTATCAGCCCAAGCAATCATCCAGCTCCAGTGTAGTAGCATCTTTCATTCCTTCCCTGAGTTTCCATGAATCCTATACACAACTCCCTTGTCTGTTGATCTCCAAGGTGGTCTTTTGTTCAATAATGATTTATTTCACTCCTCCAGAGAATACAGGGACCCCTCGTGGCACCTCCAGCTCGGTCTGTTTTTATGAGATAATCTTCCTTTTTAGGATAGGGAAGGGTTTTCAAGAGGAAAGAAGCAGAATCCAAGAAGGTAACCACCTGGTAGACACATTATGCAAAGTTCCCACCCATGATGAATACAGTGGTCTAGAATATTGTGAAAAGTACAGGGATGAACTCCTGAGACTAAATCATAAAAGACATAAAGGACATAGCACATCCACTTGTGTTCTCTCGGATCATTCTCTCTGGGAGAAGGTAGCCATCATGTCATAAGGACACTCAAGCACCCCCATGAAGATGTCCACGTGATGAGAAACTGAGGCCTTCTGCCAACAGCCAACACCATCTTGCCAGTTATATGACTGAGTTCCCCTGGAAAGTGAATTCCCAGCAACATCTGCTCAGTTCTCAACTATAGAAACACAATTCCTGTCTTCAATTCCTGTCTCCACAGGTCTCACATCAATTAGGTGTCAGCTGGGCTGTGAAGGACCCTGCTCTTGATAACGCCATAACAATAACCTAAACAAGATAGATTTCTGTGTCTCTTAAGTAAATAAAGTTCAGAGGCGGGCAATTTAGGTCTCTACTGCCACTGCACAGGTCAGTGACCTTTGACCTTGTTACTCGGCCATCATTAGAGTGAACTTATGCCCTCTAGTCTGTTGGTGGCTGTTTGATATCCAGCCATTATGTCTGCTTTTAACCAAAAGGAAAGAATGGATAAGTAGTGCACTGTCTTCTGTTAAAGACAGTAACAGGTGACGACACACCCTTATATTCCATTGGTCACAACTTAGTCATTGGATCAGTTTTTATTCATGGTGGTTTTGTGCCTGTGTAAAACTGCACAGCCCCTTGTATGAAGACAGAAGAGAATGGATACTGATAGGCAATAACATGCATTTCATTCTCTACTAGAAACCTCATGATTCCTATTAGCCAACAGATGGGGCCAACAGGCATCTTCTGCTTTCAGTGGCTGGCTGAGAGCTAGTGTGCTATCTCTGCACATATCACCCAAAACACTCTCCACTACTGTTCTCTAACAACATTCCTTTGAGTTGCTTGTGTTTTAATTATCTGTCACTAAAAGGTAGAGTTTATAAAGGTAAGGCCCTTGTCTGACTAGTCCTGATTTGAATTCACAGAATCCCAACATTTGCTGAATAAGTGAAAAAGGCAACCAAGTACGGAGACCCTTTGTCCCTTCACCATGGTCAACAACCGGTTCCCACACAGGTGTTCCTGATGAGGAAACCACTATCAAAACACTACCCGTGGCCTACCCTGAGACCATCTTAGAAACATCCGAAAATCCTTTGCTCAGGACTGTGTGCAAAAAGCAGTGCCCACCTGATACCTGCTTCAGAACAAACATTCCCTGACTCTTAAGGAAATGAATCATCTTTTTAGCCACATAAAAAATGGCAGACGATTCTACAGAAGAAAGTGGAACAAATGCAGAATGGGCAACTGCTTGAGAGCTCTTCAACTTTTCCTAGAGAACCAGTCTATGTCCTCACATACTCACAGCGCTAAATGAGATGTGCCAAATGTAGTCCTATCAAACAACTGGTCCAAGAGGTTTCACTTTTGCAAAACTGTGAGCATGGGGAGAACCAGAGAGAACGAATGACATCCAAACATGTTGCAAATATAAAACACATTTTTTAAAACAAAGAAAAGGAACACCTGCACGTGTCTGGGAAAGCACCAGTGGTTTGGAGAGATGACCAAAAACTGTGATCCTTGGTAACAACAGCAAAAAGAGAGTCTCAAATAAACGTGAAAAACAAGCCACAAGAGAATGAATAAGGAAGTAAATAGAATTCACGGAAAACAGAAATAGGAAACACTAAAATGTGGAAAAAGCTTTCAACTCTATTAGCAATCAAACTATTTTCACCCTCAGGCTGACAAGCATTTCTTTGGAAAACAGTACGTGGTGCTGGCAAAGACAGGCAATTGCGCAGCCAGTTGCATGCAGTGTTAGGAGGACACAAATTTGTGCACTTTTCTAAAAAGCCATTTGGAAAGGTGCATCGGCAAACTTCAAAAAATGTGCACAGTAAATTTGACACAGTGGCTCTACTCCTAGTCACTTACCCTAAAATATTCATGTCTCCAACAAATAATTCTTGATTGCCTGTTACATGGAATTTGCTGTACCTAATACTAAATATTTATGGGTGAATGAAAAAGACATTTTTCTTTCCCATGGAGTTTATTATTTGATAGGAAAACAGACAATAAACAAATTTAAAACCCAAGAAATATGTAAGTACAAATTACGATTCAACTCAAAAGGCATGCTGTATTAAGGCGGTGCAATAAGATTACTGACTAGATGATCGTGAAAGTTTTTCCCAAGTGGGCTGCATTGGGCCAAGATCTGAAAGGTGATAAGACAGCTGTGAGAAATCAGTACACAGGTTCCAGGTGAAGAAAACAGCATGTCAAATGTCCTGAGTCTGGAAAAGTGTCAAGGACACCTCAAGTGATCAAAGAACCAATGAGAGGTCAGGATGTCTGGGAGTATCAATGGGGAGGGTAGGAGAGGCATGAGATGGAATTGGAGAGGAGTTAGGGGTGGGGAAGGAAGGCTGACTGATGTCCGCTAAGCATTGTGCTGGGCACATGGAGAGGGTTTCAAGGTTTTGAGCAGGACAGTAGCAGATCCACAGTTTTACTTGGGGAGCACAGTGTAGGTGGGTCACAAAATCAAAGAGGCAGAATCCAACCACACTTGAAGACAGGAAACTTGACTGAAAGGTCATTGTTACCCATGGCCAGGGCTCTACAAAGGGCAACAGATGTGGCATTTTGAGGTACAGTCATATGACTTAGCCACTGATGGCCATGAGGCCAGGAAATGAGGAGCTGGAGCTGTGATCACCACTTGGGGCCTGGGCTCCTGGAAGAATGGTACATCCGGGTGCTGGGTCAGGATGTGAACATCAGGAATCACTTCCCATGTCTTCCTTTCACAGACATTCCAATCACCCCCTAGAACGTGGGTCCTTCTCCTGCACCCACCCAGGGGGAAACTGAGCACCTCAATGTTCACCAGCAGGGAGGCCCAGAATAAAGCAGAAAGCCAATCCTTCTTTATGCCCCACCCCATCTCTTTCTGTTCATGATTCAATTAAAAATTGTATGTAGGTTGAAATTTTTCCTCAAGAAAGGCTTTCTGGTAAATTTCTGCAGCAAGAGCAGTGCCTGCATTCCCCTTTCCTGGTTCATGGGCTTACATCAAGACTATTTCTTCATGAAAGACACAGCTATTCCAGGCCTCAGGCCTGGGTCAAGAGTCCCAGCAAGACCTCATGTTGTCACTAAGGGCCACCTCACATTCTTAGTAGTCCTCCCTGAAGGATGCTGGTGGGGACTATCCTAGAGGAAGAACCCAGCTTCGGGAAGGGCTGGGTTGTCGAGGTAAGGATGGTACCGCGGGTCCTCCTGTTCTCTGAGACATCTGTGGGGAGTGCTAAGGCCACCAGGCCTGATTTCCTGTTTCTGTTTCTTCTCACATAAAATGGAGTGTTTAATGCAATGCTCATTTCTCTGGAAATCTTGTGCGGGCTCAAGAAAGCGGCTGTAATATATGCAAGGCCACTGCTGAGAATACAAATGAGGGAGCCAAGTCCAGCGGCCAGCCTCACATTAAACATGCTTCAGAATACAAACACAGCCTGCCTGGCATGACGATGCCAGCAGCCACCAAGCCCAGGCCTCCAAAAATGGGTCTGCTGCGAGGTCATGAGTTCTGGATGACATGAGAGCACTGATCTGGGCCACTTTGAGTCATGAAAACTTTTCCTCATTAAAAAAAAGAACAAAAAAACATTGCCTTGAAAGAACCAAGTCCATAACTCAATTTTGAAACTTTCCTTAAGTCCTATTGCAGTGCATGATATTGGGCTACATGTTTATGAAAATACAATTTCCTGTTAGCTGTTCTAAATAAATAGGGTCCTTTAAAGGTCATTGTATGGTTAGGAGAGAAATAATGATTTCCTCTTCCATTTGAAACTATTTTTTCCCGTTAAATTATTTGGGGGGGGGGCTGGAGTGGCGATGGGGTACAGTGTCTCGCCATGTAGCCTAGGCTGGTCCTGAGCTCACAATGGAGTCCAGGCTAGCCTTGGACTTAGCAATCCTCCTACCTAAGCCTCCCATGTGCTGGGATTACAGGCATGCACCACCACACCCAGCTTTATGTAGTGTGGGGAATTGAACCTACAGCCTTGTGCTTAACCTCTGTGCCATTCCTCCGGTCCCTTTTCCTCTTAATTTAAAATCTTATATATGGTAAGATGTAGAGTTTTTTTTTTTAAAAGAGAGATGTTAATAATCTTTTGAGACACAGTCTCAGTCTGTGGCCCAGGCTGGTCTTGAACTCACTATGGAGCCCAGGCTGGCCTAGCCCATGGCAATCCTCCTGTCTCAGCCTCTGGAGTGCTAGGATTGCAAGTGTGAGCTGTCACGCCCAGTTATTAGGAACCTGGGGCCTTGTGCTTCGGATGGAGACCAGCGCTCTTATCCCTGAGCTACACCCCCACCCCTTACAACATCTTGAGAGACAAGATGGAACCCTTCTTATCCCAAATTCAGGACACCGTGGGGAGATTTCATTAAACTCCAAATTCCACATGACCTTGTGTCTGCCTGGATGCTGCCAAGAGGGCTGCAAAGGGCCTAATAGAATTTCCTTTCTCAGAGGGGTGGTAGACACCCCCAGTGGAGGCCCAGCCAGCAGGCAGTTTTTCTAGGCAGGAGGAAGGAAATGGAAACTATTTTTTGGAGAGTTCCCTGAAGCAGTGAAACAGCTATCTTTTCTTTTCTTTCTTGTGTTAGTAATTATAAAACAGTTTTAACCCAAGAGAAAAGTAAAGAAAATAATAAACCACCCTCCATCAAAACCAAGAATTCGCTGAATTTGCTTCCAGCGCTCCTGCTCCTTCCCTCCCTCCCTGTTTTTTCGGCCACTAAAATGATTTAGAACTAGCTGAAGCCAGCCCCTTCCATCCTCCCAGAAGTAGCCTCTGCCTGAAACAGTGTGAGTCATTTACATCCTGGATCTTAATTTGCTTCCTCCAAGTACATGAACCCAGAAACAGTCAGCCCACTGTGTTGTGTATTTTAAAATTTTTATTCAAATGGTATTGGTATTCATTTTGTACGTATCCTCCTGAAACTTGTTTTCCCTCAAAATTATGTTTTGGATGAGGTAAACACACCATGGTCTTGACTAAAGCGACTCACCATCCTCGAGATAAGAGTTCCACCCAACTAGATCCACAGACTGAATGCAATTCCAATTTTTTAAAATACTACTAGGTTGGCTTTCTGGTTTTTTTTTTTTTCCAAAGCTAAGCAAGTTGATTATGGAGTTTATCTGAAAGTACAAAAAAAAAAAAAAAAGCAAAACTATCCAAGAGAGCCCAGAAAGAGAAGAGCCATCTGGAGGGCCGGCACCACCAGACATCAGCACGTATTGGAAAGCCTGCAATTAGGAGCTTAGTACTGGCACATGAATAAACACAGACCAATGGGACCAAAAGAAAATCCAGAAATAGACTCAACGGCATCTGGAAAGTTATTATATGAGGAAGGCGGCTTCACAAATCTGTGTGGAGAAATGACTTTTTCTTTAAGTGAGTGGTGTCGAGATAATTGAAT
Source organism: Ctenodactylus gundi (assembly GCA_004027205.1). Taxonomy (NCBI): domain Eukaryota; kingdom Metazoa; phylum Chordata; class Mammalia; order Rodentia; family Ctenodactylidae; genus Ctenodactylus; species Ctenodactylus gundi. The sequence goes on from PVKB01000139.1 coordinate 478,043, forward strand.
CGCCATATGGAAAAAGTCAGCCCCAAACTCACACCACATGCTGGGGTAAAGTCCAAAGTCACAAAAACTAAAACCCTACAGGTACTAGAGAAAATGCCAGGGGTGGGAAAAAAACTTTCTGAACCAGAAACAGTAAGGAAAAAAATCCATTACATTAAAACAAACGCCTTTCCTCCTCCAAAAATATTTTCTTTGGATATGTTTGTGATACAGATTCACTTACACATAAATTACATGGGAGACTGGTTATATATGTATCACTTTTTGATCACCCCTCCCTCCCCACCTTGCTTCCCCTTCTCCCACTTTCAAGTCCCTTCTCCTCTCTGAGAGATCTACCTCCTTGTTTCCTACCTTCCCTCTTACATTATTTTTTGTCATTTACATTTTGGATTTCTCATAGAAGTGAGACCGTGCGATACTTAACCTTTTCCACCTGGCTTATGCCTCAAGGTGTATCCACTTTTTATAAGTGCTTCAGAATTAGCTTTCATCATGGCAGCATAATACTCCTCTGCGTATATGTACCGCATTTCCTTTGTTCATCTGCCTGTTGGTGGACGTACAGGCTGTTTCCGTGACTGAGCTATTAGCAGTTGTGCACTGTAAATGTCAGTATTTGTGTGTCCTTATAATATGATGACTAGCTTTTTTGGACAGGGACCCAAAAGAAGTACAGCTGGATCAAATGAGACTTCTATTTTCAGTTTTAAATCCATTTGTCGAGCCCAAACCTCCCTAAGTAAAGTAGAAGACAACTCACACTTGAGTGGGCTTCTGCCTCAAGGGCACCAGGGAAAGCCCACAGCATCCCTGGTCAGTGGGCAGCGGGCTACAGTGTCCAGACTGAAGGTAGCAGCAGTGACAATGCCTGTGGTGGGAGGTGGAAGGGGGAGGTTTCCACGAAGTCCAGTTTCCTGTGTTGGAATCTGGCACCAACACTTACTACCTATGTGGTCTTAGGAAGTTGTTTAAACTCTGTAGACGTCGGTTTTTCCCTCTATAATTAAGGACTAATTCTAAGTCCTGAGGTTGTGAGGAGGAATGAGTAGCATTTTTGTGAAAAATCTTAGAACACAAAAGGCCTGGAACATTCTAGAACATCGATTTCTTCCTGAGGCCCACAGCTTCTGATTACACCAGAGGCCAGGCACAAGCTAGTCATATGGTTCATCCCAACCACCCCCAGCTGCCTTGCCAATCTGGGAACCCATCCATTCCCTAGTTCTAAGGAGCAAATCTGTTCCTCTCCTTCTCACAAAATTTTTGTGCTCCCTTCTCACTGCTAAGAAACAAACTCAGCTGCCACTGCTGTAAGAACTGAATCTTTCTGCTGGGTACAGAGGCATACACCTGTAATCCCAGGTACCTAAGGGGCTCAGACAGGAGGATCACAGGCTTTGAGTCTCTGTCTTAAAATCATATGAAATTTACAAGAGCTGAGGATATAGCTTAATGGTATCTGCTTTCTAGCATGGGTGAGGTTCTGGGTTCAATCTCCAATACACACACACACACCCAAAACCACAAAACCTGAACATTCCTGACATTTTAAGAAGAAATTCTTATCATTGCCTGGTTGTGTTTTCTGTCTCTGTTGTAACTGCTCCATTTTGCCATATACTTTTTTGTTAGGGGTTTATTCGTTTTGTTTTCATAAATCAGCTTTTGAGTTTGTTGGTCCTCTTTATTATTTCTGTTTTCTACATTGTTAATTTCTGCCCTTCACTGTTTTCTTCTACTTTCTTTGGGGTTGTTCTGCATTATTATTCTTTTACCATCGTCCACTGAATTCTTCAGTCTCACTTCTTTCCTAGTTGTTGCATTTAGGGCTACACACTTCTCTCAATCCAAGCTGCATCTCATGCCGGGAAGGATTGTGGCAGCCCTTGCTACCCTTCACGAATGGCTGGTACCCTTCTGTCCATGGGGTGGTCGTCTTTCTTCATTCCCTCTGAGTGTGTCTGTATGGAAATGTGAGTGCAAGTGGTAGGTGGTACTCTTAGGTGGTTCAAGACACTCCAGAGCTCATGGTCCTTTGCTGTAGAGATGGGTAATGTTCCAGGGGACGGTGGTTCAATCAGCTCTGATTTCTGAGTGAAGACAATGCAAAAAAAAAAAAAAAATCTTCCTAGTGGGTGATGGACATAGAAATGAAGTAAAAAACAACAACAACAACAACAAAAAAAACAACCTTGGGTAGGTAAGCCACGAAGATACAGAAGTTCTTTGTTATCTCTGTAAGTAGCCCTTCGCCCACACTTCTATAAACTCATTGGTTCACCAAGTTGGACTTTGGTGCAATTGTAACTTTGGTATGTCTATTTTACCCTCTCTTGAGGGAACACACATTGGTGTTAACATCTTCTCAGGAAAAATTATTCCTGTGACACATTCCATGTGTCACAGAAATATCTTTTCCTGGGAAGCATGAGCAACAACATCTATTCAGTCCAAATAGAGCACAAAGGACAGGCTAAAATAACAACTGCACCAAAGAACAACTTGGTGAACCAATGAGTTGGTGAGGGATGACCCAAGCTATGTGTTGCATGGAGACATGAACATAACCTGATGTATCCTGCATGATACATTCAGTGTTTTTGTTATTACATTTAAGTAGTTTCTAATTTTCATTTTATTGATATGTACAAGTGCAGAATTTAAGGTTTACAATGGAGTTGAGCATTTTGTGCACATACATTTCTTGTCAAAGTGACAAGGGCTTTCCCGCTCTCCTTTTGTTCCTCCCCCTACCCTCTCTTCCCTCCCTTCACTGCCCTCCCATCCGGTCCCCCTCTTTCATTTTGTCTTTCGTTTAAAGTTCCATGAGATAGTTGTGCTCTAGGTCTCTCATATCAGAGAGACCATCTGATGTTTCATCTTCTGCTTCTGACTCACTTCACTAAGCATGATATTCTCAAGTTTCTTCCATTTGCTTGTGAAAACCTCCACGCTGTTGGATCTTACAGATGCGTAGTATTCCATTGTGTATAAGTACCACAGTCTAATTTTTATTATAACTTTTTTGATGTATAAATTATCTAATAGCATTTTATTCCCAAGATATAGGTTTGATGTATAATTTTATTATATTGCGGTTCAATAATAAAATTTCTCTATGATTTGATGACTTGACAACCGCTGAAATGGATTATATGACCTGATATGGATAGTTAGGGCAAATACGGATCACATGTTTGAAATGTTTATATTCTCCAATTGTTGGGCATTAGATTTGTGTTTACCATTTGATTAACCTGGTTTATAGTGTGGTCAACTTTTCCATATTCTTGTTATTATATTGTTCTCTTGGTCTGTCAACGGCTGAGAGAAGCAAGTCATACTCTTCTGCAACAATTCTGGACTTGCCCGTCCTTTTATGGATTCATAAGGATTGTATGAGCTATTTATGAGTTCATACATTCTCTGAACATCTTTCAAAACATGTTTGTAATCTCCCGTGTGCTCCTGCTGGCTTTCAATCACAAGACTTTGGGGTAAAAATAGAAGTGCAGAATAGCACAGGTTTTTTTCCCTCCAGTAGCTCAAGTCTACCAGGGGTAGCCTTTTCCAGGGGCAGCCCCTTTGGAATATCTTAGGAAAACTAGAAGGCATCTCTTCAACATTTTGTGTTTCCTTTCCCCCTGAAAGTCTGGGAACCCAGGATGGAGGGTTAATGACCATCTTATTTTGATTTAAGAAAAAATGAGTTTATAGCCCACCATGTGATATGACAAACAGAAAACAGTGAAGGAAATGCTTTAAATCTGGATCACACGGTGAGAGGTAGAGGGATAGTCTGTGTACAGTAAGTATGCTTCCTCTTGTCCAGACCATTTTCAAGCTCAGCCATCTTTTTGGGACTTCCTGTACGTAGAGGTGGGACTTCCTGCGCATGAAGATGAAACTTTCTGTGCACAGAGGTAGAGCCAGTGCATACTTAAGCAGCCCTAATCTTAGGAATGGAAAGAAGTCACCACATTCCCTACATGGGGGCAGAGACTGGCCTTTCCTAGGAACCTAACTGAGGGCCTATTGTCATTAACACCAGGAAGACAATAACTACAATTAATGAAGGTGGTGGAAAGAACCAACTCAGGGGAGGAAGGGGAAGCTGAGTTAGCAGTGGGCTTGAGTAGAAGAATGTTCCAGAAACATGGTGAAATCAGATTACAGCCACTCTGAGGAGGCTGGATTTAATCCTAAAGGAAATGGTATGCCACTCGAAGTTTTGGAAGAAGAGATTCACTGATTTAAAAAGTGAATCTGGCAGCATCTATTGGCCAAATGCGATATGAATTTAAAAATGAGTATTGGATCCATGAGACTTTGTCAAGAACAACTGAGCAGGAATCAGTGTCTCAGTGGCTTTGAAAAGTGACTAGGTGAAAGTGGAAAGCATCAGGTGCTTGCCGAGTGGCCATGTAATAACCAGGAGCGTTGCTACCTTCCTGCTTTAGGCATCCTGCATAACAGCTTACCAAGCAACTTCTCCTTAAGCTTTACGTGGAGCACATTATTATTCATATTTTATAAATGAAATTGCTGAGGTAGAAAGAGTTTCACATCAATTTCCTATATCCAGAAACTCAGTAGCAGAGAGTCATGGGAAGAGCAAGATCCAGGATTGAAGAACAGCTCTTTACTTCATTGCTGTGTGACTTGGCTCAACTTGCTCCACCTCTCTAAGACTCCATCTGTAAATACCAACATCCACAAAAGGCTCAGCAAATGCCAGACATAGTAAGTCCTCAGGAATTGTCACTGGCATGACACTGGTATCAATGTTACCATCGACACTGTTCATGTTAACAGGACACTACCCAAGACCACAATGGCAACTCCAACTCTGTGTTACTCTCCAGTTTCCCTCAGAAACCCCTGGGTTCTCCAAGCCAGTGTCCTCCCAGCGAACAGCAGCTGATCCCCAGCCATGGCACAGTCAGCAGTGATGACTCAGGGATCACTGAAAGGGAGGATTTTGTTTCTTTCTAATCCCCAGGGGTGAACTTGTAAAGATAAATCTAGCTTCCCACTTAAGTCCTGACTTCCCTGCAGCCTGCCTGACGATGGAATGAAAAGCAAATCCTTCAGACAACTTTCGTGTTTGCTCTATGCAGGGAATAAGATGAACAACACATCCACAGACCCAAGTCGGGCCTCCGGGTGGTGCTGAAGGCCAAATTCCCCCAGCAGGGCTCACTGCTGTCCAAGCTGATGCAGATTCCAGACTTTAAATAGAAACGATAAATTATTGACTATCATGGTGATTGATTCTCAGACTGTCTGCTGACCACCAAATTGCTCCGATTGTCTCCCGAATGAAAATTCCATAAGTCATTAGTGAGTGCCCTTACCAGCATCAGTCAGGTTAACGATGCGGCTGCAATCGCTCCTTGACACTAATTACATTTTCTGACTAATTTTGAATGCGGAATTTTGCTAATGACTGAGACCCAGTGTAAAAGGCCCCATTTTCTCCGAGCAGTCCATAATCCATGGCACCTTCATGCCCACATTGTAATTATTAATATTGTTCCTAAGCCTGCCCCCTTGCCATGGTTTGGCAGCCTTTAAATAGAGATCTTTTCATTTCAGGCTCATGACATAAACATAATTTTACCTGGAGAGTTCCCTGAATGTGAGTTTCTGGAAAAGCAGGGCCTACGTGAATGGATTGCTAACTTGTAGAGACAATTGTGGAAAATGTTTAAGATGTGGATCTTCCATGGCTTTGGTGAAAGCAGAGGGCTCTCTTGGGCGGTCTCATACAAATGTCTACTTGGCTCCTGTGTTATTCTCACCCCACCCCCTTATGACAGCTGTCACCAGGCCATTTTACAGACAAGTTACTGGGACTTAGAGAATCTTCAGTTACCAACCCAACACCTCACAGCTTGTAAAAACATGCACAGAAGAACCAGAGTCCGTGGAAGGCGACCTCCACGCTGGCTTTTAGTGACTACCCCACCTCATGGTGTGATCTGTTCCCAAGAGCACAGGCAGCACCTAGGAACACAGAGATAGCCAGAACATGACAGAAGTGAGGAAATGACATTTTGGAAGATTATGGAACATTCTTCTTCCATCTTGCCCATGACTCTGCCTCTCCACCTGCTCACATGCTCTGAGGGACATCAGTTATTATGTTGGGAACTCCCTGCCCAGAGGTCCATGCAGGGACTGAACCTCTCTATCCAACAGCCAGTGAGAAATTAAGTCCCACAAACTGCCTTGTGAGTGACCCTGGAGTAGCACCTTACCCAGGGGAGTCTTCAGCTGAGACCACAGCCCAGGCCAACATTTCAGTCCAAATTTGCGAGTGACCTTGAGTCAGAGGACTCACTTTCTTAACCTGTTTCTGTGAGGTAATGAAGGTATGTGAATGGAAGCATTTCAGTTTGGGAATATTTGTTACACAGCAAAAGACAACTAATACCTGGGTCCAACATTGGCTGGAACAACCCCAAAACCCCTTGTTTATTTGCTTCTCTCTCTCTCTGTGTTACTTTGAATAACACAGTCAATATTATATTACTATAATATAATCTTCTGTATTCTTCATTTATAATCAAATAAAATATGTATACAATAAGAATTGGAAACTCCCCTTTACTTTCTTTGTTTATAGTTTTATGCATCCTTCCTGTAATTTCCTGTATATTCATATTGATACATAATTTGATTAGAATGTAAACAGACTTCTTTCTCCTATACATGCTTTTCTAAGATGTGGTTTATTCACTTCAACACACAGACACTTCTCTGAGTTAGCACATATATTGACTCCTTTCCTTTGTTTTTAATTATTACAGAATACTGGGGGAAATTTTTGCTGTAATATATATAAACACCCTCTCTACTGACAGATGTTTGTTTCCAACACAAGTACAACAAATGTCCTTAGGCATAGATTTTTGTACATGTGTATAAAAAGATATTTCTAGAAATCAAATTTCTGGGTCACAGAAATTTTACAAGTTAGGGTCATATCTCTTCTGACTGCATCCTCAGATCAAAATAATAAACTTAATTCAAAGAAAATATTTTGAGGTCCTATCATTGCCAAAGAGACAAATGCCATCAGCTGTCTACATCTCAGGTGTTTACCCCTGGGATAACTCAAGGTCATCAGCAGTTTGAGGGCCTCAAACCAAGAGACAACAAAATTCACATGTCCTGCCTCTTTTCTTTATATAGTTAGGAGCATTTTCTTCGTTGTCTTTATTCGCTTTGTTATTAGTGGGGAAAAGAAAAGAAAAACAGAATCCCACAGGATGGGGAGGCAGAGACCTAGGTCAGGCAGCCATGTTCTTGGTCTGCTATTTTTAAATTTGCTGAGACATCCTGGCCAAGCCATCACCCCAGCAGGCCCTCATTGATCCACTCCTGTGGGGTTTGACCTCCAGGCCCCTCCTACTTGAGCTCATAAGTTTAACACAGGAACTCCAGGAGGACAGTATCCTTGCTGCTGCTGTGGGATATGTGTGACTTATCCTCCAAGGCAGGGAATAAAGTAAGAGCCATTCAAGAGCCATTAACCCACATGTTTTTTAGGCACCTGGTAAGACACAAGAGTCAAAAGTCACTCCAAAAAGGCTCAGGGGTCAAGGTGAAAGGTCAGGCATTTTGAACCCTGTGGGATTTTCCCCATCAAAATAAGGAACAGAGGGTTTGGGGTTGAGCACAAAGACACAGAACTTTGTTTTGAATCCTCTGGATAGGCACACGCCAAACACAGGAAATGGTACCTTCTCACCAGAGTCTCTCTTGCCCTCCATTTCACTGTGGATCAGAATAGCATTGAACAGTGGAGTCCTACAGAGTCTGTAGGTGGAGACCCCATTCAAACCACTTAAAATCTGCAGCCCAGCAGGAATAAGGGGCCCAAGCATGTATGTTCTCCTGCCAACCACTCTGCTTGATTTTCTGGTCTTGGTAAAATAATGAGGTTACAGACAAAAAAAAAAAATCTTCACAGCAACAAAGTCATAAAAATAACATTTTAACACGGTAGAGACATAGAAACTTGTTTAAGATTTGCTTAAGCTTTGCCACAAGTGGCCTGAGTTTGAACCATGATCTGAACTCACCCAGTGGATCCTGGTTTTTCCTGGTCCAGGTGTGGTCCCCAGCCTGCAACATGAGCTCTTCCTGGCAGCCTGTTGGGAAGACAAAAGCATTGATCTACCAAATCAGAATCTACATTTCAGCACGATTCTCCGGTGGTTGGCATTAAGGCTTTAGTGGTCAGCATCAAAAGATAGCAAGTGTAAAACCAGGATGTCGGATCCAGCAAAATTATCCCTGAAAATTGAAGGAGAAGTAAATATTTTTCATGACCAAGAATCCCCAAATAAATTTATGACCACTAGCCCACAAAAAATGCCATTAGTGTTTTTTGCAGAAAACACCTGAAGAAATCTTTGAGAGAGACAGAGAGACAAACAGCACCAAAGAACATGGAAGAAAGGACATATCTAAGGAGAAAGTGTAATAAAAAACATCAATTATTTGATTGATATCCCACTAAAACAGTACCAGTTTTCTCATAAAATCTGTGAAACTTTCCCCCATAATTATTTTTTATTAGTGTATTAGTTTGCAAAGCATAATAATAATATTCAACGTGGGGAATTGGTACAAAACCTTAATTTGTGAACCTTTTATTATGTGTATAATGTATTTAGATATTTGGCTGGAGATGGAGTGGCAGAAAGCAATGGTTTTGATTTGGAATAATATTAGTTCTAAAAATAAGTAAGAGTTGGTAAATAAGTGGTTCTTGGAATCTCTTCCCTGAAGCTGTCATTGAGTGGTAAAGATGAAAGATCACATGGCCTTCGTCCACTGACTAAGAACTCAGTCAGCTATTAATTCAACCTGTGACTGTTGAATTTTAGGTCTCAATTTCATGCTCTGTAACTAAATTCATGTCAATGATCTTACTCATTTTTTCCTGCTCTTCTTTAGGAAAGAATTCTTTTTAAAAATTCTGAAATAACTAAGTATGCTATTTGTATCTATTGCTTTATGTACGATATACTTTTGAAATATAGACTTAAGTTCATTTAATTACTGTTTCATTTGGTCTTTGATATAAGTTTCACCTAAGAAATCTGATTGATGTAGTGATAACCTGAATGCCTTTTGTATAGCAGAACAACTGATAATAGCCACATCTTGGAAGAATGCTGCCAGTATGCCTAAGTACAGATGACTGGATAAACAAGATGCAGTACATATAGACAAAGGAGTATTACTATGCCATTAACAATGACACATTTGAGTTGTTTTTAGGAAAACAGATGCACCTTGAGACATGATGTTCAGCGAAATGAATCAGACCCAGAAAGTTGAATATTATATGGTTTTTATAGTTTGAGAAAACCAAACCATAAAAAATGTGAGAGGCACAGAAGAAAGTAAGAAGATGGACTTTGTAGGGAGAGAAAGGGCAAGGGGGTGAGAGGGTGAGGAGGAGAAAGGGTGGTGATATGTTAAAAAAAAAAAGAACCAAATGGGGATGGGGGGAGTGGTGGGATGGTAAAATTGAGGGAGGGAAGGGACTACAATTTTGATGCTGTATATATGTGCACAAAATACTCAAGTTCATATGTAAACATGACATATTGTGCACATACAAATAAAATGAGGAAAAAAGAAAAAGAAAAGATGATCACAGTGGAAATATGAATCCAGGGTTGCAGGGAAATTCACACTGGGTTCATGACATGTCCTGCAGGCCTTTGTTCTGCTCTGGGAACATAGCAGGCGGATTTAATCGAAGAGTCCTATAGAATTCATGCTCCCATAAGCAGCCTCAAAGGAGCAGTGCACAGAGGCAGATGGACCTGCTGTTGTTTTTATCCTGTTGTTGTGAGAACCTGAGGTAGATGCCACACTGTCCCTCAGTAGCACAAGTGCCTGGCTGATGGATAGATGGATGGACGGATGGATGGACAGATTGCTCCACTTCCCTTCTCTGATCCCTACTCTCCTTTGACATTTCCTGGAGTCCTCTCACATATGACCACATATTCTCAGCTCCTTGTCTTGGGCCTGATTCCAGGGGAGCCCAAACCAAGGCACACAAGCATAGGGTGAAGATCGCTGGCCAGGGCAGCTCCTGGCACATGGCAGCAAGCACAGCAGATAATCCTTTGGGTCCCTCTCAGCCTCAGGGGCTGTGGATGTATTTAAATGAGAGATGGTTGTAGGGAGACTTCACTTGTCTTTCCGTTGCTCTTGAGAAATTTGGAGATGTTTCTAGTCTTCCAGCACGGCTCACGACTGTATCGCTCACTTTCGACCTTAGCTTCAGGACCTGACAACTCAAAAATGTCCTTGAAACTCCAAATAGCAGTGGGACAGTGAGAAAGTGGTTGCATATAGCAGGGGGTAAGGCTTGAGGCTGAGGGAAGGAAACTTACCCCTAGGAAAGAGAACATTCTGGAAGGTCAAGAGTGGCCAGATTCTGTATGTAAGCAAGTGCCTCGGTAAGGGTGGTGAGAGGCATATTTGTACTTCTTGGTGCTCTGTGGGAATTAACACCCCATCACCACCAGTAAGACCTCTTCACAAGAAAGCTGCTCCTCCTATGAGTGTGAGTTCTCCAGAGAAACAGCTCATATATTACTGGGGTTTGGATCTGGAATCTCCCCCAAAAGTCTCATGTATTTAAATGGTAGAGATTGTCTATGGAACCATGTGGTGTTGGGAGATTGGGACCTAGTCTGGAGGTGTAAATTAGATTATCGGTTTGAAGGGGGGAGAGGTTACCACACCTTCCACACCCGGATCCAGGAGGGGCTGGTGACTGGGATGAGACCAGGAAGGACATATAAGCTGCTTCCTGCCTTCCTTGGAAGACTAGTCTCAACTTGCCTTGACTTAGCTTCCTGTGTGTGATGTCGTGAGAAGCTGCCTCCACCTCTGCCTCTGCCATGTACTTCCACTGCTGCCAGCCACCCCTGAATGGGCTGTGACCTTCTGAAACTGTGAGCTAAAATAAACCATTATTTCTCTAAATTTGTGGACTTCAGGTATTGAGTCACGGCAACGAAAAAGTAACCAAGACACACGTGTACTGCTGGCCTTCCATATGCATGTGTTCTACATCAGCAGAGTGTATCAATCGCAGAAAAATAAAATGTTTTTAGTTGCATCTTTACAGGACATGTACAGACTTTTCCTTTTATTCCCTAAACAAGAGAATATAATAACTATTTACTTAGCTTTTACATTATATTAACTATCAGAGACAAGTAGAGGTGATTTAAAGTATATGGAACATATTAGTTAACTTTCTGTCACTGTAACAAAATACGGGAGATAATCAACTCATAACAAGGAAAGGTTTGTTTATTTTTGCTCATGGTTTCGGGAGTTTTATTTCATGGTTATTTGTGCCTGTGGCAGCACAGTATATCATGGGGCCTGCTCATGGTAGAGGAGGCCTATTTACCTAGCAGTGGCCAGGAAGCAAGGGAACAGGCAGAAAGGGCCACAACCAATGACCTGACTTCCTTCTACTGCTTCTAACAGTGTCACGGGATGAAAACCAAGCCTTGAACACTGGGCCTTTGGGTGACATTTCAGACCCAAATTCCAATGTGGAGGGTATGTATAAGTTCTTTGCAAAGACTGTGCCATCTTATATAAAAGACTTAGATGTCCAAGGCAACCTGGATCCCATACCCTGTGGATACCAAGGAATGAATGGCTGTACATTTGTCACACAAAAATGAAAGCTATTCCAGATACACCTGCTGTCCATAAGCTGGTGAACTAGTCGAGCTGATGGGGTAGGGCACTGTGAGCCAAAGGGTTGGGAACCAAGAAAGCTAATACCGTTTTAGCAAAGCAGCAGATGGCAAGGTGTCCCGGCAAGGAAAGGGCCATGTGTGCCCTCCCTCTGTCTCTTTATTGTATTGTCCTTGTGTTGACAGAATGATGCCACATGCTGGGAGGGTCCTCTCCTCTACTGCGTCTGCTGAGTCTGTCACTCACCTCATCCAGAAACACCCTCACAGACACACCCAGAAATAACTCTTAGCCAGATATCCAGGCATCTAGTGACCCAGTCAAATTGATACATAAAATTAACCATCCTGGTCCTGAAGACATCCAGTCTGTAAAGAGCCCAGTGACCTGGGAGACCAGCCTTTGTTCCATAAGTCTGGTGAAGTGGGCACATTTGTGAGTGTCCTGACCCTCTGGCCAGTACCAGTTGTTCACACCAACTGCCCATTTATTCCAAGGGGGGGCACAGAATGACAGGATCTCTGGTCTCGGTCCAGCACTTGTCACCTGCTCTGGTGAGCAACTGTTTGGACCCTGAGTCTCCTCATCATCCAGTAATAGCTTCTTCCCTGTGGAGTTGTATCAGAGTAATGCACAAGACTCATCTATGGCAAGGTGGCAGCATGGGCCAGATGCATCAGAAGTGCACAAATTAATGTTCTACATTATTGAAGGACTGATGTGAAATGCCACAGAGAACGTCAAAAATACTGCCAGGAGCCATGCTTTTAATTTACACAGTTCTCCAGCCCACAAATACAGCTAGTCTCCTCCCCTACAAAATCCATGCAATTTTCCAAAAACTTCAAGATTGATGATTCCCTTGGCCAAAGCATCACATAAGGCAGCCATCACAAGCCAGCAGAGCCATCCATTTCCTCCAGTGTCAATAGCCTGCAGCAAGACCGGGAGATTTGTTGGTGAGAGCCCTGGAGAGCCCATAAAGGAGGAGGCAGGGCAGAAAGATCTGTTTAATTCTCGCTTTCCAAGGGGCTGTTATTCAACTCATCTTCCCTCCTTTAATCCAAGAATAAATCACAAACTGCCATCATCCCCATAGATCAGTGGCCGCCACCTTCCATCCAGCCAGGCACCGACCCTGGGTCACTGACACCCCAGGCTTGGCAGGCAAGTTTGATGAGTCTTGCAATCTGACCCCTCATGGCTCCCAGACAGTCGAGGTCTGTTTTCACGGAAGTGGGAGAAAGGACCTTCTATCTGCAGTTCACTTTCATGCCACTGAGCCCAGGTGGAGGCCAGCTACTGGCTGATATGGAGACCCTCAGTTGCCTGTGAAATTAATGAATTTTCCTTCCCTGACCTCCTGAGCCTGCATAATCTACAACCACCCTGAGTAAACAAGCAGGAGCCCAAAGGAAACATCACTGCAGTAAACACCCCAGGTGTTCCACTTAATCAAGTATCACAGTCGTACATTTTACCTGGAAGAACACATTTTCCAAGACAGGCTTAAAAATAAAGCCAGCAGACCAAGGATGGATCTTTCTGGAAGAGTCAGAACAGCTGTGGCTCTCAGGGTTCAGCAGTGAGGGCATCAGAGGAACCAGGTGGGACAGGACCATGCGGGCTAAGCAAGACCCCTGGCCGACAGGACTGCGGGCACAGCAGCACCCCTTGGTGAGCCCACTACATTTGTCTGTAACTGAGGGGCATCGCCAAGTTTCCAAGGTCACCCTGAACTCCCAGTCTGCAGAGAGAGTCTGGACAAGGTGGCTCAGAGTGACCGCCAAGCTCTGTCTGAGTTGGGGGACAAGAAGGCATCGCCAACCAGAGCAGTGGAGGCCAAGAGAAGGACTAAAAGGTCATTGAATAAGGCCAACTGGCACCGTAACAGTTTAATCCCCATGTTTGCAACAGCCATTCCTTATCTGACTCAGCTAATACAAATAAAACGTTTCTACCCCAAGTGTCCCCTCAGTGACAGGCACTCAGATGGGCTAGTGACAACCATCCTGCCCCAGTCCCCAGAGCAGGTTTACTACCGGAAGGGCATCCACACCTGGCCTTCTTCCTCCAGAAAAGCAAGGGCACTGACATAACCAATTCTCTAGACCCCAGTGAAGTTAAGAGACATCATCCACTACGATACTGGCCAACAAGATACAGGCCAAAGGCCCTGTGGCAGCTCTGCCTTCCTGAACAAAGAGGCCTTTTTTTCTTCTTTTGACTGGAAAACAGGCCAGAGGCTAGAGGGAGTGCAGCCATTTTGAGGTCATGAGGCAGCAAATACAAGGACAGAGTCATCATGACAAGAATGTGGAGGGAAAAAAATCCTGAGCTCTTCATTCAGTTTTTGAAATAATCCTACACTATCTACTCTAGACTTCCCACAGATCAGTTTAGAAAAAAGAAAAAAGAATCGCTTTTCATCTATATCAGTAGGTTTTTCTGCTACCCTGAGTAAAAAGCACTTCCTCCTCCTCCTCCTCCTCCTCTTCCTCTTCCTCTTGCTCTTCCTCCTTCTTCTTCTATTAAGACAAGGTCTTACCATGTAGTCCACGGATGGCCTTGAACTTACTGTGCTGTCCAGGTTGCCTTCAAACTCTCTACCTACTACCTCAGCCTCCCGAGGGCTGAGTGAAAAGCATTTCCAATCCATACATCGCCCCACTACAGAGGAGGAAACTGAGGCTGAGAAAGGTGAAGTGTCCCCCTGAAGTCATCCATATAGCAACAGTAGAGCCAGGATTCACTGTGACCTCATGCCTCTATGACTAGGTCCTCAACACCACCCTGCGCCTCAGCAAGGAGTCACATATGTAACATCTGCAGCTCTGTCACGTTTCCCAAATGCATTAACCCAGGAACAAGCCTCAGCTAATCCAGCTATGTAACTGACAGCTATCATTAAAGCTAGTAGTAATAATAATCCCAATAATAGGCAGCTTGATTCATTCATCTTGATACCATCCCTCTGAGACCCCACAGCCAGGAAGGGCAGTTTCAAGTCCAGGTGGCCCTGCACCCCCTCAATGACTACTGCAGGTGTAGGCAGGAACAAATCTAGGTAGTGCCAGCTGCCACCCCCAGTCCTCAAGAAGGAGGCTTCTTAAGGGTTCCAGAAGAAGCTGCCTCCCCTGTGGCCCCTGCCTAAGATGACCAGGAAGCCAGTATCCCCCACCAGAAGAGCACACAGCAGGGGAAGCCGGAGATTAATGCACCCTTCTCTGGCCACGTCTCTGGGGCCTCACTGTTGTTCCTGCTTCATTATTCATCCTGAGGGAGACACTGGCCAGCTGACTACAGACACATGGATGAAAAGTCCACAGAGCTGTTTATTTTCTTCTACGAAGAACAAGGAACACTCCCCGGTACTTTTTTTACAGCTCTAAGCACAACTGCTGCTTATACCAGGTTATCCAATCTGTATTCCTAGGCTTCATGGTCACAGGGCAGAGTTGGTGACCAGGGTCCAGCGCTTCTGGCCACCTCTGAGAGGGCCCCAGAGTTTGGAGGGGTTTTTTCCCCATGACACAAGGGAGAAGAACAGTTTCCAGGAAACTGATTAGGGACTCTTCAGCCCCCACAGTCCCTGCCCTGCTCCACAGCATAGCATTTTTTAGAAACTTCAAAAATATGTGGGTTATGCAACCCTCCCCACCTACACAGCCTGTTCTCTGTGACATGACACGTGTCCTTTGTGGGAAGGAGGCACATTTCCAATACAATGTTCCAGCTCTGCTTCCTGAGAATATGGGGCAGAACAGCTGGTCCTGTGTCAGGTCAGGGCTGATCCAGGGGAAGCAGATTGGAGCAGGGAGGAGTGACAGCGTACAACAGTGGCCTGTCGTCACTTCAGATGTCTCTCTGCTATTCTCCTTTGCTCATGAGAAAACACTTAATTTTCTTTGTTTTGTAGTGACAGGAAGACTTGTTGTTCTTGTTGTTGCCATTTTTCCCCCCAGGGACTTTGCCCTAAGCTATATCCTCAGTTCCCTTTTTTACTTTTTATTTTGAAATTAGGTCTCATAAAAGTCATTTCTGGGCTTGAACTCATAATCCTCCTGCTTCAGCCTCCCAGAGTTCTGGTATTATACGCATGTACTCGCACCCAAGTAAGAGTTTCTTCTTCTTCTTCTTCTTCTTCTTTTTTTTTTTTTGGTGGTACTGGGAATCTACATCTCCAGTCCAATTTTATTTTTGAATTTAAGACAGGATTCCTCTAAGTCACAAAATTGCCCAGGCTGGGCTCAAATTTGCAATCCTCCTGCCCCAGCCTCCAGGAATGCTGGGGTTACAGGCCTACACCATTGGGCCCACCTTAGTCTTAATTTTTCAAATACAAAATTATGTTCAAGCATTGCATGTACTGACTCAAGAACAATCATCAGAGCTTCCCGTCCTCAGATTCCAACAGCTGTGGGCCATTCCCTGGAGGCCAACTCCCTGCTGGCAAACCCATGACCAGAATGGGGTGTGGCCACAGATTTACACTGTGGTTCATGGGCTGCAGAGCTCTGGGCTGGCTGGTAGAACTGGGGGAGCCTCACTGGGAAGTCTACCCTGTTTCCCGCAAACGCCTTGACATATAGGCAGGTGCTCGGGTGCATTGTGGATTCTGGTGAGTGACAGAGTTGGATGTACACTGAGCAAGGACCCAAGAGGAAAGAGGACTCGTGCTCATTTCTGAGGACAGGCTTCCAGCGTGGTTCTAGGTGCACAATTCTGCAGACCAGCATTCAAGCACCAGCCAGGAAATTCCTGCCTCTGCAAAGCCATGGCTCTGCCTGCCATAGTGAGCTCACAGGCTGCAAGGCCCTTTGGAAACTGTGAACTCTCCTTCTGCAGCTGGGGCCTTATACCCTTGACTCCTCCACTGACCTCTGAGGGCAATGAGACCACTGGAGCTCCACCCTCCAGAATCTGGGTGACCTGATACCAGCTTAGGCACAGCAAGGACTTCCCAGCATCTACTACAATCTAGACACCCCACGAGATGCCCACTGGGATCTGCCGCTCCTCACAGCAGCTGCATCCCTGAGGTGGAGCTCCCTGTACAGAGATGCAAACTGAGATTTCATGAGCCTGCACAAGAATTGTGAGTTCATCCTGCACGCCTCTCCAGCACAGGGTCTTGACACATGGGGCACTCACTCAGTAGACGCCCAGACCAAGAGCAGGAATGGGCTTCTGCTGTGGCTGCCATGGGGAGGAGTAGGCAATGAGAAGGGAGCTCTCTCAAGACAGCCAAAGACGTAAAAACAACTTGCAAAATGGGCACACATGGCTGCCTGAGTGCACAGAGCTGGTGTTGTCTGGGAGGATGCACTTGATTGCAAAGGACAGAACCTAAGACCAATTGTCCAAGCTCCCTCAGAACCAACAGAACATAGAGACTCCACGGAATGAGGCAAGGAGGGTCTCCTCAGGTGGTCTAGGTCTGACCTGATTGATGTCCTAGGCCTTCCTTCTGACTCCTAGTTTCTCATTGTTCTGCTCCCTGACCCTCCTGTTGGGAAGGATTCTGTTTCTGCAGCAAAAACCCAGAGGTGGCTACCCCCAGATTCATCCCCTCATGAGATGATCCAGGGGCCAGCACACACCCCACTGGTGCCAGCAGAGTGCTGCAGGAAGTGCTTCCAACTGGCAGAGAGGGGGAAGTCTATGACCACGATGGTGCCACATGAAAATCAATGGTCAAGTAGTCATCTGACCCTTGCCCCTCCTGTCGTGGCCTTCAGGCTGCCCAGGGCCTCTGAAGCTCCAGCCCTGAACCTGTATTTTTCCCTGGGTGGCTCAGAAATGGCACAGACTAGAACGCCTCCCAGCAAAACCATCCTGACCAGCACCACGGCTGCTTCCGGTGGCAGAGGCGGCAATTAGCAAAGTCTGATATGGGCAAGGAACCGATTTATGAAGCAAACTCCCCGGTAAGATCCTAAATGCAAAAGCATTGATCTCTGTGAAAATGATTTCAGCAAAATGGACAGAGAAACATCAGAAATGGCTTAACCGTGATGTATAGAAAATTGATAAAGGGATTAAATCAGCCTAATGGAGTTCCCAGTGGAGTTCCAGTACTGTCTGAAGGAAAAAAATGAAATCGTGGGGCAATTCTGATTAAAATGCTCAGGTTCAAATGGCTTTGGGGTCTAATGTCCAGGAACAGGAGTCAGGTCGTCAGCTAAGTGCTGACTTAGGACGTTTCCCAAGGAGGAAGGCAGGGGTGGCAAATGATCCGGAAAAACACACTGGAGGAAGAGACAGGAGGCTCAGGGCAAACCCCGAAGGAGTCTGCTTTACCCCCGGCTAAGGCTACAAAAGCTTCATCCCGCAGTAAAGAGACCCCGGAGCAGGCTGCAGTCCTTCCAGAGACTCCTCAGGGGCCCCTGCCAGGCTCACCCGGCAGCTCCCCATGCCCAGTGGTGCCACCCATGCGCCGCAGCCTGAAGCCCCCACGGAAGCTCACCAGCCTCCCTCCCGGAGCCAATAGATGCTAAACAAAATCAGGAAGCAAACGTGCTTATCCGGAGCTATTTTTTTTCTAAATGACATTTATTGTTTTCGTTTTCAAACCACGAATACAATGCAGTGCAAGGCGGAACTTTTGGAAGACGCAGAAAAGCAAAAGGAGAAAACAACAGCCGCATTCTCATTGCTAACAGATGATGGTGGCGGGTAGCTGTCCGGAGCATGGTACTGGCTCCGTCCCGAAGCAAGGCAGAGGCCAGAGGAACCTGGGGACAGATGGCGCCTGTCCTCCCCCAACGCCCCACAGGTCAAGCAGGGGTGCCAGCTGAGGAGGGGAGTCCCGTCCTGTTATTCAGGGATGTGGGGCCGCCTTGGATGTGGGCCCACTCCTGGCATCCAGCAGAGGCAGCAGGGGCCGAGCTTTGGGGCAGACAGGGCCCTTCAGACCCCTCCCCATCATTACTCCCTGCACCACTGTTTCCTTGGGGGCGGGGGTATGGATCTGTCCCCCAGGGCAGCTCTGCCCTGAAACAAGTGCTCTCCAGGCCTGCACTTCTGTCCCCTGCCAAGCACAGGATCCAGCGAGGACTCCTGTTGCTCCCACTTTGCAGGAATATAAGTTCCCTGACCAAGATCTCCCAGCTGGCAAAGGGAACAGGACCCATAACTGAGTTTATGAGGGCCTCCAGCACTCCTCCCAATGTGGGGGCACAGAGACAAGGGGCGTGAGGGACCAAGACCCCACCTACTGAGGAGAGAGGAACCACACGGCCCCATCACCTGAGGACAGTGGCATTCCCTCTCACGAGACCCCCACGCTCAGCAATACCTACATTTTATACATTCTAACTTGCAAATCCCAGGAAATAACAAGATGAGTCTTTATTTTTTTAAAGAACGTTGCATCTCTTCCTCTTCCCAGATATAAAAGTCACGAGAGTGATGGAAAGGATTTTTTTTTTAATGCTCCACGTGTCACTAGTCACTACCTACTGTCAGGTAGCAAGCACAGCCTGGACGTCTATGCCCAGCTCTCCAGGGTCTATCTAAGAAGCAATGGACCCAGCCAGGCCAGACTCACAGCGCCCACTGGCCTGGGGCCTGCTGGGTGCTGCTTAGATACCTGTCCTTCCAACCCAGGAAGCCATACACCACAGCCTTTAGGAAGCTAGACAAAAACAGCTACTATTTTTTGAAAGGGTATTTCTGTCTAACGATTTCTGGTTTTCTCCAGGAATTTCAGCCCAAGAGCCCCTTGGTGATGTGGTTTCTGTAGGAGTTGACACACATCCAATTGGGCAACCGGAGTGGCTGCTTCCATGCCATCTGCCCTCTGTGCTCAGCCCTTCACCCTCCTGTCCAGGAGCCTTGCCCTCGTCCAGCAGCCCTCTGCTCTGTCCGCCCTGAGTCCATCTTCACCAGCATCTTTCAGCCCCTGCTTAGTCAGAAGACCCTGCACGAGCAGATTCAGAGAAGTGGACCTTCGCCTCTAGGAGTTCAAAGCACAATGAACAGCATACCCACATGCTGTGAAATACAGCACATCCCCAGTGCATCCAGTCACCCTCCTGGCACTGACCTGTGGCCTCATGTCCAGGTGCCATGCTGGAGGTTTTAGGACAAGTTAATCCTGTCCCAGCTGGCCGCAGGCCTCTCACAGCCCAAGCAGGAGACCTGAGCATGGGGCCAGGCAGGATATTCAAGAAAAAAATAAAAAGGCAAGACCAACACATTTGTCCTGTGAAGGGCCCAAAGGAAACCTGGTAGGAGTCAGGACATTTCAGGGAACATGAGAGTCTATCAGGTTTCCAGATATGAGACAGCAGGTGCAAGGACAGGTCACATAGAGAGTGTGGGGCACCTGGAGAGAGCTCTAGGTGTCTAACTGGGGTTGTCATTTGAATAAATTCAGGATCACCACCCCATGACTGGTGACTCCTTGAGGTCTCTGTTGGAACCCCACATTCTGGGACCTTCAGGCCCACATGGTTAGGCAACAGCAATAACCCTGACTATTCCCAGGGCCCCTGGCAAAAAGGATTTGCCCCTCTGCAGAGCTTCATAGCAGCAACAGTTAGATGGAAAGCTTATCTGTGTAAAGCACAGTTCCAGGCAAAGAAGTACTACAGCCAAGATCTAAGCCCAGGGAATTTGTGTCCTGAGGCTATATTGGAAACCCAGGAAGGCATTATACAGATGTTCAGATTGTGTACTACATGTAAATTCCATATCTGAGAAGGTTTCGTTCATACTGCAGACATCCCACACAGAACACACAGGTGGGTGGGGAGTCTGGGCATCCTAGCCAGCCTGTGGGCTTATGAGGGCAGAGGGAATCCTTCCATTGTACTTTTAACCCACAAGACCACACACCCCCGGACCTACTTCACCCACCTCTGCTGGAGGGATGCAGAATCTTGGCTGTCACTTGCTTCTACCTCCTAATTTGCCTTTGTTCTTCAGTTCTTTAACTTTGCTGCCAACATGCACACACACATACACACACACACACACACACACACACACACACACACACACACACACGTGCGTGCACATCCTGAGCCTTAACACACTATTTCCCTATGTCAACTGAAATAGTAATTTTCATAAGAACACCAAATTTTCATGTATGGAGCTCACTCTTGGTCAGTATGAGGGGACGCTCACCACTTGCCCCAAGAGTGAGGTTCACCATGAGCTCTGCATGGAACTAGTGCTGTTGACTACAGACCAAGGCGGAGACACAGAGTGCCCAGAGAACTAGTCACAGCTGTAGCCCTTTCCACACTGCATGGATACCTCAGTCCCCATCTGTGTCTGAGATGCTGTCAACGCTGTGAAGCGCTTAATGATCCAACATTATGGGACCAGGAGCAGACTATGGATTTAACACAGCATGACGATGGGTGGGAGTGAGGTCTCCTCTCTCCCCCTGTATCCCCCAGGCTCCCGGATTCTGCTCCACAGAAGCCAGGAGCTGGAAGAGTATCAGTGGGGAGCCAGGATTCATGTCCCCAGAATAGCTCCCACTCTGGGCAACACTGTCCCATCTGGACACAGCCCCCTCCCAGTGCCCCTGTGGCTACGGGCAGCTCCTGGACTCAGCCTCACACATGTGTTGCTTATTTGGAAGAGATGCAAGATGGAATTTCAAGGGCACAAGCTGCCTTCCTGAGCTCACTTGCTGAGTCAGATGCCACCAGAAGCACAGAGTGTCCCCAAAATTCACAAGACTTCCATATCCTTTCTTGGACCACTGGCTTGTTTCTACACAGACTGAAGACATTTAGCTTGTTCAGAAGAGCGGAGCAGCCACGCGTAGAGACACTGCAAACTTTGCAGACACAAACCACCAGAAAATAGGTCAACCCCTGACTCGATGTATCCACGACACGGTCTTTTCCAAGATTTCTCCCGAAAATCAAATTAGCAGTGTATGTAAATGAGTAGTGAGAATTCATTACGTTAATTTATCTAATTTTGGAGGCAGGCCTGAAACAAACAGCACCTCATTTTCTAACACTTAGGCCCTCACAGGATATTGATTTCTGAGACGCATTATCCCTGCACGAAGGCCTTTTTATGGCCCCAAAGGGAAGTAATCGTCAGCTTCCTCATGAATACAAATGTCCTGCTCAGAGGCCCCGAGACATCCTTCTCCAAGGTCACTTCCAGGGGTGATGGGCTCAGAAGAGCACCCAGAGTTCAGGCTCACGAATCTATGGGCCATGCCAGCATCACCACACGGGCCATTGATTTTGACCAGATCAATGGCTCTGCGTGGCAAGAAATCTCAACAGAGACAGAGGCAGAACCCATATTGTTTCAGGGGCCTCTCAGCATTTGTAGTAATAGGCTACAGAATTAACAGTCTGTCACTTTAATGTGTGTGTATGTGTGCATAGTAGTGAGGATCGAGCCCAGAGCCTTCACACCAAGCTACATCTCCAGCCCATTTTTATTTCTTGAATTTGAGGCAGAGCTCACTAAGGTGCTAAATTGCCCGGGCTGGGCTTGAACTTGTGATCCTCCTCTCCCGCCTCCCAAACTGCTGGAACTGCATGCCTGCATCACTGCCACCAGGCCCTGCTAGTTTGTCACCTTACTGAGGATCTCTATGGCAGAGGCAGTTGGTGACAGGACTGTGCCTACCACAGAGGGAGAACCAGTCATGCAATGACAGATTTATCATCTCCTACTTCTTACTGGGTGAATGGGACATCTTCAGAATGATACATTTAGCCATGAAGACCCCATTTACCCTCACACTGCTCTGAACCCAGCAGTCTTAGCATGCTCATCAAAGATGACTAAGGACAATTTACAACCAACCTCCACAAGAGGCTATTACTCACTGCCAATCCTTCAAAGCAGCCAACCAGGTAGGTGCATGACTCCATTTCAGATTCAGGTGCCACCAGCAGCTCCCTGCCCGGAATGTCTTTAGGTAACCGGCTAGAAGCTGGGATCCCAGGCTTGCAAGGTGAGTACACAGGCCTGCTTGGCTCCTAGCTCTGCTCAGACATCCCTGTGGACCAGGACAAGCCACCTAACTTTACCATGACTTGGTTTTCTCAACTGAAAGATGGCAGACACACACTCCTGACACATATTTGAGGACTGATGAAGTGTAAGTAGCACAAGAAAAGTCACCATTTTTATTCTAGAGAGTACCAGGACCACAAGGTAGCCTTCTGAAGCTGTGGGTGACCCAGCCTTTGAAAAGGAGCACCACAAGTGGCCACTCTGCTGCCCCATGTGCACTTTTAAGTCTTAAATGTAATGGATTGGACTATTACTTGGTGATCATTCACTCCAGCTCCCCTCCTTCTAAGGACACTTTCCTCTTCTATTTACTCTGGGTTTGGCCATGTGACTCACTTTGGCCAACAGGACTTAAGCAGAAGGGTGGAGCTCCATCTCTGCTCTAGGCCTTAAAGGCCCAGTCCTGTTTCCAATCACCACTTGGGAAGCCCTGAGATCCACCTTAAAGAAGTCATGCCCCAGCTAGCCACTGTCCCTGCACCTTGAACCCCAGACCAAACCCAGTCCACTACTGGAAACAACTGTCCAACTCAGAGAATGAGGACAGGTGGCTGGAGGCCATAGAGTCTCAAGGCACTGGTTTTGTCCCAAGCTCTGGCCCAACCACCTGAACAGTTGGGCAAGCACCCTGGTTACATCCCAAGGCTTAGTGGCTAATCACGTCTCCAGTTCTGCTCAGCTCAGAGAACCTCCCTTCTATGCCTGACTTTACCCATGTTCCTAGCCTCTGTCCCCCAGATCCTCCCTAGAATGCTCTGCTTGTTCATGCTTCCCCAGCTCCAACCCAACACTTACTGACCCCATGACAGGCAATGCAAGACTGGGCACCCTGCATGTGCTCTTTCCTGAATCCCAGGAGTAGCAGGGCCAGGATTTGAACCTGGGCCTCTAATCCAGATCAGAACTCTCCTCAATCATGCAATGAGTGAGATTCAGAACTCTCTAGAAGCAAATTTCATAGTACCATACAAGCCAAATCTGATTCAGAGGAAATGAGGCAGCTCCCAGTCCCATATGTAGCCGGTCAGCCAGGTGAAACAGCCATTTTTGTAGATCAAAGCCGTGAACTATTAATTAAAAAACCAAACTTAATTCAACCATAACTCATTTCCTTGGTGGTTCATGAAGATTTCAAGGGGGCCCTTGAATTCTCCCCACCGCAAGGGTTCTACAACAGCCTATGTGCAGGGCTTGCTGTAGGGACCTCAGGACAACACCACCTCCGAGGTAAATGGCACTTCTTTAGACAGTAGCTAGACCATTCTGCAGAATGTGGAAATATGAACACTACCCCTTCCCAGCTCTTCCCACCTTGGCTTCTCACACTCTTCCACAAGGTGCCCAGAATTCATGCCACGGCTGAAATCATGCTCAGGTACAGCCCGTTGGTCCTCAATGTAGAGACCTCCCCTTTGAACTGTCTTAGACCCAGGATGTTGGTCAGTCCTGCCTCAGTTCTAATAGGTTTTAAAGACCACAGCCATCTAAGGCCTGCCTGCTGCCTCCAGGACCCTCCCAGAAGAAGAGCTTTCCAATTTTGTTCTACCTTGCCCCTTACCTGACTCCTTTTCCACCCAGAGTGTCCTTGCTAGGGAAGGAAGAGACAGGACACAAACATGATTGGCAGGTCACTTGTTCTGTGCCGGGCACTGAGCTGGCCTTGGGTGCGTGCATTGCTATTTTTGTGAATCCTTATAAGACTGTTGCAGGGACAGAGGTGCCATCAATCTGAGCTCATTGACTCCACGCCATTGTCACCCCCACAAGGCCAAACCTACCATAATAGGAAAGTCCTTCTACAAATGCACTTCAGGTCTCTTTGTCTGAGAAAAGGCTTCTCATCCTGCCTAAACCCGACCCCTCCTCTCTTGGACACCTTCCAGGAAGTAGGCAGATGCAGCAGAGCTGGCCTGCCAGGAGTGGCCTGTTCCTAGGGGGCTGGGATTGAGCAGTGCCGAGGCCCCAGCTCCCCTACTAGGGCAGATACCTAACTGCCCTTCCTGCCTTCCCTCTCACACAGACAGCAGAGCATCCAAAATTAAACTTCCAGAAATAGATCTGCTCAGACTGGAGTGGTAGGAAAGGCCCAGGCCTTCTACAGCCTGGCACAGGCTGGCTCAGCTCTCCAGGCTGACTATGAGCAGCTCAAACTGAAGGCAGAGGTCATTTGCAGGCCCTTGGTCAGAAAAAAGTCTTTGTCCTCCACTTCCGGCCCATATCTGTTGTCCTCGTGCTGGCTCAGTCGTTCCAGACTTGCTTTGTTTCTTGTCTCCTACCAAATCTTCTCTCACTGTCCTGGCTTCCAAAGCCAGACAGAAGTGGGACTTTCAAACCTTGTCCACAGGGGCTGGCTGCTCTTGGCAGCTAAACTGTGCTGCCCCCACCTTCTTCCTCTCTTTTTTCCAGCAGCTACACATCTGAGAAGTGCTGTGAACCCCTAAAGCCTAGTCACCCTGCCTCACCTCCAGACCTACTGACCCTGGGCAGCAAAGGTCACTGTGGAGTGCAGAAAAACCTGAATGACCAAGGAACCCCATCTCACTCTTTAGTACCCTGCCCTTCCTGACTGAGCCCAATGCTTGTGCTGACTGTGATCAAACGGAAGGAAGGAAGGAAAGAAGGGAGACAGGGAGGAGGAAGGTCCTTTTTCCTTAGGACAGAAAACACAGGCACATGAGCACCTCAGGAGGTGAGAGAGAAGCAGCCAGGCTCTCCACTGTTCAGGAGGAGAAACACACACACACACCAGAGCTACATGACACAGGTCATGTCTTATCTGTGCTTTTATGTCATCATTTAAAACTGACATCACACAATATAAAGATAAATGGCAAACTTCACTGTGATAATTTAAATTTTTACTTTTCTTTATTTAGAACATTATTAAATGGCAAATCAAAAATATGCCTTAAGAGAGAAACTGGAAGAAATGGAAAACTCCATACTGTTTTTTCTGTGTTTTGAATAGGAGGTTCTCCCTTTACGCTGTGTCCTGAGCTTTCATGTCACCATTCCTGCCTGGCTCACTCTTATTCATCCTCCAGAGGTCTACTCAGACACCACCTCCTCCTGGAAGCCCTCTCTCATCCCAAGGAAGGGTTAGTTGTCCCTCTCGTGTGCTCCTACAATTGATAGTGCCCCTCTCACCACGGGGCTTAAATGTCCCCACTTGGTCAACTCCTCTACTGGCCATGGATTCCAGAACAGGGCTGAAATATTTATAACCCTTGGAGGCTCTCTGCTTGTCCTCACAACCTAGCACACAACAGGCATACTTTCCCTGCTCGATGAATGAGTGAATGAATGAATAGAGAGTATGATATGCCACGGCCCATTCTGAGCATTTCAGGGTGACTGACTTCAGGACTGAATGAGTCACCACGTCAAGGCCCTCACGGTGCTTCCTTTCAGGCTGCATAGCGTCAACAGAAAGATCCTTGTGTGAACATGGGTACTGCCGTGCACCTGAGCCCTGGGCTCTCTTCATGGTCTCTCACCCACACCTTCTCCACCCACATCCCTGTAGGTGTGGACATACGGGATGACCAGACGGTTGGTTCCATGACAAGATGTCCCTGGTCTCAAGAGCAGCCAAGGTTTATGCACAAAATCAGTGTTCATGATTGTTAATGAAGGAGATCAGGAAAAAGGAATCTATTACTAAGAGAAGTTAATCTGCTGTAAGTGATCTGCTCCTTCACTGGGTCATTTCAAACCCAGCTAAAGTCCCTCTCTATAGAATGTACAGTCATGAAAAAAGAAGAAGAAAACATCTATTGTTCTTTTGGAAAGCCAGACTAGGTAGACTGGCCTATAATCCCAGCACTCTGGGGAACTGAAGCAGGAGGATCACAAGTTTGAGCCCAGCATAAGCAACACAGCAACTTAGTGAGATCTTGTCTCAAAATCAAAACTAAAAATTGGGTTGAAGGCATAGCTCAATGTGAAGGCCCTGGGCTCCATCCCCAGCACCATACCAAAAAGAAAAAGAAAAAGAAAAAAAAAAAAACTCTTTGTGACATGTCGATATCATCCTTCACCACATCAAGACCTTGGAAAACAAGGATGGCAAAAGGCAAGACTAATCTCAAGGGCAGATGGCCTCCGGTGGGTCCTCATGCGGCCACGGCTCTCAAAGGTACAGCACAATGGGCTTGACCACAGGCCACCGGCAGGAGGGTGAATTGTTGCTGGAGATTTGGAAAGCAAGCCAGCAATGAGCAGGTGTAAGTATTAATATATTCAAGCCCTTTGATCTAATAATTTCACTTCTCAGAATGCCTCCTAAGGACATTGTTTGAATACTAAAAAGGCTTTACACGCCAAGATATTCCCTACAAGATTGTCTATAATGGTGAAAACCTTAGAAACACCCAAAATAGCCATCTATTAAACAAGAGTAATTGAAATGTAATCAACTACACATGTAGAGTACATATTTTGCATAGAACGTATTCTGCAAAATGGAGTGACACGGATACGCGGGTGACTGGATAGACAGATAGATGAATGGGGATAGGTTTCATTTACTGTGAGATTACACTTAAAATATGATAATTGCCAGGGGTTGTACTGAGAAAGTGCACGCGGACAGAGACACGAGCTAAAAGCACGAGCACAACGTGATCGCTGGTGTGTGAAAGAGGCCGGCACACATGCTCCCAAATGTCATCATGAGTGATGAAAGCATGGATAATTTTTGTTCCTTCTTTCTACATTATGCATTTTAATGTTTTTCTTTTTCAGCATATACTGTTTTTGCAATAAAAAAAATTAGAAAAATATGTGAGTTGCTAGGTGAGCATGGAAATTGGACCAGGTTAAGGGACAGTTTGTTCAGCTAGGGCAGCATTTGGAGAAGTCTCCTTGCCCTGCTCTGGTGACCGCAGTCCCTGTGTGACCAAGTCCAGGGTAGCTCCCCCGAAACCCAGGCCTCTCCCACAGGACCCAGCCTCTCTGTCTCTAACCTCAGTTGGCCAAGGCCCCTCTACACATCTACACATTCGGCTGTGACACACAGTGGCTTTCCACAGGTATGCTCAGGGCACCGTGACTCAACCTTAAGCTCAACCACTCCAAACCATGCTTTTTGGGTGTCAGTCTGCACACAGAAACTGCTCTGTTACCTTGACTTTGGTTACTCTGTTCAGCCTTTGGTGGAATTCTCCCCAAAAGCTGTGGCAACATTTTGAAGCCTCCTGTATACTAACTTAGGAAAACATGTGGATGTCCTCTTATTTTGGTTGCCAAGATTCAGCCATAGTTTTGTTGCCTACTGTTATTCAGGTTTACTGCTCTTTGATATCCTAATGTGTAACTGGATCCCAAATGATCATCTATTTGTCTCTATCTGTTGATGAGCTCTGGGCCATTTCCTGCATTTTCATACTAGGAACTGGGCTGCCATGAACATTGCCATCCACACTTAGGAGAGGAGCTGTGTCTCATAAGATTTGTGAAGGGCAATTTCACAATGATTTCAAACTCTTTTTCAAAATACCAGCGCATTGGTGTTTGCCTAGCACATTCCAGGCCCTGGGATCAATTCCTCTGCATCATACAAGCTGGGCATGGTGGCACATGCTTGCAACCCCAGCACTTGTGAGGCTTAGGCAAGAGGATTTCTATGAGTTCAAGGCCAGCCTGGGCTACATAATGAATTTTGGACTAGCTAGACTACAGAGCCAGATGTTGCCTCAAATAAATAAATAAATAAATGTAAAAAAGCAATACAATTTTGAAAGAAAAGAATGTAGTTAAAAGGATTATACAAACTCTCTACATATCTTCTCCATTTTTCTATAAATCTAAAATTTTTCTAAAAGCCTGTTTAAAAAATATCTTTATAAAATGAAGTCAAGATGGCAACCAAGTAACAGCACTACACAACATCGCCTTGCGAACCCATTTTAAAAATTGAGTATGTAATCAAAAACTATTCTATTCAATGTATCTAGGACAGAGAAGAGCATCCCAACAATTGAAAGAAGGCCATGGGAAGGCCAGAAACCCCCAAAACATATCAGAAACAGAGATAAAAAGCAGCCCAAGAAGCAGACCCATGGTGACAATGAAAGGCTGGGAGCCACCAGCATTCGGAGGAAAGCCCACCCAGAACCTCTGACCAAGGCAAGCATAGATCTGGGAGAAGTGGGAATTGACAGCAGCTGGTAGCCCCAGCTTCCAAAAAAACCGAGTCTGCGGGTGGTACTTATTACAAACACAATGCAAGTTCCCCCTAGAAAAGGCCTCCTTGAACCTTTATCAGAAGCAGTGCTCAGCAGCCATATGTTATGGCAGTGATTTAAGCAGGAGCCATTTTTTTTAAGAACTCAAGACTCAAGTAATTAGAGTAAAAGAAAGCTCAGAAGAGTGCATCAGGGTTTTTGGCATCACTCTTAAACAGTGCCTAGGAAGAAACTGGCACAAGAGACAGTTGTGGAGAAGACAGAAAGACTGCTGACCACTGGAACACCTTGGATGTAGTGGGAGCACCTCAGAGGTTGGAGAGCCCCACCCTCAGGGGAGGGAAGCCAGGACGGGCAGGAGAGCTTTGCTGAGAAGGTTGGGGGTGGTCATGACACCTCAGAGGCCATCCAACTGTTTGGTCCTCCCTCACTGCCTGCTAATAGCCAAGAACTCAGAGGAATTTCAACTCCTCCTTCACACACCCACATAGCTGTTCAAAGAATCCTCTTGGCTTGGCCTTTAAAGTGAAGTTCCTCAACAACAGAACATGGGAGGACACCCACAGAAATGCCTTAGACCCCAGAAACTAATGTCATGGGCTCTGAAATGGTGTACCTCATAGGAAAAGGAGTCAAAAAGCAAATAAATGAGTCAAACAGCTAGTTCAAACAAGATATTCTCAAAGAAATGCAAGCAATGATCAGTGGGCTTAACAAGGAATGTACTAAACAAATAGTGGTCCTCATGGATACAAAGCTCACTGAGCATACAGAAGCCACAAATACAAAAAGTTAGCTGAAGTAAATAAGGAAATGCAAGATATGAGGGAACATATTGATAGAGAAATAGAAATTCTGAAAAGAAATCTAGCTGAAGTTCAGAATATGAAAAATACATCTGAAAGCAGGGGAAGTCTACTCGAACATTGTGAGGACAGAATTTCAGACCTTGAAGATAAGGCTGAGGAAACAAATACTATAATTAGGCATGACTCCAAAATTAGAAATGAGCAAAGTATCTGGATACAACATATGATGGATGATTCAAAGAGAACTAATCTCAGAATTATGGGTAGGGGAGGAAGGGCAGAAGACAGTACCAAAGGTATAAAGAGTTTATTCACTGAAATCATGCAAGAAAATTTCCCAAGTCTAGGAAAATAAATTAATTTTCACATACAAGAAGATTATAGAAGACCAAATAACCTCAACCAATAATGAGACTCAACACAGCTTATCATAATCAAAACCTCAGAAATACAACATAAACAGAGAATATTAAAAGCAGCAAGAGAAAAAGAGACATCATTAAACCAAGGCAAACCTACTTGAATTACCACAGATTTCTCAGTGTAAACTTTCAAGGCCAGGAGAGCCTGTGGCAAAATCTCCCAAGCCTTAAGAGACAGCAAGTGTCATCCCAGGTTGTTGTATCCAGCAAAATCATCCCTGAAAATTGAAGGAGAAGTAAAAATTTTTCATTACCAAGAATCCCCAAAGAAATCTGTGACCACTAACCCAGCACTGCAGAAAATACTTGAGGAAATATTTGAGAAAGACAGAGGGACAAACAGCACCAAAGAACATGGAAGAAAGGAAATATCTAAAGAGAAAGTGTAACAAAAACACAGACTGGTGTTTGAATCATTTGATGGGTATCCTACTAAAATAATACCAGCTTTCTCATAAAATCTGTGAAATGTCCCCCATAATTATTATTTGTAATAGTATATCAGTTTGCAAATCATAATTATATTCAAAATGGGGAATTGGTATAAAATCTTTTAAAAATGTGTATGCATGAACGTATGTATGGATAGGTAGATAAAATGATAAACCAAATCTGGCAAAATGTTAATTAGTGAAATGTGAGTAAATGATTCATGAAAGTTTTAAAAAATTCTGAAATAAGTATGCCATCATATCTACTGCTTTATGTGTAATATACTTATGTGATATAGATTTAAGTTCATTTAATGTAGCAATTCACTTAATCAGTCTTTGATGTAAGTTTATCCTAAGATAACCAATTATTTTATTGAAAACCTGAATGTCTTTTGAGTGTACAAACATTCACCTTTTAGTACCAGCTAAGGAATTTAAAATTTAACTTTTCTCTTTCTTTCTCACATTTTCTAATCTTATAAATTTCATTGTTGTAGTTCTTTTCTTATGTGGACTGGTGGGTGAGGCCACATTAAAGAATCTCAACAAAGATACAGTAAGATAAAGCAAAAAAAAAAAAAAAAATCTTGCCAAATTGTTCCAACAAAGGGCTCTGCTGGACCCAGAGAAAAAGCATCAAGATATGGCAACTGCAGCCAATTCTAGGGGTGGGAAGCTGAGCTAAAGAGTGGTGCTTTGAGTGGTGAAGTGAGTCAGACACAGAAGATTAAATATGCTAAATATCACATGGTTTCTATGATTTGTGAAACTCGGAATACAGGTATTCTATAGAACCAAAGGGTGTGACAGTGGGAGTTAGGGGGGATGGGGAGGGTGTGGGAGGGCCAAAAATAGGAAGGGATTTTATAGTTGATATACATATGCACAAAACACTCAAGTTCACTATAAACATTATGTGTCTCATATATGTATTAATAAAAATGGGGAAAAAACTTCATACAAGCCTAGCACAATGGAAATTGACTGTAAGCCCAGCACTGACCGAGGGTGACACAAGAAGATCACAAGTTCAAGTCCCACCTGTGCAAACTGAAGAGACCCTATTTCAAAAATTTAAAAACAAAAAGGAACAAGAATGTAGCTCAGTGATAGAGAGCCCTTGAGGTTGGGTTTCTATCACCACAAAAAAAGAAAGAAAAGAAAGAAGAAAGAAAGGAAGGAAGGAAGGAAGGAAGGAAGGAAGGAAGGAAGGACGGACAAACCTTACACAGCATAACCTTTTTAACATTAAAAATGACTAAAATTAAAAATACTTCAGGGAACTCCCCTGAGATGCAATCAACTGAAAAGCAGGAGAACAGAATAGTAAGCTAGGTCTGTGGGGGTCTGCCTCCTTGGGCTGGTGGACAGCTCCCGCGAGGTGTACAGGCACTATCACTGTCTGGGCTAGTTATCCCAGCTTCCTGTTGGGTGGGACTTGCTGGTGTTTCTAGATGGGAGGGAGGGGAGAAGATGGTCTTCTGTGGACCGACACTGAAAAAGCATCCTGAGCATTCTGTGCAATCCAGCTCCCCCGAGTAACAGCTGGATGGGGGAGGGGGATCTCACAGGCACTCACGCCAGCTGCACGGCAGGAAGAGCTTGGACAGGTGGGCACCTTGGTGACACTGCAAAGTCAGAAAGCCATATACCAGGCCAATTCAGCACAGATGAAGTATATCCCCCAAGAAGAGGATCTGCTCCTGAGCCTCAGACACTCATCAGACTGCCTACATTCAATTGGGCTTTGCCATGCCTGAACCCCTGGTGAGCTCTTTGCTCCCTCCAAAGCTCAGGGTTCTCATCTGTCAAATAGGGCAGCAAAGGCATAGAGAGTACTACGGAGCACTTAGTAAATGGAAGTGTCTCACACAGAGTCAGCACGAGCACATGCCTGCTGTTACTCTCCACTCTGTGTGTCCATGTGTTGCATGCACATATTTTGCGTGTGTTTTTCACCCCCAGATCATTGTCCTGGTACCTGCATGGGATGCTGCTCTCTGGGCTAGGATGCAACCCACCCCAGGCAGGTAACTGGAGTCTGGAGTTCTGCTCTAGGCCCCAGAGTGATCTGAAGCATGGCCAGCACCGACCCTCTCCTACACTTCTGCCTCCAGGGCCCACCCAGCCCTCCCTCCTCAGGATTTACTGCTCTGACCTCAGCAGCCTTTCTAGAATCTGTTCCTTCCCTGACCGACCTCCCCCCGGGCTCCCAGCTCCTCTCACCTGGACTCTATCACCTCTACCTGCTACCCCTGATGCCAGCCTCCTGCCTCCAGCCACCCTCTCTCCTGGTCCTGAGACTGTCCACATCAGGCCCCTGCTCAGAATCCTTGTCCCCACTTCTTGCCGTAGCTGATGCTCAAGGCCTAGCTCCCTGTGGCCTTGCCCATCTCAGAGGGCACCCCAAATCCAGCTTTACCCTTCCCTCCACATGCCCCTGCTTGTCCTCCTACAGCCCAATGGAGGCTGTCCCCCTTGGAGGAGCACCCTTCTCCCGGAACTCAGATACCCTCTGACTTCCCTCCCTAGGGTTCTACACCAAGTCCCTGGCCGTCTTTGCCTGTGTCTCCCATCCCCACCTGCAGTGCTATGTCCGGGATGCTCTCCATGGCCTGCCTCTCTGTCTCTTGCTCTCTCTCTTTACCTCCCTGTCTTCCTCCTTCTCGTTTTCCTATCACTTTTATCAGATGGTGAACACCTTGAAGGCAAGGCCCCCTACTCCAAACGCCAATGTCACACCCAATAAAATAACATTGAGTAAATGAAAGACTTTTCCCCTTCAAAGGGCAAAGATGCTTAACTTCCACTGTGATTGCATTTCCCCTTCCCTAACACAAAACCTGGTCCTGACTGGCAGGAGGAGAAACCACTGGAAAACATCTGGCTAGCAAGCTGACACGGGTGGGGACATAGGACGGAAAGAAATCTGGTGTCCCCTGTTTACCATGGAGGCTGAACTTGGAAAGAAAATATGCAGTCACAGCAGGATAGATGGGTGGAGACAGTGGCCCCCGCTGCGCCATCCACATGCTGGCCCTGAGATGGGGACCCAGGGAGACCAGCAGCCTGCAGACCCCTGTGGCCAGGCCATGACTGCTCCATCTTCCAAGACTGAATGAAAAGAGGATCTCTGTGGGTGAGTTCCTTTTGTCCACACTA
Organism: Ctenodactylus gundi; assembly: GCA_004027205.1. Taxonomy (NCBI): domain Eukaryota; kingdom Metazoa; phylum Chordata; class Mammalia; order Rodentia; family Ctenodactylidae; genus Ctenodactylus; species Ctenodactylus gundi. Next base: position 511,843 of record PVKB01000139.1, read on the forward strand.
AGAGAAGTGGGACAAACCACATTTTATAAAGAATAATGAGTTTATGTGAAGACAGTGCCTGTCCCAACACTGCCAATGCCTTACAGAGAGAGTGGTCACAAGACAGAGAAGGAGAGAGAGCCTGACTAGAATCTCGATCATGGTGGCAACTGGGCAGAACCAGAGGCAGCTCAGCCAACCAACTTGTATCACAAGTGCCAGCCAACGTATCCCCGAGTTCCTACTAACCTGTCCCCACACTCAATCCAGCCTGTCCCCAAATGCCAACTAGACTTTTCTCCCAAGTGCCAACAGATATATCCCCCCAAGTATCCTGCAAATTTGTCCCTAAGTGCCAGCTAACATAGCCCCTGGGTACATTTATATGCCCTTGAGGTGTCTTGTCAGACTATTCTCCATGTATCCTGACAGCTTGTCTCCAAGCCAGCCAAGGTGCGTCCAAGTGCCAGTCAGCAGTCCTTTCTGATCGGGCCATCAAATAGCTGAGTCCTTGGGCTCAGAGACCTCCTGCCTTCACGACTCCAGAGTGACCAGAAGCCAGGACACCAGCATGCATGCTGGTCAGTTCTACTATTTTCCAGGTAGGAAACAGCGTGGGAAGGGATAGACCCAAGTCCACCCAGCAAGCCAAAGCCAGTGGTGGCTTCCACAGCCATGCTGAGACCCAGGGGCTCCTTTAATAGGTGGGCCAAGAGCCCAAAACCCTTCCTGCACCTGTGGCCAAGAAGTTCCCATGCCTCACTTTGGTGAGAGATCATCAGTAACAGTGACTTCTCATCACTATTTCCTGACATGTACTACTAACCAAGCTCATCCCTAAAGCTTTTAACCTACAGCATCGTGCTGAATCTTCATACTAAATCTTGGAAGGGTGTGACCATTGAAGGGATTATGTCAACTTGAGAGAATTAAGAACCACACCTCCATTAGGATTAGGATTTGTGAACCACCCATAAATTGGGGATCAAGAACTGGTCTGGATTAGAGTGTGAGTGATTTGTGAGCTGGCCAACGAGAGAAGAGCACCCACACCAATGTGGAAGGTCCACCTGGAACTCCGAGGGTATAAAAGGAACAAAGAAGAAAGATTGTTACAGCTTCTTCCTCTGGGGAAGCTCTAGCCTTCACAATTGTCTACCGACACCAACTTGCTACATGCCACAGATCGTTAGCACAGATTCGCTCCAGTCTCGACTTGTGCCTGTCTGCCCATTGCTGCTCTTCAGTCGCAGATCTTCAGGCTTCCATCTTCGCCCGCAATCTACAGCAGACTCTCACCTCACGGGAGATCTGTTTCACAGCTGAGCAGCCATCTTGGGCTATCTCTATCCTTGGATTTGTAAGCCTTCCTAATAGACCCTTTTGAGATAAAATCTGTAAATTGTGTCTTTTCAAAGAACCCAAACTAATACAAAGGGAGATCTGCTTATACTCATTTCACAGAAGAGGAAACCAAGGCTCAGAGTGAACAGCCTGTCTACAACCCTTTGGAGTCAAACTCGGGCTCAAACCTGGACCTGAAGTGCACTGAGGCACTGCCTGCCACCCCACCCAAAAGGGCAGTGAGTCTGGGTTTGTTCCTACTCCTGCCAGGACTGATCTCCTAGCTTGCTTTATCTTGATTAGGGAGTCACAGTGAGCCTAAAGTCCCTGAACATAGATGACAGACAGTCTGCATCTCTATACTTACTGATAAAATTTCCTGATTTCTCTGTGCCTCACTTTCTCTGTCTGTAAAACGGATGTCACCCTAGTACTGATCTCACAGGACTGCTATCAAGAGGAAGTTAATTTTACTCCAGCACAGCATGTGGTAGGCAGAGTACTTATCTCCAAAGGCTCTACGTCTCAATGCCCATAGCCAATGTGCTACCTTATATGACAAAGGTGACTTGGAAAGGTGACTGCCCTCATGACCTGCAGATGGAAGGCCAGGCAGGGTGCCGTGACAGGCCCTTTGTAGTGTTCACCAAGATCCAGGCAGCAGTAAGACATGAAAACAAGCAGAGATCACAGTAATACCGGACCACAAGCCAACAGGTGCAGCTGGTGCCCAGAAGCTGGAAAAGCAAGCAATACACTCTGCTCAGCCTCCAGCAGGAGCCAGACCTGAAGACACTGTCACTTTAGCCCAATGACATTATTTAGGACTCTGACATCCAGAACTTCAGGACTGAAAAAAAAAGGATGTTCTTGGAAACCATTAATTTTGAGGTAACTTGTTTCCCCAATAATGGGGGGTGGGGGGGAAGGGATGCAGAGTATAGTGTTGTCATGAATCATGTGAACTCTGATGCAGACCAGGTCCTACACAGAGGGAACATGGAGGGATAGAGATGCCTCCCCAGGCCGCTAAGTGCTGGGCAGCCGGTGCCATGGCCAGGCATTAGGTGCCATTTCTGGGTGGACTGAAGCCACAGGAGCTCAAGGCAAAAGGGACCTTCCTCAGCAGGGACAGCTCTTTTGTTCCATCCATGGCCCACTACTCTTCTGAGGATTCGCATCCACCTCACACTCAGTGCGGCCAGGCCCCATTCGAAGTCCTGCTTCAGACGTCTCTGCTGCTGGGCCTTGCTACGTGGCAGCGTTTCCTTGTCTTCCAGCAAGGTGCACGTGCTGGCGACCTCTCAGAGTCCACCGCCAGCAATGCTCTGGGTCCTTTCTTATCACGCACCACTGTCCCTTTAATCTGTACACAGCAGGGTACTTAGTGAAAGTGCGATTTGGATTCAGGTCCAGCTCTACTCTGGAACCAGGGGCCAGGCAGCCTCAGGTCTGACTCTGGCACCAGGAGGGTGTCCTTGCTGGCCTCGGGCTCCCACAGTGCACAGCAGAGGAAGGAGCAATCCTTGGTCAGTCCTTGCCCTCCACTGCCCTCTCTTGAGTGACACAGCAAGACTCCAAGGCCCAGGGACAGCTACAAACCCTTCACCTGCACTCACCTCCTGGAGAATAGGGTCCAAGTGCCCAGTGGAGCCTACAAGGAGGCCTGGGATGGGTGCTGCTGCTCTCTGCTTCCCCCAGGAATGCATACAATAGCCCCAGGCAGTCTTATCTTCCTGCCAACACATAGTGTATATGCACGTCTCTGTGATACCAGTCCTCACTGTCTGCCCGTCCCTTGACCATCTCTTGCCCTATTCCCTGAAGCATAGAGCTCTCAGCAACTCCTCATGGCAGAACTCACTACCTGGGCTTGGCTGGCAGTGGACAGGCCAGGCCAGCCACCAGCAGGGAAAGCATGCCTGCTTCTGCCAGGAGTCCAGACTGCCCACATCAGGCACTAAGGAGGTGTTCTGGGAATGCTGAATTATCCATTGGGGGTTGGGTGAGATGTCCGCACATCCCACCATGCCAAAGCTCATTCTGAAACCCTCCAGACTCAAACTGTGGGCACGGAAACCCCTCCTCAACCCCAAGGAGCTCAGCGTGATGGCATCTCAGCCCTGCCTCATGTCTCCTGAGCAGTTTGTATTTTAAGTAGATGCCAGTTGGTGCCTGTGAAGTTCAAGCTGGAGACGCTGCAGGGTGGGAGGGAAGATGGGGACACTGAGTCAACAGGAAAGCTGTGGCTCGGTCAGGGCAATCTGCTAAGGTCACCTGCAGAACCTGGTGCTCAAGATCCAAGGACACTGCACCCCAGAGGGAGGTGACCCTGGAGGAACAGCAGGAAGCCATTCCTGCCCAGTCCGTTTGCCTCATCTCCCTCTCAGGGCCCTACACCCATCTGCTCAGGAGCTAGAACAGGCTAGAGTAGGAAACACAGCCAGAGTGTGGAGCCTTCTCTCTCTGGCATGGCAGCCTCGGAGCCTCTGGAGGGGTGGGTATGAGAGGCTGGGGTCGGGGCAGGGGAAGAGGCAGAGGCAATGGGATGGAAGCTTCTGCAGGACACACAGGCTAGCTCTCAGTCATGCTGGCAGCAGGGCCCCGAGACTTCCTGGACAGAAGCGCCTATGTGCCTGAAGCCACCTCGACTGCAGGGGTGGAACAAGGGACTGTGTCCATGTCAAACAGGACATCCTTGGGCTGAGCATGATGCCTTCCTGTGTTTGCCGACACAGGATGTTTGCCCTTGTGACCCTGCTGGAATGTCACTACCTTTCCCTGGAGGAAAAACAGCAGATAAATCATCTGTCAAACCTGGAATGACCTTGAAAGTGCTCATATTCAGCTCTCTGTGTATGCAGCACCCTCATGTGAGTCCAGGGCCATTGGTAGTCCTGGGCTAAGAGACAAGTTTTGAACGCTGAGAATCTACTTCACTACCTTCCTAATGTCTGTTTCTTGATCTACAAAGCAGAGTTCAGAGCAGCACCCTCTTCATTAAGAACCATGGCGAAGAAATATCTGTACTACATTTGGAGCAATTCTGTATGCAGCTATAGATGCCTAATACACATTAGTGAACTCCTACTAATCCATCGAAACCCAAGTGAAATGCCACCTCATCCCTGAAGCCCTTCAAAGCACTTTGTACCTATTCCGTGATTAATTTCCCCCTTTGCTCTGTAGTTTTTGCTTATAGGACAGGCCTGCTTTAATAAGACTGTGAACACCTGCAGAGTACAGGCGGGGACTTGATCACACAGCCCAACACAGAGTCTGTCACTGACCTGGTCCTCAGTCACAGTTTATTCAAAGAATAAACAACTTAAGCAGTAACTTCCACCCACCTGGCTGTCACCTTGCATGCTTAACTACTGGCTCAGAGAGTCTGCTTGGCTTTCTCTGTCAGAGTGTACATGCTGGCCAGTCAGGCCTTGGGCTCAATGCCCTCACTGCCCAAGAGGAGGTGACAATGTTTTCCAGAATCACACCAGGGTACACCCATTCTCCAACCCAAGCCATCAGTCCCAGCCACCATGGGGTTGGCCAGAGGCCTGGGACAAGGCCTAGAGGGTGCTCCCTCACTTTATGTGTCACTTTTAAGTGTAACCTCCTTTTCATGGGAAGGAACAGTGCTTCACATCTGGGTGAGCCATGGGTGAGCGAGTGTTGGAGCCACACCCTCGCTCCTTCTCCAGGCTGCCACACCTTCAGCTGAAAGCAGACACAGCAGGACAAGCCCTGCACTAGAGGCCAAGAGCCTTCACTTCAACACCAGGAAAGTCCCCTCTGCTGTTGGCCTCACCCTCATTGTGTGTGCCATTCTGACAAGGAGGAACCTGGCAGGCACAGAGTGCCACGCCCCTGCACTCTATGCATCATTGCACCAATGGCAACCCACCACAGCGTGCAAGGAGATGCCCTCCTCAGATGGGGGACTGCAGTGGATGGAAAGTTGGGTAGCTTGTTGAGGCCACCAGAAGTGGAAGAACCAGGGTCCAGATTACAAAAGCTGGACTCAACAGGCTGCCTGTACAGCCCTAAACCTCTCCCAACTCAGCTGGAGTAGGTTGAACGGTAAGCATGGGATGTGGCCACATCCCATGATCTGTGAAAGTGAGCTTATTTGGAAAAAAAATTTTTTTAGAGGTCTTTGCAAATTAAATTTAAAGATCTCAATAGGGGATCATCCTGAGTTAAGGAAAACAGAAAAGACACAGAGAGAGGTCCCTGTGAAGACAGACAGGGAGGTAAACATGATGTCACCAACAGTAAGAGAGCCAAGGGTTGCCAGCAGCCACCAGAAGCTAAAGAAGCAGAAGACACACACACACACACACACACACACACACACACACACACACACACACACCCCCAATGCATCCAAGGAGATAGGGACACTACTGACACATGGATTGGACTTCCAGCTTCCTTACTGTGAGAGAAGGATTTTCTGTTGTTTCAAGCAAACAATATTTTGGTAGTTTGTTGTGAAAGCCTGGCATGGCTTAAATCTAAACATCCTCCACAGTCTCAAATGTTCCAAAGTAGCACTTGGCAAGGTGACCAGATCATGAGGTACTGTGCTCCTCGGGGGACTCATCTGTGGGTGAGCTCACAGCTGAGTGTGGTGTTAGGAGGCGGAGCCTGACTAGAGGTGAGTGGGTGGCTTAGTTTCTTTTTCACTGCTGTGAGTAAATACCCAACATGCACAAATCTGATGAGGAAAAGTTTATTTTAGCTCACAGTTTTAGAAGGTCACCACAGTCTGTTCACAGGCTGCCACCAACAGTAGAAGCACACAGCACAGGCAAAAGTGGAGGCAGCTCCTCACAGCACGGCACACAGGAAGCCAAGTCCCAGAAGGAAGGGAGGAAGTAGCAGGTCCTGTCCCACTGATCTGCCCTTCTGGGTCCAGCCTCAGTGTTCCACTCCTTCTGTGATTAAACCCCTAGTCCCTACACACTTGTAATCTATGATCTACCACACACTTGTCTTCCACCTCCAATACTTACAGTCCACTGCACGCCCATAATCCACACGTATAGATCAGGCCCCCATCTCCTAACAGCACATGGTTCCACAGATAATCCATAGCATCCAAATACATGATGGACTGGAGGACATTCCAGATGCAAACCACAATAGTGGGTGAATGCGGTGACTAGAAGTGAAAGCATGATACAGACAGGTGTATTCTTGTCCCAGCTCTTCCCTTCACTCTGCTTCCTGGCTACCGCAGGATGCACAGCTCTCCTCTGCCATGCCCTTCTATCATGGCATTTCTCCTTGGAGCCATCTGACTGTGCAGTGAACCCTCAGATCCCAAACCACAAGAAAACTCTCCTCCTTTGAGGGCATTGGGTATTGTTATGGCTTGGGCCTAGAATGGTTCCCCAAAGTCTCATGCATTTGGATATTGTAGAATATCCCGGGATTCCACATGCTGTTAGGAGGTGGGGCCTTGCTGGAAGGGGCAGATACCTGGGGCTTAACCTGGAAGTGTATGTGCTAGCTCTGCCCTTCCTCGATCTCTCAGCTTCCTGATGCCATGATGCGAACATCTCCTTTCCAGTTAGGCCTCTGCCATGTGCTTCCACCATTGCTAGGCACTCATGAATGGACCAAGATCCTCTGAAAAACTGTGAACTAAAACAAACGTTTCCTCCCTTAAGTTTTGGATGTTGGGTGTCCTGTCCCAGCAACAAATAAACAACTAAGACAGATATTTTGTTCCTGTGACAAGAAAGTGACTAATACACCTTCCATGAGCTCAAGCCCTGCTCTGCTTAGGACTTCTCCTCACCTGCTCCACCCCACACCCTAGCAAAGTCCTGCCAGGACTGCTGTTGAGTTCTGTCTGCAGCTCTGGCCCCAGCCAAGTTTAAATGCTGAGTTTGGTGCTACAACATGGGCACTGTAAGTTTGGGCCTGTTTGCTGAGTTAACCTCACATAGAAATTCTCCATCAAGAATATCGTTCCCTTTGAGTTAGATGACTGGCCAGTCCCAGCCCCCATCACAGGGGGACAACACTTACCTCAATGTTAGAGTCTTTCACGGAGAGAATGAGGTCTGCCTGTCTCTAGGTGTGAAAGCATCCCATTTATTCATCCATCCACAAAGATGGCCTGCGAGAGATCTGCAGTGCTTGGGTCAAGTTCACCCTGGCCCCATCACTCCTAGGCCCATCTCAGTTTCAAGCTGCTTCCCCTTATTCTGTACTATAGCTAGAGCCCTGCACTTCTGGCCGTTTGAGTTAGGTTCACTCATCTGCTGGGGCCCATCCTGGATGGTCCACCACCCTCTGGTTCCCAACACCAATGTCTTGGACCCACTATCAACACTGAGAGGGAAGGACCCTGGCCTAATGATAGTAAGAGGCTAGGCCTGCAGGGAGGGAAGGAAGGAAGAAGCAGAACTGTACCTACAATTTTACCTCCTTTTACGTCACTATGCACAAGCTTTCTCTATGCTGCCCTGTCCTATGCAGTCCCTGGTCCTGACAAGGGCAACCTGACATGAGCCAGCCTGCATTACTTCTGTCTGTTTGGCCAATTTTCTATCAGTTTCACTGCTTGGAGAAACTCTGCTACATACAGGTTTTGATTAGCCCTGATGGCAGAGTTTGGGATGATAAATTTGCCCCAGAACTGTCCTGCAACCACTGTGGCCAAGACTCCAGAAAGTCCAGCTTCACAGGCAAACAAGTGCCACTGGAGAGCACTCTTTCTTCTAATGTGGAGGATAAAAAGTGACAACGCAGGATACATTCCTGGGATGTTTAATACTTCCTTCGTAAGAGTGCCACCTCTTTGAGGTCCCCACCAGAGGACAAAGTAGACAAGCATCAATAGGCCAACACTACTCCCTACTTCCGGGAGAACGTCCCAGAACTTCCACTAGTGTTGTACGCAAGCGCCTTCTTTCTTCATGACAAAGGCTTAGGGTCTCGCCCTCAAAGCCAGAGTGGACAAGAGAAACTGCAGAGAACAGCTGAGAGCGAAGAGTAGGAAAGTTGACAGAATATTCCATCCCTGACATCCCGGCTGGCTTTTCAGCAAAACCCAGCAAGTTTTTAAGATTGTGTCAACTCCTGTGGGCTTCTCAGAACAGGAAGCAGTAGGAAGACACAGGGAACATGAATATTCAACAAGAAACTTCTCGTAATCTAATATCCTTTCATAACTGCCTTGGTCTGCCTCTGTCACATACGAAGTCCCCATCGTCCCAATAACCAGCTCTCTGTGATCCTCAAAACATCTTTATTGGTTTGGCTAGCCTGCCATATTTCCTTTGCACTTGGGGCCTCCAGCTGGATGGCTTGGGAGTTCCTGGGGTCCAGTCAAGACACAGCCCTAGGGTGGAAAATTTAAGGACTGCCACAAGCTGAGTGTGTAGTATCTGCAACTGTACAGGACAGGGAGGCAGCAGACTGCCACCCACAGAGCTTGCCATGGACCCTCTGCCTACAGGCCTTTCCCAGTTGGTTGTGCTAAAAAATAAAATACATATGAACCCACCTTCATAAATTATAGGGCCCAGTTCAAATTGCCTATTAAGGTGACAACTCTCCACCAGGCAACCTCCCCTAGAACTGTCACCACCTGCTCACAGAAGAAACAACCAGAAGACTGCCCTCCATCAGTCACAAGCAAGATCCTCAGCAACACCCCCCAGAGCCATTCCTCAGGGCAACAGCAGGAAGTCACACCACAGAGTGGCTCCAAGACCAGCTCAGACTCCCCAAGACACCAGGAAGGAGAACCTGAGCTGCCCTAGGAACCCAGGGACAGTGAAGGTGGGTCTTTTCCTCCAGATACACATGCTTTGTGGCCTTCTGAGAGGCAGCTCACATCTGGAGATAACTGTACAATTCATCACCTCACACTTGGGTCAAAAGAGTAGAACTCAGCCTTCCTCTGGGACTTATACTTGCAGACCAGAGCCCCCCCCTCCCTCCCCCCCTCTCTCTCCCTTCCTCCCCCCCTCTCCCATGATTCTGCCATCCCCTCCTGTTTTTCTCTTGATTTGTTAGGGTAAATATGAAGTAAGCATGTGTGAGATGGAGCCCTGCTGGCAAGCAATTCCTTTACCCAGTGTCCTGGGAGGTCCAAAGACCTCACCAAGTCCTCAGCCCACGGGGGAAGGGCATGACAGCCAAGGCCCAGGACACAACTGTGGGGCAGAGTCAGCACAGCACTTTTGACATGATTATGTTATTTAATTCTCCTAAAAGTGGGTTTCATCAGCCCATTTTGAGTCAAGAAACTGAGGTCCACAGAGAGGAAGGTCAGAGCCAAGGTTTAATGCTACTTTCCAGGTCCCTGGGAAACCATTCCATAACTGGGAATTTCATTGTCCACGGTGTACAAATTATCTATTTTCTCAGAGATTCCCTTCCCAGTGGAAAACATCTTCTCAAACTTGATATTTAAATATGAAAGTATGCACAAGAACTGCCATGGCCCAGGGGGCAGGGAGACTGGTACTCTGAGCAGCTCCACTCTGAAGTTAGGCAAGAACACCAGTTCCATTCACTCAGACTGACTGGACTCTTGTGGGTATCTCCCTGGTGGACACGCTATGGCTGTGTCACCACCGTGCCCTTACCTCACAGCCAGCAGGTCTAAGCTCCCCTTTTCTATGCTCCTTGACTGCTGATGACCACAAGAAGGATCCACCCCCTCATCTGGGGATGGTGCTGAAAGAAAGGCCAGAGGAAAGGAGCCAATGGCAGGCTCTGAAAGAGAAGCTGCCAACTTCAGCACTTCAGGCTCTTTTGAGGCCTACGTCAAATCTGAAGAGGGAGCGACAATGCTGACACAGGATAAGACTAAGAAGTGCTATGGATGAGAAAAAAAAAAAACCTCTAGACAGGAGAAGAAAAAGGCATTCTCAATTTCAGCAAGAATAGTGCTGGGTGCCAAGAATTTCAAAGAAATAATTCTGAGTGTAGCCAACAAGAAAGACTAACTCATAAATTCATTCCTAAAATAGCACTTGGTGAACCCCAGGACATAAGAGGTTTATCATAAATTCCAAGAGTACTGGAACTGGGAGGATCCAGATGAGAAAAGTCATCTGTCCCCAAACCTGAGCTAGCCCAATGGAAAGGTCCACATGGCAAAGGACAGAAGCCTTGTGCCAACTGCAGGCAGAACCCAGCCAGTCTCCATGCAAGCAGATGCTGGAGCCCTGCACAAACCTTCCAGTGACAACAGCCCCTACCAACATCTGATAGCAAAGGCACACAAGAGCCACTTGAGCAGCTCCCAATTCCTGACCTATAGCAACTGTAGGTCTGGCCAAGGAGTGTTATTTCAGGCCATTCACTTTAGGGTAACTTCTTATACGGTGATAGGAAACTAGTGAAACCTTACCCAGCAATAATTATGTGTGGACAGGCAGTTAGGAGCCTCTGGTCCCTGCAAAATCAATGTTGGTGGAACCCATAAGTCCCAGCTGAGCCCATGAGAAGCTGCATGGCAGTGGCCCTGGGAGGAAGAAGGTAGCAGAGGCGCAGGGACTTAGATGCTCACATGGGCAGGGAAGCCAAAGCAGTGAATGAAGTCAGATTGTGCCAGAAGAAAAGCAGAGAAGGCTCCCAGCACACAAGCGGCCAATCAGAAAAGCAGAGAAAGCTCCCAGCACGCAAGCGGCCAATCAGAACCTCCTCTCCCAGGTGCGAGGTAGAGTGGAATTTAAGAATAATTGTCCAGGCTTCTCACTGAGATCCTGACACCTAGCCAGCTGTCCCAGACACTGTTCCAACAAAGAGAGGAAATGTTCCGCAGGATATTACAGTCCTACCCCAAAGGAAGCGCTCAGGAAATGAAGGAGTCTGAATACTGGCTCCAGACCAACGTAGAGCTAGACTCCTAAGCCCGGCAAAGGCGTGCGCCACCTCAGGGACAGAGCCCCAGTGCTGACTGGGCCGCAGCTCATTTCGCCTTGGTTTCTTCACCCATACAAATACATTCAGTAACACCTACTACTGTTTTACAAACTGCAAAGTGCTTTACAAAACTTTACCTACACATAAACATGGAAGGCCTTATTTTTTTCATAAGAAACATACCTCTATTCATTCGTAAGGTGCCAACTGTCTCAGAGACAACACTGAAGACTCAAGCAAAATCCAGTGTTTCAAAACGGCGGCAAATCAGAACTTCACACCTCCTCAAACTCCCAGAGATCTGAATTCGCTTCCCGGCTTCCAAGTTTACTGCCAGCTGTGTGACCTTTACCAAGTCGTTTTTCTCATTTATTAAACAAACAAAAATTTTTTTCTTTGTAGGCCAGAAGTTACATGAACGTATTTTTTGCTCCATCGACAAGCTTCCAAGGAAGTGTAGGAAGTAGGACTTCCCATCCAAATCCCAAGAGTGAGCTAAAATCACTCCATGAAGTTGCCTTGCAAAGTTTCTCTGTTCCTTCAGTCCCAGTACTCTGTTGAGTATTGTCTGCCACGGATCCAGAGGAACAAAGCAATATTATAAAGTTAAAGTCACAGACACATGCAGAATTTTGTGCCTCATTAGTAGGCCATGTACCCTTTTCTCTAGTTATTTGAAAAACAATCTTAACCATATGACTTAACGAAAAGATAATTTCTTAAAATTGCTAAAAGCAAAAACTTTATGAGCTACTCTTCATGCCGATAAAATCCAACCAAAGATAGACGAGACCACTGAAAATCTGAGCAACCAACGACAGACAGATAGGTAGAAGATAATATTTTTAAAAACTAAAATATTCTTCTTGCTGCATTCTAAAAATAAATAAAGCAAAAAATTAGAATACGGCTTGTCAAAAACTTACTGCAATGCCTACCAAAGCTGTACTAAGAGGTAACCTCATAATATAAAGCTGCTTTCATTATTGAAATATAAAATACAGCTTCTACTTCCAGGAAGATGATGTGAGTGGCTACAAGACCCACCTCCTCAGTGATCCAAGAAAAGCTGGCAAAAAAAAAAAAAATCTATTCTTGAAGGCTGAGGCAGAAGGTATGCAAGTTCAAGCCCAAATTAGATAACTTAGTGCAATCCTTTCTCAAAAGAAAAAATAAAGTTCAATATATAGGTCCTGGGCTCAATCCCTAATACCACAAAAAAGAGAGAGAAAAGACAGACAGACAGGAAGGAAGGAAGGAAGGAAGGGAGGGAGGGAGGGAGGGAGAAAGGGAGAGGGAGAGAGAGAGAGAGAGAGAGAGAGAGCATCTAAAGCCTCTGGCAACTATCCTAAAGACATTAAAGAATATTAAATATTAAAGAAACATTTATTCAAGAAAATCTATGAACGCTTGGTAAGATCAGTGAGCATCCTCCATCCTCCCAGCTCAGCTTCACCCAAGTGGATGTGACCAAAAAGTCAAGGTCCTCTCTCCCCTTACTGTGCTTTCAATCTGGAATATCCCCTGGAAGTCTCACATATTTAGATGCTATGGATTATCTATAGAATTGTGTTCTGTTAGGAGGTTGGAGCCTGGTCTGGAGGGATGGATTATGAGCATGTAGTGAATTATAGGTATGTGGTGGAAGACAGGCACATGGCATATTATAGATTACAGGAGCGTGGATTAGATTACAGGTGTGTGGTGGATTAGGGGATTAACCTGGAAGGGGCAGAATGCTGAGGCTGGACCCAGCCATGGCAGATCACTAGGACAGGACCTGAAAGGGTATATGCTACCCCTTTCCCTCCTTCTGGGACAATCCCGTGAGGAGCTGCCTCTACCTCTTCCTCCGCCATGTGCTTCCACCGTTGCTGGCTGCCCATGAATGAACTGAGACCTTCTGAAACTGTGAGCTAAAATAAACTTTTCCTCCCTTAAGTAGTGGATGTCAGGTATTCCATCACAGCAATGAAAAAGTAACTAAAGCACCCCTCAGCTTCCAATCAAAACTTTCCATATCTCACAAGGAGGAAGCGCCACCAGCATTTCTCATCCCCTGCAAGTCCACACTGAAATGGTTCAGTCCCTCGTGAGCACGGCTAAGAGGCAGAAGCCACCTCCCTCCCAGACATGAGAGGCTCTGCTCCAGGAGCTGCAGGCCACAACTACCAACACTTCAGCTGCCCTTTTCCCAGCTTCACCAAGAGGGCAGAAGTTCCACAGTAGGCAAGCTACATTAGCTAGGGTTCTACAGGAGGCAGAACTGACAGAAATTGTAATAAAAAGAGATTTGTTTGGGAGGCTGACAAGTCCGAGGAGAGAGATGGTCCAAGATGGTGGCCAGCATGTGCCGGAGTTGGGGGAGTCTGATGGCTTCTCAGCCATGAGGTAGAACATCCGTCCTGGACTACAGGACAGGCAGCAAGAGTCTGCTACGGATCTCAGTTATTCAAAGAAACAATGGTGAAGACCGGAGACTGAAGACTGGTGCAAGTCAAGACTGGAGCCAATCTGTGCTGAAGATTTGCAGCATGTAGCAAGTTTCTGCAGCGTGTAGCAAGCTGGCGTGCAGCAAGCTGATGCGTAGCAAGTCAGTGTCCATAGACAATCAGAAGATAAAAGCTTTCCCAGAGAAAAAGCAGAGAAAATCTTCTTTCTTTTATATAGTTCAAGCTGCCAGTTGGGCCTCCCACATCCGTGGTGGTTGTTCTTCCCTCATTTGCTTGCCCACAGATCACTCACACACCTATAAACTCCGCACTGGGTGTGGTTTCTAATCCCAACAAGTTGAAAAAATCACTTTAATGGTCAGACAAGCTAAAGACTAGTATCTGAGATCTGCCCAGTGCCCAGGGTTAAGGCTCAAAGAGTTGACAGGGGAAGGCTGTCCCTAAGAAGAGAGTAGAACTCCCCTACAAGGCAGTCTGCTATATTGGAAACAGAAGTGGGGAAGTGTGAACCCAAGGGTACTCTTAAAAACACTAGTTCCTCCTAACTGAGACAACAAGTCACCCAGAAGCTGCCTAGTACGCAGAGAACCAGGAAAGAGCCAAGAAGAGCCTTTCTGCAATCCCAACCAACTCCCAGGGCTAGCCTCCATGTCTTCCCCTGCCTAGATTTCACTATGTCAGGGTTGGGAGCCACGTGTTCCCCAAGGCTGTCTCAGCACCAATGCGAAGCTGCCACATCCTACAGGTAGGGGAGTCCAGTGGGCTGGGTATGAAGCTAACTGCAAGACAGAGAGAGGGGGAAAGACCCAGCCAAGAGACCTGCTAAAGCCAGTCATCCTTGAGTGACAGGCACACACTAAGGCTGAGCCCTCAAGGATAATGAAAATGTTCTACAATGGCTGTAGTGATGTGCACACAGCTCTGTCAATACACTCCTAACTGCTAACTTGCACACTTTGAATGAGCTGTGTTTGTGAATATCATCTCAACAAAACCATTAATTATCCAGGCCTGATATTGCAGGCCTGTAATATCAGCACTCTGGGAGGCCACGGCAGGAAGATTCCAAGTTCAAAACCCAGCCTTGGCAACACAGTGATTTAGTGAGAACCTGCCTCAAAATTTAAAAAAAATAAAAAGGGAGAGGCTAGAATTTAGCTCAATGTGGAGGCCCTGGACTCAACCCTCAGTACAAATTACTAACAATAATAATATAGTAATATAGAAAATAAATGCTCTATATGTTTATTACAAATAATTCCATCATAAGAAAGAAAATGATGACAATACAAACAGACAACAAAAACTACAACTGGACCATTACCAAGTTGATTTTTAAAAATTCTTCTACTCTGGTTTTGCTTGGCAAAAATCCAAATTTCAGCAAAATGCTTCCTATGACTCCCTGCAAAGCCCTCATTTCAAAACACTCTCTCTTACTTGACTTCCAGGTCTCTGAATGGGAAAAGAATTTCCACTGGATGCTCCCAGGACAGCGACCCTTCCAATGTGTCCCTGCTGCGCTCTTCCCCTGATTTACTTCCTGTCCAGTGCCCTAGGACGGGGGGGGGGGGGGGTCTATTCTAGGTCTTACAATGCATGCCCAGATGTGCTACACACACGATGCCCCAAACAGCCAGTGAGAAGGTGGCACTGAGTGCCGAAGGTTTCTACCCAGCTTCTCTGTCCTGGGGAAAAAAATTATTTTCTCACAATTTACTTGAACTGGGCTGCTACTCACTGTGATGTGATCAGAGGGAAGCAGAAGCTTCCTGACTAAAGACAAGTCTTCCCTTTCAGTTACCTCATGCTGATGTCACTTACTAGCTGCTCACTTGGTCCCTTTGAGCCTCCATCACCTTATCCTTGCAATGGGTACACAGGTAGCTAGTGTGAGAATTGAGCAAATATTGTGTATAAGAATTCTTGACACTTCCTGTCATCTACAGCAGCCTCGAACAGATCGTCATCCTCTGTTCTCTTCCTGATTTTCTTTGGTTCCAGACTTAGTCACTCTCATGCTTAGAGGTGGCCCGGGTTTGCAGAAACACCAGGATATCCAATTAAAGATATTTAATCTGACATAAACTTAAATTGAACCAAAGGTGAATGACCCAGAAAATAACTCCCACAGCCAGTGAGAGCGGACAGTGACCCTCAGGCCAGGCCTCTTTGGGCTGATCTCTGGTGATGGATCCCAGTGCACTATAGCAGTCATTGGGCCAGCGGACAGTGGTGGATACCAGCAGGAGGACCAACCTGACAAAGCACAGGCCCACTGGTGTTTACAAACCTAGAAGCCAACAATCTGCTCTGAAAGCCCAATTTCTCCCTCAGCAATTGTCTGCAATACAAATATATTGATCTTTTCACCAATTTGGGGGTAGAATAGGAGGAATAAGCCCATGTCCAACCTGAGACAGAGCAAAGAGTCTCACCCTTTGACACCTGCATGAAACTGCCTGGATCAGCTAGGCCATTTAGCTGGCACTAGCCATTCTCCCCCAGGTGATTCCAGTCTCTGCCCTGAAATTGCTTTACCAAAGTCCCCAGGGTAGAGGGGAGGAAGAGTTAGGAGTCAAGACAGTCACACAGATCACACTGACACCGTCAAAGAGTTCTCCTCTGCCACCAATGGCAGGTATACAGCACTGCCCTCAGAACAGGTCACCCAGGCAAAGCCAAAGGCAGCTGCTGTGCCCAGGGAAGATTCTGCTCCCATGTGGCATGGGCGAGTCCCAGTGTCAGCCCACTTTTCTCACATTCCTTCACTCAGGCAATAAAGGATGGTTCTTAGCACCTGCTCGGCCAAAGCACTGCTTCCAGGTCTGGGGCAGCAGGCGCTGATCAAAGAATGTATGAGCGTTTCCAGGACAGTGGGGCCCTGCAGGATGTGAATTCTTGGCCTCAGATGATCCCCTCTAAGGCCCCATCACCGAGGGCCCCTCCTTCCTCTGACCCCATGATGAGGTCAACTGAATCTCCCAAAAGGATTTGTTAAAATCCTAACCCCTGGGAATTTATTTGGGAATGCAGATGTTATTGGTGAAGTTAAGGGAAGGTTACATTGGACTGGAGTAGGTGCTAACGCCAATAGGACTGGTATCCTTGTAAGATAAACTCGAACAGAGACACACAAGGAGAATTTCAAAGCTTGCAGCCTTGGGCTGCCAGGGACCATCAGCTGCCCAGGGGGCTAGAGAAGCAAGGATGGAAGCTGAAGACTAGGAGGGAGCTTGGCCTGCCCGACAACCTGATCTCAGACCACTGGCCTCCGGAACCACGCAAGACTAAACTTCTGTCAGTTCGAACTACCCAGTGTGGGGGGCTTTGTTGTGGCTGCCATCGGAAACTAATATAGGTCTCAAGCTCTGAAGCCACATCCCCAGCCCACTGCTAGCCACATCCCACAAGGCAGAGGCATGGTAGGCTGAGAACCCTGGGGCCGGAGGAGGTGGGCCACCCAGATGGCCCTCTGAAGTTGTAAGGGCTTCGCTAAGCCCAGAGTGTGAGGGACAAGAGAGGAAGAGACACAAGGTGAGTTCTGTCCCCAGGCAGGGCCCCAACCTGGGAGGGAAGGGCTCAGCGAAAGGGGAACCCAGTGAGCAAGATTGCCTCCAGCTGTGGGCTTGGACATGGCTGGGCTCGAACAAGATCAAGTCTCCTCTGAGCTTTCATGAAAGCCTTGACATTCCCACCAACAGGAATAAAGACAGGATGCCATGCCCCAACATACCTATCTCCTACATAAACATATATCTGATAACCCCAATGTCCAGCCTTCCCCCAAATGTCTACCTACAAAACTTCTCACCCCTCCCCACCCAAGCTCACAGTGGGCTCACACTGCTTCATTAAGCTACAGCCAAAAACCTCTGAGTCCAGAGATTTCTGGATCTTCCTACTTTTCCACCAAGGGAGGAAAAAAACAACTTGGATCTGAAAAGCAGAGGGAAGATTAAGAAAGTGTCTCAGCCCCAGGCATCTATTTTTTTTTACCACTAACTGAGCAATGAATAATTTATAGCCAGGAATGTTTGTGGGGGGGATAAAATGTTGACAAGTCAAGAAAAGGCTCTTAGCAGCCTAACAGAGCAATCCATCTTTAAGAAACAGGTTTCAAATGCATAGTTTGTGAAGATCTAGTTGCAGTTGTTTCCTCTCTCTCTCTCTCACTCTCTCTCTCTCTCTCTCTCTCTCTCTTTTATCTATATGGAAATTGGTGGGTGCTGAAATATGTTTCCCTTCAACATGAACTTCAGCTGAATGATATTCCAAACAAGAATTAAATCATCACTTCATACAGCAAGGAATAAACACCTCAACCTCTGCAGTGTAGAGAACCTGTGAGCCCTGCCTGGCTATTCCCAGCAGGATCCCAGCCTTGGGCTCACAAGAGCAAAGCAGTGACTTGGGCCTGAAGAACATTCCTCATGGAAACCCCAGGCAAAGCCCTGGTAGCTACACAACTGAGACCCCTTGTCCTCAAAGAGTGGGCACCCTCGCTACTATACCTGGACCCTGCAAGTCTTCATAATGACAGGGCCTATAGTGAAGCCCATCATACCAAGTCTCCTGACAACTCAAGTTCAAGCTTGCATCAAGCACCAGCTCTGCACTCCTCGTTTACTCCTCACGTTGGCCTTCCAGCTGGCGCTGACCAAACTACTTACATGGTGGCTTCCTCAGTGCCTTAGGACATCAACTCTGGAGCTCAGGGACAATTAAAGTTCCCATGGGTAGTAGGAGCTGGCATTGATCCTGTGCTTCCTTGCTGTGTTTAGCTACTCTGCAATGATGACTTGCTATCGTTTTATGGAGCCTGACCTGGTTTTCTAGAAAGCAGCAGATATTAATGCATGCCTGCTCAGTTCTTATTCTCTCAATGATTCCCACCTGGGCCCCTGGATGGGCATGCTTAGAGTGGGAGCTGAAGTCCCAAGACTAGAGCAAAGCCAGGCTCACCTGGAAACAGGGCGAGTAAGGCTACTGGCATTTTTCAGAGATGTACTGGTTATGTTATGTACTGCTGTGTAACAAATGAACCCCAAACTTTAAAACAACAAACATCTATTGCCACAGAGCTTCCGTGGGTCAGGAATCCAGATGGAGTCTAGCTACGTGCTCTGGCTAAGATATAGCCCCTCAAAAGCCTGGGGTCAAAGAATTTGCTGGGGTTTTGATCATTTTAGGATTCAACTGGGGGAAAATCCACTGCCAACCACATGGTTATTGATGAGATCCCTCACCAGCAAGAGGCCTGAGGCCTGTGCTTCTCACCGGCTGTTAGAGGCGTTCCTCAGTTCTTGACCATATGGGCAACAACATGGCAGTTGGTATCTCTCAGAACCAAGGAGTGAGCAAGAGAGGCAAGGAAGGTATAAGTAAATCTTTTCTAATATAATCTCAGAGTAACATCCTACTACTTGTGACATTTTCTTCCCTTAAAAGTAAGTCAGCATTTCCAGTCCATACTCAGAGGAGGGGATCAATCAGGCAGGAGTAACCAGAGGTGGCAATCACAGCTGCCATATGAGAAGCTGCCTCCCTCAACAACCAAATACACTAGTTGCCTGCTGTTAGGTAAGAAATTACTCCAAAGCTTAATATGACAATAATCATATATGTCTGTCATAGTTCATAACAGATCAGAAAGAAGTAAGTCTTGCCTTAGGGTCTCTCACATAGTCAGAAGCCAGCTAGACTTGTCCTCCAAAGATCCATGAGGAGCTGGAGGACTCACTCTCCATGGGATACCCTCACGTGGGTGGCAAGTTGACGCTGGCTCCTTGCTCCTGGCAGGTTTCAGTTCCTCCCCAAGGGGGCCTTTCTCCGGGACTACCTGAAGGGCCACCCTCTGGGATTGGCTTATTCAAAGTTCAAGCCAACAGACCACAGAGAATTACCAGGCTCTTTAGGCCGGGTCCCAGAACCACACCCCACTCCTTTTGTGGTATTTCTCCGGCCACACTGGTTAGTCCTACTAAGCATGGAAGGGATCAGATCACATAGGTCATGAGCCCCTAGAGGAAGAATCCTGGCAGCATCTGGCAACTCCAGAGCCAGGCTGACAAGGCAGCCAAACCCACAGTCCAGGTATATTATCTTCTTCCCAGGTTCCATGAGTGAAATAGGCCACTGGAGGGGCCATGCCTTTGTAATACTTCCTGTACTTGAACCCCAAGGCCTAAGTTAAGGTCACCTTCCACAGGTCTCGTGCAACTCTTTCATTAAGCCCCTGAGATCTAGAGCACAGAGCAGCCCAAGGGCAGTGGCAAGACAAACAGAACAGGGAGGGAGAACCAGCAGCAGGGGCTTTGGACAGGAAGAGACAAGACAAGAGCAAAGGGACTTAAGGATTCAGGAGGCCTGGGGGATGCAGCTTTGTTTTAATCATCCTCCAATCTTTCTCATGTAGCTCAGGTTTAGAAGTCCCTACTCAAAAGGTAAAACAATTACACAACTTATTTTCTGGCACAATCATTATTTCACAGTGGTGAGCAATGAAGGTAATTTGTACTAACGTAGGAATCATTCCATTTTTCTAAGTCCTTACTTATAAATTCACTTATACATTGTAAAACCTTGTTGATGAACCTAGGGTCCAACCTGCGGCTTTTCAAAATTCTACTAATATACACCAGGAGTATCTTGATTCTCAAGAAGAAGACAGGAAAGACTAGCTTTGACAGCATTTTCAGAAAGAGACATTACAATGACCTCTTCCCAAATTAATTTGCATCAGTAACACTCAATTATTACTTCTGATTTCACCTCATACATGATGGCTTCACAGCCAGAGAAGAACGTCTGAGTATCTGTTTCCTTCTCAAGCCAGCAGCCTGAGTCTAGAAGCTCAACTGTGCTCAGCACTCTTGCCAGTCCTGCTTACTCTTTGACATTTATTATGGTCCTTCCCGCGAAGTCAACCTCTGCCTCAGACCAAGGGCTGTGTCTAGGTTCTTGCTATTATGTACTGATGCTAAGCACTGGGCCAGGCATACAGTGGGCACTCGGGCCCCTTGTGATACTGTGCCTCTGTCCTGGGAGGCCCTCTGCCTGCCTGCCTGCCAGCTACATGATAGGGCTGACCCATTCCCACCAGTGCATGTAGCACCAAGAGTGCAGAACTCCTGGGAGCCCCTTCAGAGCTGGCCTATCTCAGTTCCCTCTGCCCAGAGCAAAATTTCATCAGATCCATGGGGCAGCTAAGAGCACAGGATACTCTCTGTCACTGTCACCATCAGATCCCCTCACCTGGCAACTGCCACCCAACAGGGCAATGACCAGAAAGTATGAGGTAGTCTGACTATCTACAGCCTCTAAGCTTGTCCCTGAGAGAATTTAGACATCCTTGCTAACAGTGTCTGGATTAGGGACTTCACAGGTCAGGGTCATCAGATTCCACAATGGGCTCTCCTTCACTGAGCTGCCAACGAAATGTCCAGAAATGGAAGAGCAAAGGAAA
The DNA here is from genome assembly GCA_004027205.1 of Ctenodactylus gundi. Lineage (NCBI taxonomy): Eukaryota > Metazoa > Chordata > Mammalia > Rodentia > Ctenodactylidae > Ctenodactylus > Ctenodactylus gundi. Next base: position 532,987 of record PVKB01000139.1, read on the forward strand.
GGACAAGAGGAAAGTCAGGGCAAATCCTGAGTCCGCATCCTTAAACTTCACCTGGCCTTCATCCAAGCAGCTTGAGCTCACTATACTCTCCAAGAGAGATGAGGATCTCAACCATCTCTCTCAGCCCCAAAGCCTGTGACCCCAGACTGTGCAGCCACATTCATCCTCCTATCTTGGGCAACAACCAGCCTGCCTTGCTATCCACATCCCTCCCTAGGACTCTGCAGGCACTCGGGCTCTCTGCAAAGCTTCTACTTTCCTAAAAAGCATTTGCCACTGCCAGGGATGCAGCCCCAAGAGGATGCCTGACAGCCTCCCTGATGGAGAGCTGCAATCAACAAGATTTACCTCCTGCCAGCCCGGGGCCGCACAGTTCCCACCCTGGGTGCCGTGGGCTTTACTGTTCTCCTTAGAGTTCATCAAATGAAAACCCTGGTTCTGAGGTAGAAGAGCCTCTTAGGAGGTTAATAGCGAGTGGATAGAGCAATAAATGTAATGATTTAATTCTTCAAGGATGGCTAAACAGGCTGCTGTTTACCAAAGTCTTAGCAGATAATTACTAACAGATAATTACAAAAAGCTGCCGGATTGCAGCTGCCCCAGAAATGGCCACAGCCCCAGTCCACTTTGCCAAGCTAAGTAAATGGGTTGGTTCTGCAGAGAAATTCCATACAAGTCACTTTCTGGGAAAAACACCAGGCATGAATTTGCACTGAGCTCTCCTCCTGCTCCTTGCCTCTCTGAGGCTATTTCTGCCATCACGAGAAGGCCTCCGGGTTGTAACCTGCCTCTCTGGAAATGTACCACGATCATTTCAACCCAGTTTCTCAGGTGGCCTATTTCCCTCCTTTGTCTGGAATTAGCAGGCACAGGGCACTGAGACATCCTCTATAGAGGCATGGCTCTGGGCCAGGCTTGAATGGAGGGGTGCAGAGGTACACACATGACTGGAGGCTTCGGTGGAAGGTAGGGGCACCTGGCATCCCTAGATTAGCAGAGAGGCAACACCAGCCACCAGACCAGGGAAGGTAGTCCCAGAGTCCAAGAAAAGGAAGGAACAAAGTGTGTCATCCATGGAGCCACATGTGCTGTCCTCTCATCCTGAAAAGTCACCATATCTCCTACCCATTAGCCCCCTCCTGCTCTCAACGTATCTGACACCCACAAAGGAGTCCAATTCCAACAGCATTGTCAAGTCCTGAAGTTTTACTGGAACTTCCTATGAGGAGGCAACTTTCTATGTCTCAATACAAACTGTCCTTAAATCCCTTCTTAATACTGTCATTTGTCCCCCAGATCTCCCTCCTGCTGTAGAACCTTATCCGGGAAACACTTCCCTCCCCTCCTCCTCAATCTCTGCAGCCTCATCTGAATTGGAGGTCTCGCCTGCCTGTCCCATGTAAAGCAGAGGGCTTTACAACTGGTTCATGTGCACTGTTATGGTTTAAAGCTGCCCCTGCACTAGGATAGGGTCAAACCTGCATATGAAGTGTTCTTTATGGTCATGGTCATCTTCCTGGCCATAGCTTAAGACTACCTGTGCCCTAGGACAGGGTCATATATACAGACAAAGATATTCTTTATGATTGTCCAGCCCACAACATTAACCCCACACGTATTTGCCCTGGGGCATCCTTTCAAATGGTCTTTCAGCTGCAGACACAGGGAGCTTCAAGGCCACTCATACTGTGGCAGGCAGCTTCAGGAGGTGCCTGTCCTCTACCTTGAGCCAAAAGTGGACCTTGACCTTTGGAACTAAGCTCAGTGCTTTGAAAAGCACAGAATACTGTTTCTTCTTTTCCTCTAAGAAATTTTCAAACATCAGAAGAGCTTTTATGTCCTCCTGCTCCACCCCTCCCCAGGCTGACTGTGGAACCTTCAGTCCTCCGTCACAGGCCAGTGGCCCTGGTGCCCCCAATGCCAGGGTGACTCTCCCCCGTGCAGGTACCAGCTTAGCATATTCTTCTCCAGGAGGGTCCATGGGAAAAAACATGGCCCAGCTACACAGGGCACAGAGGTGCACACGTGGCAAGGCTGCACTCCCCTGCCAGGCTGCACTCCTAACCACTCCTCCACTGGCTTTTGTCCCAGCATAACAACGGGGTCACTGCTTCTCCTGGGATCGTTCAAATGTCAGCAACCGGTATCTACCCACTTCAGACTACATCAGTGGACTTGAACCTGTGAGAATATGTGGAAGAACTGCAGAAATGCAGCAGGAAGTAACTGCTGGGTTGCAAAACGGGGACCATGTGCTGCCAGGATAGGCCAGCTGATTTTTTTCCAAGCTCACCCACTCCAGGGCTATGACTTTCACCCCTGTGCTTCTCTCTCACCTTTGATTTCTTAAATCTTCCTTTACCTGCCAAGCTCTTTTCTCTGTGCCTGCCACAAACATTCAAACATACCTGCCTTAAGTCCACCCCCTCCACCCACCCGACCATAGTCTCTGGTCCCCACTCCTAATTTCCCAGAGAAGGATTTCATTGGCTGCCCCAGATCAAGCCTCCTCTCTTACCCAGTCAGCTGTGGCCCAGGACTGGTGGGTCCTAGAGTTCACTAGCATCAGGTCCCTTTGTTAAGGTGGGCCAGGCATGAGTCCTCTGTGCCGCTGCCCAGGCCCTCTGTCTCACCCAGCGATGCAGCACTCACACAGCCCATCTGACACACGGCTTCTCCTTTCCTCCTGAGTCTTTTCCAAGAGTGCTCCCTTACCAGCCAAAAGGATCCTGTTTTTATCCTGAATTCTGGCTTCTGATATAAATGCTATTCCTCTGTTCTTGCGATATTCAAAATCAGACACATATGTCTGCTGGACAAAAGCAGAGGACCATAAGTTCCTGCCAGGGTACTGGTGCCTGGAATTTAACCAACACTGTGGACCTCGTCCTTCCCTCTGCTGCCTTCACTGCCACCTGGTCCTTCCTGCCACAGTTCTGCCCTTAGATAGCCACACATTTCCTTCTAGGCTCTGGTTCCCCAGTGGCTTCCCCAGTCTCAGCCCCTAGCAGTGGCGCCCCCCCCCACCCCGCCCACAGACCCTGCAACACACCACTGTCCGAGTCTCCCTGTGGAACCTTCCAGATGACAGGAAAGGAGGCATATTTCCACTTGAGTTACTCTGGCATCAAATGCTGTTAAACAGGAAACTTGGGCTCCTTCAGCGTGACAGACTGAGAATTAGTGCCACCCCCACAGGGATTCCAGTTAGCGACGCTCTGCTAGCCACGGAGAGACACAGGAATTCACCGGATTATGGAGACACATGTCCTCTGCACCATGGCCTCCTGACACAGGGAGCCTTTCAGAAGCCTTCCCCAGATACACCATGGCGACCATCCTACATTAACCAAGGCAGAGCCACTCTGGCAGCCTCCGCAGGCCTCCTTTTCAAGTTTTAGATTAACATGTTCAAGACTATGTTCATAAAAATTGTGTTAGCACTTCGGATCCTACAGGGAGAAGTCCAGCTTGATTTTTAAATTTATGTTTTTTCAATAAGGCAGATAAGCTTTCCTGAATCTGAAGGCGATGAGTAAGCCATGACTCAGCCCCTTCCCAGGAATGTGCTAGGGGTGAAAAAGGGTCTCCTGCCCAGGAAGTGGGTGGTGGACGTGGGTCCCGACTCTGTTTTCAAAAAAAAAAAAATTAATTTTCAAATATCTGTTCCAGAGTATTTGATTCTACAGCTGTTGTGGGATGCTGGTGAGGGAGCTGCCCAGGGACCCTGTAAGAGCCACATCATGGGACAGAGAGTCTGGTCATTATATGTCCTTTCTCACCAGCCTGTAGGCCTCCAACCTCACCACATCGTGGGAACAGATAGTATGCAGTAGACACTTCTGGAGCCCCTTATGGCATGCCTGGGCCCACCTCTATCAGCCACATCTAAGTGACCTCACACTCATCTGGCTCTACAGTGCCCCCCTCAGACCTGTGCCATGCATGTCCCCAGGTACATGGGAGCCTTCCCTAGTCCAGCAGTACAACCAGACGTGTGGGGATTAAGCCCCCAGGACAAACCTCTAGAAAGGAAGATGAGAGACAGGTTGACCAGGCCTTGCCTTTGTCCCGGTAGATGGTTTTTCCCCTCTCCCAGGAGGCCCAGTGGCACCAAGCAGCAGCCTCGATGGCTCTTGTAGAAGGTTTTCCTCCTTTCCCAGCTCTGCCGTACTTCCTGGGACCAGCTCGCTCTACACCTACCTGCTTAGACCTGCTTTCTGGGAATCCAAACCAAAGGCCCAACTGTCTGCCATCCCCAGGCCTCACAGGAGCCTGCTGCCCACTAGGCTGTCCATAAATGTCTGTGACACGAGTCCAGGAAGGACCCATGTGGGGCATGATGAGATGGAACTCCATGGAGGGAAGTCACACAAAACAACTATCACTGGTGAATGGGCTTTCTGACTAGACCACTGCCTGGCCCCTGAGCTACATTTTAACCCAGCACAGTGACCCTTGGGCCAGCAACACACAAGCCTTTCTGCAGTCAGAAGTTGTGCCATCGGCTGAGCTCCATACTGCAGTCCCTAGCCACAAAAAGAGGCCTCAGGGAAGCCAGACTGGCCTTTCTCTGGGCCCACTGAGCTCCTCTCACTGCAGTCCCACTGGAGCAGCATGATTCCCCACCTCCCTGGCCTGAGCATGAAAACCTCTCCACCAGGGAATGTCAGTCATGATAGCTTTGCCCCAGGGTCCAACTTGCTCCTCAATGTGGCTCCATCAGAGACTAGGGTAGAGGAAGGCTGTTCTCACAGGGTCGTATCAGAGGTCTGAGCTTAGACAGGGGTGAAGCCCAACCTGCAGGCACCTGTCCCAACACTTTCCAGTAGGGTCCATTAGAAAGAAGATATGGCTCCTCCGGAGACCCAGGAATTTGGAGCTTGTGAGTCCCTGAGCAGGGGACAGGGCTACAGGACACCTGCTCAGGGGGCTGAACCTGCCAGAGTCCTGAGCTCAGGGTCCCCTGTTGGCTCTGACCGACAATTCCTTTCTCCTTCAGGGCTCCCTTTGCCCAACAATGAAGTGAGAGGCTTGGCAGGACCTTCAGAGGCCAGCTCAGCTCTGGCCATTGTCTCCTTAACAATCGCCCCAGAGTGCCAGGTATGGGAGATGAAGGACATTCCACAGAGAAGGTATTCATGGGTCCAGTTATCTTGGAAGGCTCTGAACATAAGATACACCTCTTAGAGGATGATTTGGTTTTACTAAAGGTCCTGAAAAATCCTTCAGCTCAGACCCTCATATGTAGAATCCTTAATTTATGTGATCACAAAATCTTTTCCCCAAGGACACCTGTATCTCTCAAACACATGCTGAGATCTGGACCACCTGATTAGCCATTATCCAGGTTTCTCTGAGGAATCTCTCCCTGGGATATAAGGTCAAAAGAATCAGCTGTGTAAGCAAAAGCGCCAACATCAACAAAACAGATGCGTCCAGATGTTACGTCCAGAATAATGTGCTAAGAAACAAAGAAAGGAAGCACCTGAGACCTTCAGAGCCGATGTGTTTCCATCTGTGGCTTGTCTCGGGTGCCACATGGGAAGCAGAACTCTCTACCTACTGACCTCAGCCAGCCAGTCTCCTCTCCTTCTAGGCCTAAGTTTATTCAATGTGAAATCATGGAGTTGAACAAGATCTCCCAAGGCCAGCAAAGCTCTGAAAAATTTCCCAAACCATGACCCCAAAGGGATAGACATAGACTTCTGAACCTAACTTGTCCCTAATGACTCATCTGTCTGGACCCCAAACATGCTCCTCCTCAAGTGTCTGCCCTGATCTCAATGAAGGCCCCCACCTCCTTGGTTGCTCCAGAGAGTAATAAGATTATTATCCTCCCTCCCATAACCCATGCCCTTGCCACATCCAACCCCCAAGTCCTATTCCCCTGACCTGTTAAATAGTCCTCAAATCCTTCTCTTTATTTCCTCTGTGATAGACACCAAATATTTCTGGAGTGACTGTCACATGCTGGGTTGCTGTCTTAATCCAGAATTATCTTATTCTGAACAGAGTACTATCAGTAAGCCACCACCTGATCACCTGTGGCCTCTTCTCTCATGCCACCACTGAAGTCTCTTCCCAATGCTGGCCTCTGTGTCCGGCTAACCCAGAGCCATGCCCAAGTTCTTCTTCAGAGTTTATAGAGTCTGATCATAGCTACCATCCCAGCCTCCCTCACTCTTAAATTTTCCTTGAATACTGTATGCTAAAGATAGCATTTTCTGCATGGGGCCTGTCAGGGTTCAGATCTGCAATGTCCCCTAAAAGCCTGGTGTGGTTGGATGTTGTGGATTGTCTATGGATTTTATGTGTGGCTAGGAGATGGGGCCTGGCTAGACCTGTCAGGGTACTACAGACATGGGAGATCACTGAGGGTGTGGCCTGGAAGGATATACTCTAGTCCCAGCTTATCTCCAACCCTGGATCCTTCCTCTTGCAATGCTGTGAGCAGTTACTCTCTGTCAGACCCTTCCCTCCACGGCCAGCCTCTCATGGGTGGACTGAGACTTCTTGAAACTGTGAACTAAAATAAGCCTTTCCTCCCTTAAGTGTGGGTGTCAGGTATCATGTCCCAGCAATGAAAAAGTAACTAAGACTGAGCCATGATGAAGACCTGATATGGCAACACACACAAAGCAGCACAAGCCTGACATGTGGTTTTTATTCCCTGAATATTTGCTCTCAAGAGTCATCCTCTCTCTGGGAAGTTAATATCTCTGAGCCTCAGCTTTTTAATCTGTAAAGTGGAAATGATATTTCAACTTAATTCAAGAACTTTTACAACTGCATGCACTAAAGACCTGACAGCACCGGGCCCGGCACATGGTTACTGGAACTAGTACTACTTCCCCCTACCGTCCTGCCACTGTCCTCTGTGGGCAGATGTCCTAGACCCAGGTATATTATGTGTGGCTTGCAAAACAAAGACTGCAGATTCTTCTGAACAGAAGAGTCCTCTGCTTTTCTTTCCTGGTAGAGGCCAGCAACCCTCCATGTGGTTCCCTCCCGTTGCCTAGCTTGTTCCTGAGAAGTCCTTCAGCTGCTTCCCTGACCCAGGCACGAGCTCAGGCTTGTCACCTGTAAATGTGGTTTATTTGTTCATTTATCCAGTTAACAAACCATCACACCCAGGTTGAACTGATAGCCTCATCTGAAAATCCCAAACAGCCCATGAGTTGCCTGGGCTCCTGTCAGCCTTTAGGGATGCTGGGAGCTACCTTCCCAAGGTCATCTCCAGGTCCCTCCATATCCCCGTGCTCGGCCTTCCCCTCCCTCTCTTCCCTAGCTGTTCCTTCACTCTCCCTCAACTGCATTTATAAAAAATCCTCCTTGGCCTTCCAGACCGACCTCGCTTACCAAATCTTGTTGAAACCACCCTGACTTCCCATCCTCCATAAGTGGCCCTGTCCTCAGATCTCGCGGCACCTCCTCTCACTCCACTAGACACTCTCCTACAGTCCCTGGAGGGCCCAGGTCCCCAGCCATGGACTGGAAGCCCTCTTGTCTAAAGCTCCCCTCAGCCGTCTCAGAGAAGCTGAGTGACTCTCCATAAAGTGGCAGGGCTGTGACCCAGTCCCATCTGCCAGTCTCCTCCTTCCTGTTGTCCCCAGGGAAGGAAAGGAGACCCATTATCATGTGGTCTGGGTGAAGTCTTCCAGGATTCCACTCAACAAAGCCATAGCTCTCTTGCCTCATCATCTCCCATGCAGCGTTTCAGCTTCATAGGTCCCCACCCTTGCCACCCGCCATCAGCTCCATCAGAGAAATTAAGTCAGTAGAGCAAATCCCACCAAAGGGATGTGAATAAGTATGACTTCCAGGCATGCTGGCTCTTCCAAGCTTCTCTTCAAATAAGCCCTAAGAAGCCTTCCTAGGCTGGGGTCTTCCCACCCTGTCCTCACCCTGACCCCAGGGCTGGGCTCCAGGCCAGCCTATCACTACTGGATGTCCCAATGCGTGTTTCCCACAGCACAGAGAGAATCCAGAACCTCAGTGTCTATAAACATCCACTAATCACAGATCTCAGCATGAGAACATGAGCTCTGAGAGGCGAGCTCAGCCAAGCAGCTTCTCCTAGGGCCCCTTCCTCTCAGCAAGATGTAAGATCATCCCCTTGGCTATTGGCAAGGCACCAAGACAGGAGCAGCTGATCTCCAGGGGCCTCCTCAAGGCTGGAACTCCTACCCCCTCCGAAAGCACAGCCGAGCCCACCACTTGCAGAGGTGGTATAGGGTCCTCTCCCTGCCATCCCCACCTAGGAGAGTGGGAAGAGACCTAGTACCTGGGGGCTGCCGGTTGTCCCAGGAGGTACAACAGTAAGCCTTTTTGGCTTACTGTTTGTATTGTTAAGTCTATAAGTAAAAGATGCAAGAGGTGTGGGGACATGCTACCACCACTAAGATGTCAAAGTCTGGTGCAGACTATCTGGAATCCTAGACAGTGACTTGTCCCAAGGTTGGAGCCACCACAGAGAACCTTACTTGGGCACTGCCTAGCACACCCACGGAGCCACCACAAGACAACCAACATGCAACATCTGCCAAGGAGATCTGCAAGACTCAACCTCAGAGAGCTGAAGAATGGGCTGATCCACTGAAGATGAGTCCTGGAGGCCCAAGACCTGTGCAGGATGTAGGTTCAAGAGAAACGACCTCCAGCTTTACGATGTGTCATTTCTTTCCCTGTTGGGTTTGGTCTCATATGGGACCAGTCTCCCCCTGCTTCTCACATATTTCTCCCTTTGGGAATAGGAATATCTGTCTGACTCTCATTCCACCACTGGGTGTATGAGCAGATGACTTGTTTGATTTCAAGGCTCCAGCTGGGAGGAACATGCCTCAGGATGAATCATGCCTGGCATCTCACCCACATCTGATTCAGATAAGGCTTTGGAGTTTGGATTCTGGAGTTGATGCTAGAACAAATTAAGACTTTTGGGACTATTAGAATAGAAGGAATATATTTCATATATGAACAGGTTATGTTTTATCTCAGCACTCTAGGAGACTGATGCAAAAGAATCGCAAGTTTGAGCACAGCCTGGAGAACTTAGGGGCTTAGCAAAACCCTATCTCAAAACCAAAAATTAAAATGGGCTAAGCTCAATGAAAAAGCCTTGGGTTTGATTCCCAGGTAACACACACACACACACACACGCACACACGCACACACACACACATGCACGCGCGCACACACACACACACACACACTCAAATAATAATAATGAGTTTTTAAAATTAAGTGGCAAAATTTTACACTTTGAATGACCCCTCTCCCCTCAAACTCACATTGAAATTCAACTGCCATTGTGACAGTATGAAGGAGTGGAAACGTTAAGACTTGGTTGAGTTATGAGGGCTCATCCCCGTGTGAAAGGATTAGTTCCATGGTCACAGGAGTGCGTTAGTCCCCATGAGAGTTTGGGCCCCTTTCTCTCTGTTTCACATGCCTGCTTCCACACTCTGCCAAGCGAGGAGCACCTCTCTTGCCCTTGGGCCTCCAGGTTTGAGAGCTAAGCAAACTTCCATTCTGCGCCACCCCAGCCGGTGGTTACAGCAGAAGAAAGAAGATGGATACAATCACCCTGTCTGGGGTCGCAGTGGATGTGCTCCTTGCTCTGGCTTCTTCCCCGCTCTATACACTCTGCTCCATGGCCCTCCACCTTGACCAGCTCTACAAGGCAAGGCTCCACATGAGCGACTCAAGATACTGATGGCAGCCTCCTAAGACAGCACACATCAGCTAACAAAGGGAAAGGGGCCACAGTGGTCAGAAGTCTTCATTTTGAAAGGCTTACAGCTGGCTAAGTCATCACAGGAACTTGTTTCCTTTAATCCTTGGGCTCAGTTTCTAAAAGCAGATGACCCTTTCTGCCAGGCCAGGTCAGAATGCTTTTCCTGGGGGCTGGGGAATTTGGAGACTTCGCATTTAAACGAAAATAATTATACACGACTTCAAAACAGAAAGAAGATGTTTAAAATACCCTATGATGTTTCCATGTCTTTTGGTCTTAGATCGAACTCATACCCCTGTTAATGGCTTCTCTTGCATGGACAAGGGCATGACAGTTTGAGGGGAGAAAATGTCTTCTTCTATCCTTTACTCCTTGGCTTTACTTAAAATGTAAGACAAGAGAGGAAAAAATCTGAATAAATTTAGTTACAGTTGTTATTTCCTCAAAAGAGAAATTCATGCTTGCCATAAAGCTGTCTCAAAACCTGACAGAAGGTTTTTTTAAAAACTTGGCAAAAGAAAGGTGATGTCCCTATCACATAATAGGTTTCAATATACTTGTTACCCAGGCCCAGTGGTTTCAACCTGTAATTCCAGTACTCTAGGAGGTTGAGGCAGAAGAATCAAAAGTTTAAACCAGCCTGGTCAACTTGGCAATTCAGTGAGACCTTGTCTCAAAGCTTAATTTTTTTTAGTGAGCTGGGAATGTAGCTCTGTGCAAAGACCCTAGATTCAATCCCCAGTGCCAAAAATATAAATTAAAAAAAGTTAAATTGGGGAATAAATGAGTAAGTGGACCAAAGGATCACCTTAAGGATGCCCCATGATGGGGAAAGAGGGGTCCATGAACTTTGTAAGGGGTGGCGAACAGGCCCAGGAAGTCTGCAACACCCACCCCCCAAATCAGCGTGCAAGCTCTCTGAGGCTAAGTGTATATGTGAAGTTGTTAAATTCCCAGTGGCAAAGAAGTTAAGAATTTCTTCCTTCAGGCCTCCAAACTTAGTGATGCCTGAAGAATATAATACTAATTTGCTTTCCCATAACCAAATTCTGGTTATAAGGATGAGACCAGGGCCAGACTCTCAGGACAGCCTGGGTATTTTTGCAAGAAGTCTCCAGCTCTCTGCGTCCTACAGCAAAGCTTCATTTACCGTGTCTCCAAGTGCATAATTAACCTCCCCAGGCAGCAGACCCTAATGAAGCAAACGGATTAGACATCTATTAGCTCCTTGCGGAGGACCATTAATCCTCACCACAGCCTGGCCAGCAGGAGGATGACAGTGGGGAGGCACAGGGTTCTCCTTAGGAAGGAACTGAGCCTGGAGACGGTCATCAGTTCCCTTGAGATGGCTCTAGGCCTTATCTTCCTAGAAGGGTAGAGTGGGGCTGGAGAGCTAGGCTGCTCTTGTCCCACTGCGGGGTGTCAGAACAAAAGAAGGGACAGAGGGCATTCATTCTGTTAGCCACCAGAGAGGTCAGTTTGTTTCCAGAAGTCTATGGAATATTCCTTGTTTCCAATACATTCCAAAATTATTGAGCCTGAGGAAAGTAACCTGGGCTCTAAAAGAAATTCAAAAGTAGATGTATCAGTCCAATCTGAAGAAGCAAAGTACGCTCTTATAATTACAATAAAGAGTATGGGTCACAGGGACTGATGAGTGGCTTAGACACCACGAGAGAGAAAGGTACCCAGCCTGACCTACTCACTCCTATTAAGCCCACCAGAACCTGAGCTGAGCAGCAGGAGAGACACCCCAAGAAAAGTCCTGGAATATGACCGGACATCACGGAGCTTCTCACACACCCTTAACTGGCCTCTCAAGACAGAGGCAGTGGAGAATGAGTGGTACAGTCAGTGGCTTCAGCTATGAGCAGTTTCCTCTACCGAGGTATGTCTGTCAGCTCCACTGATAATGAAGTTGCTGGGAAGGTGAGAGCGAATCCGGGTAAACTTCCCAGAAGGTACAACCAAAAGAGGTGTGCATCACTTTTCAACTTGATCTATTCCTGCCTAACTTAGAGATGGAAAGCAACAAATACCATCTCACAGCTTCTGTGGGAGGGGAAAAAGAAAAAGAAAGAGAGAGAGGAATTAGGTGTAGCTCAGTTTAGCAAGAGTTTTTGCCTCAGGATCTCATGGCTGCAGCCACATGTCACTGGGGCTGCAGTCCCACCCTCAGGCCCAGCTCACGCAGAGGGATTTATCTCCTCAGGAGTCACTGGACCTCAAGGCTGCAGGCTAGAGACTTTCTGCCCTTCCTGGCCACAGGAGTTTCCCCACAAGGCAGAACAAATAATGGTAGGTGGCTTTCCTTGAAGCAAATGTGACAGCATGAGAAAGATGCAAATTTCTGTGCCATAATCTTGAAAGAAACATTGCATCATTTCTGTCACATTCTCTTCATGACAAACAAGGTATTAGATCTCAGCACACTCATCCAAAGGGAGGGCACTGCATAAGCCCAGGAACACCTGCAGCTGGGGATTCTGGGGGCATCAATGTGCAAGCTGCCCTCACACCTCCAACCCAACAGCTCCAGCTGCTGTGAGGTATCTCAAAAGAAATAATCAAATGAGTTTGAAGATGCACAGACAATATTACAGTTTAAAATTATATATATATATATATATATATATATATATATATATATATATGTTAGCCCCTATTGTCTGCTAATTCAATGACCACATATCCTATTCACTAAAACACGATGTAGAAGAATATTTAAGTACATGAGAAAATACTTGTAATGTAACATTAAGCTCAAAAAGCAGAATGCAAAATTACTGCAATATGATTCTAATATTCAAATGTAGACAGAACAGCAAAAAGAAACATCCTTTACATATTCTCAAGTGTCTTTCAATAACAAGACTGTGCAGCATTTTCATTTCCTTTTTGCTGTCTGTCATCTTAATTTTCTACAATCAATATTGTCTTAGTCACTTTCTCATTGCTAGGTCATGATACCCTGATTATTGGTGTCCTTTGGAGGAAAGGTTCATTTTAGCTCACAGTTTGGAGGTCTCAATTCATTCATGGTCATCTGGCAATGGGGACGTGGTGGAAGAGTGTGGCAGAGAGCAGCTACTCACGGCGTCCCCATCACGAGAGGAAGAAGAGGGGAGGGGGAAATTTGGGCAAGAATATATCCTTCCAGGCCACACCCTCAGGAATCCGCCATACCCTCAGCAGCCCACCCTTCCCAACCAGGTCCCACTCTTCACCAGTATAGGAATTGTGGGTAATCTATCAGTGCAATCAACCCCCACAATTCAATCTCCGTCCAAATACATAAATAGAAAATAAGATGAAAGGCAGAGCACAACCCAGGCCCCTTACATTAACCAGGCAGCTGACCAGCAGCGCTCTGAGGTTGAGGGAGAGAAGGCCATCAGGTCTCAGGCCACTGACATGGTGCCACTGTGCACAGGGACACCACAACTTGTGGACACACACCTGGCAAGTGGACATGTTTAGAGTAACTCAGAAAAAGGTGTCTTCTCTGGACAGATGTGGCCCCGACCCAGGATGCACAGCTTGGCTAGGGAGCACAGGTTAGATTTCTACCCCACCCACCTCCTCAGCCAGGAGTCCCTGTCCTTGTCCTGTCCATCCTTACCCACCTAAGCACCCAGTCCCCAGCCAAGCTTCACTGCACAGCCTGAAAGGCCTCAACCCTGACTGTGAGAGACACATGGGCAAAGCTTCGTGTCCCGTGATACCTCCCTACAGCAGTGCCCTGTGGGTAGCCATGTGATGTGCCACCACTTTATAGACAGGGGCACACCCACTAGGCCCCTGACCTGAGGCCAGAGGACAAGGAAGGAGAGGGGCATCGGCTTGAAGATGAGTCTCTAAGTCTCCACCTTCCCATCCGAGTCTGGCCGTCCATGACAGTCCTTCCCACATCTCATCCTCATCACCCAATCACATTCCCAGCTTTGGCCCCATGCACCCAGCTGCACCTGCATCTGGGTCCGACCCTGAGCAAGCCCCTCTCACTTCTGCTCCTCCATCTAGAGAATACGCAGCAAACCAGCCACTCAGCCCTCTAGAGAGAGGAGCCAGATTCCCAAGGGCAGCAGTTCGGTTCCTCCTCACCAGGTGTCACAGCCCTCATTTCCCAATAAGAAACTTGAAACTAGCGAATGGATTGTCCGAGGCCATACAGCCAGCAAAGGAGCAGCCAGGCTGAGATTCACACTTCATCTACTTAGTCCGTGGTGCGTCTTCATAGCTGTGGATAAGAAAGCCCACACATTTTACTTGTGTATGATGTATCAAAAGTCCAGAACAAGTCTGGATGGATGGAAAATTCCAGCTGACTGTGTTTCTCAGGCCTGGAAGTATTGAGGAGGCTGACCTGACGCACACAGAGAGAGACCTGAGGCTGACTCTGCCACCTCCAACAAGGAAGTGATGAAAACAGCCTGCCTGGGGCTCACCTTCAGGGCAGCAGAGGGTGCTAAGACCCGCCTGGGTCTCTCCGTTGCACAGGTGGCAAAGTTGAGTCCGGAGCATTCAACGTCACACAGCTAGCTGGGACGTGACCAAGGCGACTGAGGCAGTATGCTGGGGTGCACATACCACCTGACGACCTACTCTGGTCACTGCTCCACCTGTAAAGCTCAGGCCATCCCTCCCTTTTCATCCTCACTGATTCTCTCTCTCTCCCCCTCCCTCCCTCCCTCTCTGCTTCCTGTCTCCATCTGTAAGCTTGTTCAGTTTAAACTAGATATTGCTCAGCATCCACAATTCTTTTAGCCTGAACGGTAGCTGGCTGTGGACTCAATTAGGATAAACAGTGCCAGGCAATGCCTGTCCTCTGGCTCCTTTGTCCCGCACCCCACCCCCAGCTCCCATGCGTCTGTTGGTGGAGAGTAACTACTCACTCAGTCAACAAGGAGAAGGCCATCGGATCAGGGGAGGGAGAATGGAAAAGTCAGCCGAACGTAATGGATGTGAGCTGCACATGACATTTCCTCCACTTCTCACTCGAAGATTTTATCATGGTTCACACCAGTGCAGCACTGCTGAGCATATGGACAGCAGCTTGCTTCTCCCAGGATAGAGGATAACAGGGTGCCTGATGCAGGGGCTCCCAGCCCGATGAAGCACCCTCTATGTGCTGTGACGGAGGATCCAAGGACAAGGGTTTCCCTCCCTCACTCTGCACTCGGCTTCCACCAGCCTCCCATTGCACCTGAGCACCCTCCTTAAACTGAGTCTTAAAAATTGTGTTTAATAGGGGATGTCGCAGCAGTTAAAGGGCTTGGCTTGCAAGCGTGAGGCCCTGGGTTCTATTCCCCAGCACCACACAGGCTGGGTGTGGTGGCACAGGCCTATAGTCTCAGCACTCAGGAGACTGAGGCAGGAGGATTGCTATGAGTCCAAGGCTAGCCTGGGCTACAGAGGAAGAGCCTGTCTCCAAGGAAAGAAAAGAAAAGAAAAGAAAAGAAAAGAAAAGAAAAGAAAAGACAAGACAAGACAAGACAAGACAAGAAAAGTGGGTTTAATAGTAGTAAAGACACAGCAGCGGCTAATGTGTGAGTCCTCGCTATACATTTTACACACATCACCCTGTCCAGTACTTGCTGAGGCAGACACCATGGTCACTTCCATTGTGCAGATGAGCAAAGCAAGGTTCAGCAGGATGCAGTATTGCCCGGGACCAAGCCAGCCTAGGGCTGAAGCTAGGTCCATCTGCCCCTACTTCCACTGCCACATGCCTTTTCAGTGAACAGCCATGGTTTAGAGTCTCTGGGTTCACGCACAGGTTTTCCAGAAGACTCTTGTGAAATTGGGAGTATTTGACCATGGGCTGGATAATAAGTGATACCAAGGAAACACTTAAGGCGACAATGATCTGATTATGTAAGGACATATTTGGATCCTTAGAAATGCTCCCTGGGTCATTACCAATGCAGAAGCTTGACATATGGGGTTTGCTACGAAATCGTTCCTCAGGAGACGAAGACGACAAAAATCTTACTACTTGTTTCACTCAGGTGATGGCTGTGGTTCAGCTTGCCTGGATTAGAAGAGTACCTAGCCAAGTGGGGAAAGGTATTTCTTGGGGTGTGACTGTGTGGGCATTTCCAGAAGAGATCAGCAGGAGTCTGAGTGGCCCAAAAGGGGAGACCTGTCCTCAGTGTAGGCAGCACCATCCAATCTAAAAAATATAATAAATCTGTCTCTCTCCAGGCCATGACACACTCATCTCCTGCCTGTCCTCAAGACCCCAAGCTTGCTGGCCTGGGTACTTCCAATAGCAGTGCCCTCATTGCGTCCCAGGCTTCTAACCCACAGCTGAGTCTGGCCACCCTGATTTTCCTGGTTCTAAGGTCTCCAGGGTTAGACTGGTCCACACTACTGGCTTTTCAGGGTCTCCAGCCTGCAGGTGATCAGTTGGGGAATCCCTTCAGATACTACATATATATGAACCAATTCCCCTAATTAAAAAAAAAAAATCCTCTCTCACAGACCTACAAACATGTTCTATTGATTCTTTTCCTCCAGAGAATATTGACCAATACATTACTTTTGACTATACTTGAAAATATTCATGATTACATGTTTAAAACATATACAACAAAATCACTAGCCAGCAGGGGAATGTAAATCAAAACTATAGTGAGATACTATGCTTCATACTCGCAAGAATGACCATTATCAAAAAACAGAAAATAGCAGTACCCACAGGAGGTACGTGGGCTGGGCACACAAGAGGCCCACAAAATCATTTAGTTTGGTCCAACCAAGGCAAGTATCACATTAAGGTTGGCTTAATTTTATAATAATTAAATGTTTTACCAAACAGTAGGCTAATTTTTAACGTGATACCTTTGTATGCCTGTGCATGATGTCCTAAATATCCAAATGGCCCATGGAAGGAAAAAAGTTCCCCATGCCTGGGATATGGAGAAACTGGAATTTTTTGCACTATGGATAGGAATAAAAAACAGTCCAGCCACTATAGAAAATGATTTTTAAAAATTTAAATAGAGTGACTACATGATCCAGCAGTT